>OZ022513.1:70050217-70650217 GCA_963989385.1 Ctena decussata
GAAAGGGGCAAATCCCAAGAAAAAGACTAAGAAAAGAAAGTCGAGGGATGAGTCTTCCAGTTCTCCTAGCTCTTCTGATTCTTCTAGCTCTAGTACGGACTCTGATGATGAGTTTAACATGCGTGCAAAGCCTCGTTCTGATCATAAGAAGTCTAAGAAAAAGAGTGGTGCTGCAAAGATTCTGAGATTATTGCCTAAAAATCTCAGTTATGACGGGAAAACAAATTGGCTGGCATTCAAACAGAAGTTCACTCGTTATGCCACTGCATGTGAATGGACCACTGACAAATGTTTGAATTGTTTATGCTGGTGCTTGACTGATAAAGCAGCAGATTTCTATGCCATCTTGATGGAACGGAACGAGCATTTGACGTACCGACGTCTAATGAGTCGTTTGGAAAAACGTTTCGGTGTCAAGGAATTGGCGGAAACTGCTCAGGCCAGGTTTCAGCAGGCGACCCAGGCACCAGGGGAATCACTTGAAGACTGGGCCGATAGAATATTGACACTGGCAACTAAGGCATTCAAGACGTTGCCAGAGCATTATTCTAGCAAGCAGGCTGTGGTGAGATTATGTGAAGGTCTGCTTGACAGAGAAGCAGGGTTGCGTGTTGGGATGGATAAGCCTGCTACAATAGAGCAAGCCATCAATAGTATAAGGTGGTATCAACACCTGCATCAGTCCGTTTATGGAAAATCCAATAAACGGAAACAGGATGAAGTTTTTGAGATGGTTGTTCAAGGGACAAACGTCCAGAATGAGAGTTCTGATGAGCAAAGTTCATCAAGAATCTCTGCTCTTGAAGCAGCCATGACAAAGCTTCAGGAAAGTTTTGATGCAATGTCATCAAAGTTTTGACCATAGGAGCAGAACTACAGCTCCAAAATGGGAAAGAGAAAATGGTGGCATATGGCAGTTCTGACTCATGGACAGAAAATACTGTACTACGCTTAAAGAGCTTGCTGGCAATAGTACCGCTTACTAGACAATGCAGGTACTGTTGCTGGGTAGGCCCTTTACGGTACGCACAGATCATTGTTGTCTAACTTGGCTATTATGGTTTTAAGATCCACAAGGGCAGTTGGACAGGTGGATAGTAACATCGACCTGTGTAACCATAGATTTGCTGGTGCAATGTCTAGAATACCGGTGTCTAGCGAGCATTGCAATGCATATATCTAGGGGTAAAACCCTGTGATCTGCCGTGTGGGGGTGTGAATTCTGCATAAAGGCCGATAAAAATGGGGGTTCCTTTCCCAGGGAGGTGGATGGTTCTGTAACAATGGCATCTCCAATGTTTTAGATCATTTGTACCAATGATCAATGAACAAAGGATGATGTAACTGGGGAATGTTTAATTGGTATGGAAGAAAATGTTCAGTTCTTAAAATTCTGGGGAATGTAGTATAAGTGCAATGAATTGGAACAGGGGGGCACTCCTGGGGCACGGGGTCGTACCAGAAAATGTTCAGGGAAAACCTGGGGTATGGAGAAACTTGTAGATATGAATCGGGTAACTCCTGATGGGTGGATTAAAGATGCCATGGGGAATGTACAGATTAATTCTGGGGATTGTGACGAAAGTCAAACTGGATACAATCTGGAAATATTTTGGGACTATGAAAAGGGGTATCTTAGAATATGATCAGGTAGAACCTGGGGTATGTCGTGGATGGGTATTTCCCAGAGGCCTGAGGTATTGCAGGGAGTAAGTAACAGCCAGTTAGAAACTCAGCTACAGCAACAAAGTTGTTCGTTAGCTGTTAGTCAGGATAACAGTGTTCTTCCCAGAAATTTCAGAAGTCATGTCACTTTTAGCACAAAAAATCAGATTTTGACTTGTTGATCAATTTTTTTAAAAAGAAATCCTTAATACAGCAAAGTTTTCTCAGAATTAGCCTAAATTTACATTATAAACAATTTGTTGTAAACCTTAATGCATTTAAAACTTAACTGGCTTAAATAATGAAAATAATAGCACTTTAATAAATTTTCATTGGAATTAAGACATGTTGCAACGGTAATTTAAAGAAGGCATGTTGCAAGCGACATGCCTTAATGGTCTGGGGAGATCCCTGGGAGAAATAAATCCATATAGATAAAGCCACGTTGGATGGGGTGTTTAAACACTAACACTATAATTTGGTTGATCACTTTATCATGACTCCATATTGTCAAACACTAGTAACTCACTGCTTGCATAACGTCATGGTAACCATTATGACGTCATGACGTCACATGACGTTACTTATTGTTAGTTCTTAAAGAAGAGTGCAGTAATAATGCAAAGAGTTATCTAACATGATCAGATCAGTAATACATAGAAATAAACATTAATTATACTTTTCTGTTTTGACTGTCCTTTTGTGTTCATCGTAGATTTCCCAAATATAAAGCATACATGGAAAATTAAAGAAAATTATTGACAATAGGCAGAGTAAACAAAGTAAGCAGTAAAAGAAAATTTAAACAAAAAAAAAAGATCTTTAAAAAATAATCACATTTATCCAACACTGGCATCCTTTGCTTTGTCCTTAGGTTTTTGCTATTAAACAAAGTCCTCTGGCAACCTTCCATCTTTCAGTACATTTAGAAGATTGTACCCTGCAGCTCCCCGTTTTGTCATACAATCTGCTAAGTGTACATTACCTGGACACCACTTAATTTCACTAACTTCAGTTCTTGCTAGAGATTCACTTATTGCGGCAATGTCTACTCTAAGGCACTTGTCGTCTGCTAGTTTTGTTGAATGTTCAGCCTCAATTACACTCTTATTGTTAACGTAAGCAATAATTGGAATTGTTTTGTGAGGTATTCCTAAGATATTCTCGAGCATTTTTCTATAGTAAAAGCTGCTTTCAAGTCCTTCTTGTAAGCTCAGTGTTTCTGCGGCTATTGTGGATCGTACTACCCGCTTAATTTTGTTTGCATGCCAATGCATTGGGCAACATTTTTCATGGCGATCTACTAACCAAAATATATGACCTCCTGTACTCCCAGTTCCGTCATTGATATTGCATAAGGATGCATCTGTAAAGACAACAATCTTGCAGTCATTCACATCTGTGCTCAAAGTTGGGAATAAAATCATAGAGTTTACATCCTTTAACCTGTTTACTGCCTTTATAGCTCTAGTCAGAACACTAATGCTACCATGTTTGTGTTCAGTACTAAGATCTATCAATTCAAAGGCCATGTCAGGTCTTGACCCTTGTACGACCCAGTTAATTTGACCCATTAACTGCCTGTATGCAGCTTGTTCATCTGATGTTAGTTGACCATGTTTGTCCAAAGCACGTTTTGGATCAATTGCTTTGTTTTCAATTTCTTCTACGTATCTAGATTGATCTAAGACAATACCATTTTTGCCATGAGTGATTCTGAAAGTCTGAAGTTGTCAGGTTCAAAGCTACCCCTTTACCCATTATTGTGGCCGTGTCATTCTCCAAATCCACTTTTATAGCAGCTTTCTTCATGGCTGTCCTTGAAAGTAGTAGAGGAATGTCAGATTCTACAACATCAGTCTTTATTGTTACCCCTTTTTCAGCAACGCTGTATTCACACTTTGACTTCAAGCATGTACCCCCTCCAAACTTGAACACTCTTTGGCTATTTTTTTGATTATCCCCTCACACCACGAAGTGGTGAGGGGATATAGGTTTTGTCCCGTATGTAAGTACGTACGTAAGTACGTACGTACGTACGTATGTTCACCTTTTGTCATCGCTCTAGCACTTACATTTCTCAACGAATTTTGAAATAACTTCACACAAATGTAGGGCATGACAATATCTCGAGCAAGTTCGACTTTCAGGGTGCTGCGCCTAAGGTCAAGGTCACTGTGGCTATTTTTAGAAAAACTTTGTCAGCGCTCTAGCGCCTTCATTTCTAAACGGATTTGAAAATAACTTCACACAAATGTAGGGCATGACAATATCTCGAGCAAGTTTGACTTTCAGGGTGCTGCGCCCAAGGTCAAGGTCACTGTGGCTATTTTTAGAAAAACTTTGTCATCACTCTAGCGCCTACATTTCTCAACGAATTTTAAAATAACTTCACAGAAACGTAGGGCATGACAATATCTCGAGCAAGTTCGACTTTCAGGATGCTGCGCCCAAGGTCAAGGTCACTGTGGCTATTTTTAGAAAAAACTTTGTCATCGCTCTAGCGCCTACATTTCTCTACGGATTTTGAAATAACTTCACACAAATGTAGGGCATGACAATATCTTGAGCAAGATCGACTTTCAGGGTGCTGCGCCCAAGGTCAAGGTCACAGTGGCTATTTTTAGAAAAACTTTGTCATCGCTCTAGCGCCTACATTTCTCAACGGAATTTGAAATTACTTCACACAAACGTAGGGCATGACAATATCTTGAGCAAGTTCGACTTTTAGGGTGCTGCGCCCAAGGTCAAGGTCACTGTGGCTATTTTTAGAAAAACTTTGTCATCGCTCTAGCGCCTACATTTCTCAACGGATTTTTAAGTAACTTCACACAAGTGTAGGGCATGACAATATCTCGAGCAATTTTGACTTTAAGGGTGCTGCGCCCAAGGTCAAGGTCACTGTGGCTTTTTTTAGAAAAACTTTGTCATCGCTCTAGCACCTACATTTCTCCATGGATTTTGAAATTACTTCACACAAATGTAGGGCAAGAGAATATCTCAAGCACGTTGGAATTTCAGGGTTCTGCGCCCAAGGTCAAGGTCACTGTTGCTATTTTTAGAAAAACTTTGTCAGCGCTCTAGTGCCTATATTACTCAATGGATTATGAAATAACTTCACACAAATGTAGGGAATGACAATATCTCGAGCAAGTTCGACTTTCAGGGTGCTGCGCTTAAAAGGTCAAGGTCACTGTAGCTATTTTTAGAAAAACTTTGTCATCGCTCTAGCGCCTACATTTCTCCATGGATTTAAAAATAACTTCACACAAATGTAGGGTATGACAATATCTCGAGCAAGTAGTCTTGTGTGAGGGGATTTGTATCGCCTGCGATGCCTTGTTCAATTTGAGTCTATCTCTGTTGTCCAATGATTGGATGTAATTGTTAATCCATTTATCTCCACAAACTATGCTGCTGTATGCACTGTCTAACACAGCACGGTTGCGTGCATCAATGACCAAGCGTTGAACTTCTTCAGTGTTGTAGCCCGTAAATAATACTGCATGTTCTTCTTCTGCTATATTAATTTTCGCCATGTTTTCCCAACTGTCTGGGCATGCAGGTAATAAGTGGCCATACGATCCACAAGACTTACAAGTTAATGTACGACCATCTGGCCCTACAGGATTAATGTTCTTCCTATTTCTGTCGCTTGGCTGACTGATCCGAGATCCTGATTCAGTATGCTGGTATCCTCCTCTTACTCCTTGTCTTCTATATTCCGTACGTAGAAATTCTCAAACTCCTGATCCTCCTCCAGGTTTCATCTCTATCTCCTCCCCGCCCCTGCTTACCTCGTTTCCCCTCTTAGTACCCAGCCGCAAGCAAGGCTTCATCATTGTCAGCTAGAAAAGTGGGTTCCAGCTTGACAGTTGCATTGCTGCTGCTGCTAGATTCACTGTCACCCTTGAATTTCTTAAACGATTTCTTTGCCTCTTCATACAATGTTTTCTTGTTATCATTATTCATGCCGGTTAAAACAAGTAATTTCTCCTCTTTTGAAATACTGGTTTTACGAAGTAATTTGAAGGCTAAAATTTCTGGAGACAAAGTCATATTTTTCTTTTCAATTTTCTTGTATTTAGAGTCAAAAACAGCTATATATTCTGTTATAGATTGTCCCTGAGATCTATAATAATCATCAAAATCTTCAAACTTTTCTAAGCTATCAGTCAAATCATCATTAGCTAAGTGTTGGTCCAAAAAATTCAAAAGTACATTTAACCCATCTTCACTTTTTAAATCGTCTATTGGGATTTGATCAAAAACTTTTTCTCTGATTTGGGATTCATCATCTTCAGGTAGGGTCAATGCTATAGCTATACCTTGTTTGTCCTCCTTTAAGTCTGTTATTTCTCTCCAAGCTAAGAGTTCTTGTCTGAATCTTTCATAATTCTTTGCCTAATTCAATATTGGTGGGTTGATCCTAGTCGCCATGTTGTTTCCTAAACAATATCTTCAAAGTTTCATGGGGTAGTCCATGGAAAGTTACGATTCTTGGAGTAACTGAAGAACCATTATGCTGGGGTTTCTCATGGAAAGATTTAAAAGAAGGGCATGCTGAAGATGGAAATCTGCATATACTTGACCGGATGAAAAGCGCTAGTAAACCTGAAAAGGGAGCTCTGTTTCTTACAGGCCCTGCGGCAAAGTCGTACAGGCTTAACAGGGAACAATTTCTCCTGATTGATGAGGACCTACATAACTCGGATAGCCACCGACGAGAAGGACCTGGTCATGCCAACAAGTTTGAGAGACGAAGCCATCCAGTTAAGTCATTGCATATACCATCTGCAGGACATCAGGGAGTGGCCAGAAACAAAGCTAGAATGTAAGAAATTCTGTTAATAGGTCACCCACGGAGAGTCCATATTGACCTGGGACCATTGCCAAAACGCCCAGAGGAAATGAGAACATACTATGATAGTAGATCAGTTCACTAAATGGGTAAAATGTATACCACTCCCATCGCAAAGTGCTGAAATAACAGCCAAAGCAGCTGTTGACCATTTTTTCTTGTGTAATGCCCTTCAGATTCAGGAGTCACAGACTACGACATATAGGCCAACCGGGAACAGCCAGGCAGAAAGAGATCTACTGTGAAGGGCAGGAACAGTTTACACCCCACGGTCAGCTACGATACCACTTATAGCTACCTCTGCATGTCAGATGTATCAAGAACCAGAGTCAACTGTGATACACCTGATAGCTTCTGCATGTCAGATGTATCGAGAACCCGAGTCAACTGTGATACACCTGATAGCTTCTGCGCGTCAGATGTATCCAGAAGTCACACCCTACAGTCAGCTACGATACAACTGATAGCTTCTTCTGCACGCCAGGTGTATCAGGAACCGTCCATCAACTACGGTACAACTGATAGCTTCTTCTGCACGTCAGATGTATCAGGAACCGTCCATCAACTACGATACAACTGATAGCTTCTTCTGCACGTCAGATGTACCAGGAACCGTCAATCAACTACGATACAACTGATAGCGTCTTCTGCACGTCGGATGTATCAGGAACCGCCAGTCAGCTACGACACCTTCTGCCTTCTGCATGTCAGATGTTTCTTGAATATTCTACGACACGCTGCCAACATCAGCTAAACACTGGGAGCTTCACCGCATACCGGGTGTTCTACTGATACTGAGAACGTCCGAGAAGTCGTCGGATCTTTCTTCATAAAATGGGGAGGAGTTAAGTGGTGCGCCATGTCCGACGGATTGTACATTGCGGTCAGTTACTGGTCGATTTGGTTCGGCATTTAGATGGCGCTAATTTCGCTGCACGTGACTGCAGAAGCGCTCTCTTACTTACCTTGACGTCGTAGCAGGAAGACGGGCTTTCTTTCTCTGGAGCTCCAGACGAGAATTCTACCGGCTGAGACAATTTTGCGGCTCTGTTCTATACAGTATAAAGTAATGGGTGAGTTTTACTGAAGAAGTCAAATATCCTCTATATATTCACTAGATTAATTTTTATTGCCGGGAAAACGGAAGCCGATTGGTAAAATGATCATTTGATTGATATGTTGCTTAACGCCCATGGTAAGCGCTTAACCAGTACTAAGTGCACTTATTTTCGCCAGTAACTGACAAATGCCCTTCATGAATCAGCAGAAGGAGAAACGAAAGTTTATGGCAAGACCGGGTATCGAATCCAAGACCTCTGACTTATAAGTCAGGTGCGTGCCCTACTGACTGCGCTACGCGGCAAAATGATCAGCGAGGGTGCAAACAAGCCACCCACTTGGCATACAACATTTAATCAACGTTGATTCAACGTTCTGACACTGAATCAACGTTGAATCTAAGTTGGTTCGACGCTGTGTGCCTGCTGGGCCTTAACTAGTTATGGTGTGGCACAAAACTGCAGTTGCAGCTATAGATCCAATATAATTGGTCAGAGTTATCGTATGTCATTGCTAAAATTTTCTTTCTCCATATGATAAAGAAGCTTTATTTAAAGTCGCATACCGTTAAAGAGCAACGATGATTTTTTTTACGCGTGGAAACATGTGAAGTTTGCTTTAACTAACAGGATGGCTGAAAGAGGTATGTGCTTGTTCGAGTACGACAAGGTGTAGTTCATAGAGTATTCCCCATGTCGTGAAGTTTGTTATAACTATAATAGGATGGTTGAAAGAGGTATGTGCTTGTTGGAGTATGACAATATGTAGTTTCATAGTGTATTCCCCAGATCGTGAAGTTTGTTATAACTTATAGGATGGTTGAAAGAGGTATGTGCTTGTTCAAGTATGACAAGACGGGCACTTGGTTTCATCTGGCTGACACTTTAAAATATCTCACATATCGCTGTATGCAATGAACTAAACAGGACAATTGTAGTTTGAGTATATACTGCTTGCCGATGTCCTATTTTTGAAACCAAGATACGTACTTGATACGTACTTGATCCAACGGTGAATCTTTAAGCCCTTTCGGCTTGTCTTCACCGCCAGTATTGGTAAAACTTTCAGTGTGATCAATCACTTCCGGTTTTATGCTCATATATAGAAATACTGTTGCTCATTTCTTAACACAAGAATTGCTAGCCATCCGTTCCGAGCCCCTAATAAACTTCACTAACGTCGTAATATTGATGCTTCCAGGTTATATCAAGTTGGTTTTTAAATTCCGTCACTGTTTTCGAATTTACTACTTTTGAAGGCAAACTATTCCAAGGATCAATACATCTGATACAAAAAGAATGCTGTCGAAATCCTTTAACACATCTTGGCTTGAATAACTTTTTAGAATGACCCCTTGTTGTATTAGAAGAAAATGTAAACATAGACTCTGCCTGGATATCTTCAATTCCATTCAAAATCTTGAACAACTGAATCATACCCCCTCGTTTACGTCTGTACTCCAATGAGAATAATTTCAAAGCAGATAATCTTTCTGTATAAGACAGACAATATAATCCTGGAACTAATCGCGTAGCTCGTCTTTGGACATTTTCTATGAGTTTCTTGTTCTTTTTAGTAAATGGGTACCATATGACATTTCCATAGTCAATAATAGGACGTACTAATGATTTATACAACTTCAGGAATAAACTACTATCCAAATATGCAAAAGATCTCCTGATAACACCCAGTATCTGGTTGGCTTTTCCTACTGACTGTGAAATTTGTTTATCAAATTTAAGGTTTTCTTGAAAAAGTATACCCAAGTCTTTTTCCTAAATATCTCTCTGTAATAGGCGAATAACTCCTTTAGAATCTCTCATTTTATAATCGTATTCAAATTTAACATTCCCAAACTGGATATATTTGCATTTCTGTATATTAAATAATAACAGCCAGTCGTCAGACCAGTCGCAAACTGAAAATAAGTCCTCTTGAAGTAAAGTTTGGTCCTGAATAGATCCTATAGCTTTATATATCTTTGTAATATCTGCAAAAAGTTTACAGAAACATTTCACTAAATCCGGAAGGTCGTTAATATATATTATGAAAAGTACTGATCCTAAAACACTCCCCTGGGGGATACAGGTTTCCATTCTGAGAATGTTCCATCAAATACCACTCTCTGCCTTCTGTTTGTCAAGAAATTCCTTATCCAATTCAAAATATTTCCATTAATTCCAAAAGATTCCATCTTCTTTATTAAACGTCTATGGGGCACGGTGTCGAAAGCTTTTTGGAAATCAAGGTAAACACAGTCAATCTGATTATTTTTGTCAATATCCTGTGACCATTCATCAACTACCTTCAGTAACTGCAAAATACAGCCCCTATTTTGTCTAAATCCATACTGGCTATCAGCCAAAAGATTATTGGTATTTAAATGTGTCATAATAGCTTCCCTAACAAGCTTCTCCGAAGTTTTACATAACACTGACGTAAGACTCACAGGTCGATAGTTGCTTGGCAATAACTTACCCCTTTTTTATAGCTACAAGTAACATTGACGTCTTTCCACTGACAGGGTAAAACTCAAGAATCTAAGGATTTACTAAATAAGTCATGTATGGGTTTTGACAATACACCAGCTGCCTCTTTCAGTAATCGGGGGTTACACTCGTCGGGTCCGCAAGCCTATGCTATTCAAACTGAGAACTCGGACGTTAATCTTTCTCCGAATTCATTCGAAATTCATGGTTATCTGCCGCTTTAAGTCTTTTTTTATACTTTAGACATATTTCGTTGTGTTAAGGGATTGAGAATCCATTTTCTGTCTTTTTTAAGTAAAACGGTGTCACACTTTTCTCAGCGACTGTGCAAGGTAGAATCCTCGAACTTGGTACACATGAATAATTGAATGATTGTATTGTTGGATTGAGACTAAGGCTTATTCTCATAATTATTCTACTTTTATCCATTTTTCTTCCTCTCCCAATTTTACATGCTAACATTGAAGATTTGTTTCAGAGTTTTCTCAAAACTTATAGAAGCTGAAATCTTGAAACTTAGTTTATATGTATAATGAGATATTGTATCGTAGGATAGAAAATCCCAACAAACAATAAAATACAAGTGATAAGCCGAGTCAGCAGCTTTTTCCCAAATAGGTGGCAACTCAGCTATCTTTACTGAACTAAATAATTTAGACCAACAGAAGGGTTACAACAGACTAAGCATATTATACGAAAAACGTTTAACAACTATTTTTACCTATTTTCTATTTTTATTATAGAAGGGTTAAAATAAGAACACAATAAATTAAACAGCACCAAACATAAAACAAACCGATTTTACTGAGCCCAAACCTTCACCCTCACCCTCCACCGCGGTGCACACACTTAGTTGGTAGTTTGGTTCGTATGGGATATCTTAAAACTTCGTTTTCATATCGAGACTGAGTGATTTTATTGTGGAATTGAGACTGGCTTATTGCTCTTATTCTTCCATTGTTATTCATTTTTCTTTTTTTCCCCTATTTTGCATGTTAACATTGAAAATTTAAGATCAGCTGCTCTTATTCATCCTTTATATATCAAGTTTTCATTCTGTCCATATTTAGAATGTTGACTTCATGGATTTGGAGACTGCTTTGGGTCTTCACTGTTTCTGCATGCATTAGCAGCCTTTTTTCTATGCTGCAGCTCATCTGTGTAATTTTTCTATATATAGAGGATCTTACATGAGTGCTCATGTATTATTGAATTTATTAAACGAGTTGGGGAAAAAGATAAGATGCGAGGCTTTGCCGAGCATCTTATCGGTTTTCCCCAACGAGTTTAATAAATTCAATAATACAGGAGCACGAATGCAAGATTCTATTTATCATATGACACTAAAATCGCATTTTATTAGCAAAATTTGCACTAAAACGTCACGATTTCGCCATTAGAAAACGCGCCGTTTTTATAGACGTCAACGTATAACGTTACGACGTAATTTGCATATTTAATCCACTAGTGGATTATCGTTTTTAATGCATGGCTTTATTACACTCTCATATGCGACGTCATATGATAAATATTCTTTTTCTGAGGGCCTCATTGAAGAATGGCTAACTTGCTAAATGTTGTAACCTCGTTCAAAGACTTTTCTTATTTACTTACTTAGACGAAATGAGATGCACTGTATATGATTGAAAATGAGAATCCTGATTCTTATACTTCCTTTCACTCATTCTGTTTTCAGGAATGGTCTATTTGCTTGGATTTGTGGTTTTCAGTATTTGTTTCTCTTTTTATATTGACACTGTGTTAGTAAAGCAGTGCAGCGGGGATATAGTCAGATTCTCTGACAGTTCTTGTTTAGTTTAATTCTCGTATTATTGTTTTCCTCATTAGTATGATGTCACTGTTTGATCAGTAACACAAGAAATGCTTCATGATTTTTAGTCTTTAGTGTAGTATAGATTTTTATTTTTAAAATTCTGGACCTAGAAGAGGAATGAAAGCATGACTGAAAATCATTCGTCACTGACACTCTCCTATATTGCTACACGGCATTACAACACTAGCTTGTCAAGTACATTTAAAAATATTAGATGCCCAGGCTGAAGATCGAACCCGGGATCCTTTAAGGCAAAAACTCTACCAGGTCGCTATTAAACCCGGCTTGAAATTCAAGGCAGTACAAATGATGGCTAGACATAAACATATTTTCTGTGACCTGTACATAACTCAAATGTTGATGGTAACTCAATACATTGTGATTCTGTTCAGCAACAATGCATGATCCGCGACACGAGAAAATCAACAAAGTGGTTATGCGCCCAGCGCAGACTCGGATCAGCCTGAACATCCGCCCGGTCTGTTCAGACTGTTCTCGAAGCGCTTAATTTGTAGCTTAGGGTGTAAGCTACTGTCATGCGGACATCAAAGACTCTGATCAGACTGGTCGGATGCCCAGGCCGATCCGAGTCTGCACTGGGAGCAGAACCATTTTATTGGTTTTCTCATGTCGCGGCTCATATATTGAGCATTTATCAACCACTTTAACGTCTTCGCGGATCACATAAACCTTAATTTGCATTGTTTCTGTTTGCTTTTCATTTACAGGGGATTCGTGATGTTCAGATGATTCGTGTCACCACTCAGTTGATTGATTGAACTTGATTCGATGCAACACTAAATATAGAATGTTTTCCTTGAAAGAGTGTTCATTGTGACTTTTTTGAGAACTTAGTGACCTTATGAGATATGGTTTGAATTCGACTGGTTATAAGTCAAGTAATGACGGAATATGTGGAAAGCATAATCGAGGCATTTGGCACTTTCGTAGCGATGGGGAACCGCACTTGCTTCGTTCAGTGTAATGCAAATTCGGTGTACTCTGTAAAAATTATCAATTGTCAGGTAAATATGGTGCCTGTACAAAATTTTTCGATTAGCGATAAACTGGCGAGACAATCATTTCATTCATGTTGGTGTTAAGCCACACACGTGGTATACAACTCAAACTTGAGTAGGTCATCTTCGGAGAAGGGAGACATAAGGTGATACCTGAAACCAAAACACAAAGGTTCAATATTAGAGTAAAATATTAACTATGACAAGTTATTTTCAGACACGCAGCAATGATACACCAAATGGCTTCGAGTTGCGTGATGCAAACTTTACTTGTGCAAGTATTCTACAGCGGCATGACGTTGTTCATGCTAGTCACAAACGACATTGCTGTGATTTTTGTGGCAAAGCATTTGCATTCCCAAGTAGTCTTCAGAGACATACATTGATTCATACTCTTGACAAACGACACAGGTGTGATGATTGTGGTAAAGCTTTTACACAGGCATTTGATCTTCGGGTACATAAACTAATTCATACTGGTGACAAACCACATACCTGTGATGTTTGTGGCATAAAGTTTAACCAGCTAAGTAAACTTCGGAGACATGAGTTGATTCATACTGGTGACAAGCCACATAGCTGTGATGTCTGTGGCAGAGCATTTACACAGACAAGTGGCCTTCGTAGACATAAATTAATTCATACTGATGATAGGCCACATAGCTGTGATATTTGTGGTAAAGCATTTAAACAGGCAAGTCAGCTTCGGAACCATAAAGTAATTCATACTAGTGGCAAGCTACATAGCTGTGATACTTGCAGTAGAACATTCGCATCGGCAAGTTACCTTCGGAGACATAAATTGATTCACACTGGTGACAAGACCTATACCTGTGATTTTTGTGGCAAAAAATTTAACATTCTGTGTAATCTTCAGAGACATGAATTGATTCATACTGGTGAGAAGCCACATAGCTGTGATATCTGTAGTAGAGCATTTACATCGGCAAGTGAACTTCTTAGACACAAATTGATTCATACTGGTGACATGCCCTATACCTGTGATGTTTGTGGCAAAGCTTATATAAAAGCAAGTGTTCTTAAGGGACATAAATTAATTCATACTGGTGACAAGCCACATACCTGTGATATTTGTGGCAAAAAGTTTAACCACCTAAGTTATCTTCGGAGACATGAATTGATTCATACTGGTGACAAGCCACATACCTGTGATGTTTGTGGCAGTGCATTTACACAGGCAAGTTCTCTTCGGAGACATAAATTGATTCATACTGGTGACAAGCCATATACCTGTGGTGTTTGTAGTAAAGCATTTACTCAGGCAAGTCACCTTCGGATACATAAATTGGTTCACACTGGTGACAAGCCACATACCTGTGATGTTTGTGGCAAAGCTTTTACAAGGGCAAGTGAACTTAAGGAACATATATTGATTCACACTGGTGACAAGCCACATACCTGTGATGTTTGTGGCAAAGCTTTTACAAGGGCAAGTGAACTTAAGGAACATATATTGATTCACACTGGTGACAAGCCACATAGCTGTGATGTCTGTGGCAAAGAATTTAGACAGGCAGGTCATCTTCGGGGACATAAACGGACTCATACTGGTGACAAGCCACATAGCTGTGATGTCTGTGGTAAAGCATTTGCAGACACAAGTTCTCTTCGGAGACATAAATTGATTCATACTGGTGACAAACCACATAGCTGTGATGTTTGTGGTAAAGCGTTTTCACTAATAAGTAATCTTCGAAGTCATAAATTAATACATACTCGTGATAAACCTTAAAATTGTAATGTTTGTGGCGAGTCAGTTACACAGGCATTTAGTCTGTGAACACTTATGCATATTCATACATGCGATAAGCCCCGTTGCTGATATGCATGCTATGAATGCGGTAAAGCATTAACAGACTGGTAAAAGGAGCTAACACTTGCCTAAAAGCTGTAAACAGGACACTTTAGAAACCGTTCTTAAAACTAGCCGACCTTATATGTTATATCATTTATCTAGAAAAAAAACCTTCGAGACAACTCGCAGATATTTAAGTTAAAATGAGCATTCACCAAAGGGGATGTTTCAAATTGGCCCACTCTTCGATGTTTTTCATACTAAATGTTTTGATTACCTGGAGTAAATCAATTGATAAAATGGGTTTATCAAGTTATTTCAAGAACTACAGGGCTCTGGCCGCACCTTGCAGAACCCCTAATCAGACATGATGGGTAGGGCTAAGTTAGAACCTGTCAAATTAACAGTATAATTTGAATGCATTTGTTGCCTACCGAAATGAATTGCAGGTACCCTGAGAATTATTCTGATACCATAATTATGACTTACAGAAATATTTTTATGGTCACCCGAATTTGAAAAATCTGTTAAAACGTTAATGCATAATTGAGCCGCGACACGGAAAACCAACAAAGTGGTTGTGCGCCCAGTGCAGACTCAGATTAGCCTGACCATCTTTTAGTCTTATCAGACTCTTCCCTAATTGCAATTAAAAGCGACTTTCTCCCATTCTTTGAAGTAAAACGATAAAAAGAGAAGTGTTGAAGTGAAACATCGTTACATATTAAGTTATAATTAAGCGGCGACACAACAAAACCAGCAAAATGGTTGTGCATTCAGTGCAGATTCAGATCAGCCTGGTCATCCGCCAAGTCTGATCAGAGTCTTCGCTGTCTGCAAGGAGGTAGCTTAGACCCTAATCTACCATTTAGTCGCTTACCGATGAGTCTAATCAAACTGGGCAGATCCCCAGATTTATCTGATTCTGCACTGGGCGCATAGCCACTTTGTTGGTTTTCTCGCTCATATGACAAAATGTATTTACTGTCTGACAGTACTGGGAGGAGCCCCGGTAGCTCAGTAGGTTAAGCGCTGGTCTGCAGATCTAGCGATCCCGGCTTCTGGCCCCGCTCTAATCGGGAATCTTTTCAATCGTAAACGGGATTCCGTTGCACACAGGCTTCAAGTATCACTCACCCATCGTCCTGATAGTACAGAATTGCTGTTAAAAAGGATGAAAAATCGAAAGTCATACATCAATTCATGACAGTACTGGAAACAGACCATGGAAATCGATGGAACAACTTGCAAAGCCCCTCAATGTGTATGTTAGGCACAAATAAGTGTTACATACGCTGAACAAGAACTATGGGTACATCTTATTATACAGTATTATTTTATGTTTATATTGTTACATTTGAGATAATATTGAGTTAATTCTAAGCACATTAAGTTAATTAATTGTTGACGTAACGTCATATGACGTTAACGTCGTTGTTAGGGACGATAAGGATAAGTCACTGAAGATAGAAAAAGACACATTAAACAGAGAGAAACTAAAATACAGTGAATACTACGGACAGATGTAATCAATCATGACAGAACTGAAGAAGAGAAGCTACCAATAGACGGATGGATGACTTGCGAATTTACGTCCTTTTCAACAGTATTTCAGTCATATCAGGACGATGGGACTGTGATAATAAAAGGCTATGTGCAATGGAACCCCATTAACGGTAGGAAAGATTCTCGCCTCAAGCGGGACTGGAACCTGGTCCGCTAGATCAGTAGGCCAGCGTTTAACCCACTGAGCTACCGGGGCTCCTAAGAAGTTACCAAGGAGACAGTATAGATAAGTGTTCCCTGTTTATTCACACTTTGATACAGAAATAAAGATAAATCTTTACAAATATAGCGAGGAATCAATCAACGTTACCATACTAGTGAAACAATCTGACTTGTTTTAGACTTGAAATAAATAGGTATATAAACAAATTTGTATCTTTATATGTTTCGCCACAATACCCTTTGCTTTATGACATCTGGCGTTTGCTTTATTTTACGACATCTGCCAGGAGACTAAAACAGATTGAAATTGGCGTCTCCTGGCGTGATGAGTCCGATGATGCATTATGTTCGTGCCATTTCCAATTTTGCCATTATTTTAAGTTACATACTACAGCAAAACTTAACAAAGTCGCATCGTGCTTTCAATTAAATACAAGTACCTCAAACTATATATTTCACAAATAGGCAAATCATCCGATTTCTTTTATAAAAATCCTGACAATTTAATGAGTCGGTCATCCGTTTCTAAAACGCATGTAACCTTGACATGATAACCGAATGCTGGCGTTGCAATCAATATTACATGGATTTATTTTAAGATTTAACTTGAATGAAGGCAAGGCCACTAAATTTCGACGTTGCTGCCAAAGGAGTTTAAATAATGTATAGACTTAAAAGATTAAATGCTAGATCCCATGTAATTATAGGCATCTGGAATGTTTGAAAAGTTAGTATTTCAAACTTTAGTCCGTGTTACATACGCTACATAGATCTGATGCCACAATATACGGCTTAAGTTAACTTAACGGCCATTTCACAAAATGACATAATTTCTAACCTGTGAAGTACTACAACAGTGGGAGTATTCGTCCAGCTGAATATTTGACCATCTCCAATTTTCTCCCTTCCTTGTCCGAATGTGCTGCTACCAATAAAAACTGCTTCCTTATCAGAAAGGAGGAGCTTTGACTGGTTCTGTTACACCTTCCATTGAATTTAGCAGTTATTGTGTATATTGCTTTAAGTCAGAATGATTACTACGTACGTTTGCCATTCATACAGTAGTATAACTGCAAATAAAGGGATGTGTTTTAAAACAGGTATCTAGTGGACACAGAAACCTTATAGCATCTTAAAGTGTGTGTACTCTCATTTAATATATGCCACAACCTTTAGCCAATCTGTTATTGGAAGATTGTAAATTACAAATTAGTTTCTTTATGGTCGACTGATATGGAATTATCCCACCCACTTTCAAGACATAGTGTACACAAAACCAAAGCTCCGTTAGACTTGAACTTTTTATGGATGAACGGCCCCTACATTCAATTATAATTGTACCAGAAAACCCCCCTTATAGCAACTGGTCTTTTACGTGTATATGTATCGACTGGCGAGATGAGGTTGACACATTCTTGCAGTCTTTTACTTCAGATATACTGGCATACCTGTCAGATGTTTGACAGGCTGTTCACAATGACACTCCACAGGAATATCGCCGAAAGGACATAATCAGGCCCGCATCCAGACCACCACGTACTGGTGGGGCTCTGCAGAACCGGTGGGGCTGAGAGGTGCAGCCTTAATGTATGAGTGTGTTGGGAGGTGGGGGGGGGCTTGAAATTGTATGACATAATTAGGTATAGTTTGATGAGAGTTTTTGATAACGTCGTCTTGTTTGCCTTGAAATTTATGTTGTGATATCTCATTAGAATCGCCTCAGCGAGGCGATTCTATTAAGATATCACAACATACATTTTATCAAAACACATGGATAAATTATCTCAAACTGTCATCAGATAGTCCTTATAATCTGGAGGCCTTTATATTATACATAAACATATTTGTGCCACCCTCTTTAAATATTGTATAAATAACACAGCAGCTCAGACTGCGGAGCTGAAGCCCTAAAGCTCGCCGCCTGGATCCGCAGCTGATAAATATTGGCCTAAATCTCAACTGAACTATGTCAAATGTGACATTTACATTTATTTAACTTTTTACATGTTGATGAAGTCCCTGATTTAGTCCTGCTTTTAATATAGAGGATTTTACATGAGTGCTTCTTAATTATTTTATTGATTAAACGAGTTGGGGAAAAAGATTAGATGCGAGGCTATGCCGAGTTAAATTAAATTTTATAATAGTATGCAAGATTCTGTTTATCATGACACTAAAATCGCATTTTATTAGCAAATTTTGCACTAAAATATCACAATTTTGCCATTAGGAAACGCGACGTTTCTATGGACGTCAACGCATAACCCTACGTCTTAATTTGCGTATGTGACAGAGTTTGACATTTTGAGCCTTATGGAGCCGAAGGTCGGAAACTTTTTTTTACATTTTCATATATATCAGAGCTTCCAGAATAGATTTCGAGAAGCACAAAGAAATAGCGCTTAGTTTTACTGCAAAAGGAAAGGAAATACACACCAATCCTATAGTTTGTTTTTATTTCACTGACTGGATACAATTCACACACTAGCTTGATAAATTTGTGTAGCTGTGGTTGGTGACATCGCATTTCAAAGGTCTAAAATGAGAACATTCTTAAACGAGCGTAGATGGAGAAAATCAAAAACGCCGATGAAAATGTTGAACCATTATTATTTTTTTTTGGGGGGGGGGGGGGGGCGCTTTGTAATTTGTAAGTGTGCGGAATTCCACTTTGCGTGCAAATTTTATGACGTCACTTTCATTTCACGCTTTGTGACGTCAACGTTGCACTTCTCCAAAGGGCTCAAAATGCCAGGCACTGTCACATATGAAGAAGCCCAAGGAAAGGTGGTCACCACAAAGCACAACCGCTCAAGATATCGAAAGAAGAAGAGAGGCACACACAACAAACCCTTTTATTATATAATCTTAAAATTATACTAATGTCATTGGTTCAGAGGCTGATCACGTGCGGTAGACAATATTCATGTCGCATAGTTGGTGACGTAACCTCTTAATATCGCATGGCTGGTGACGTAAAGTCTTATTGGCCTGTAGTAACGTTAGCCGAACTTTGACGTTAAGTTTACTAGAATGGCTGGCCCTTCAACTAAATTTATCATTGTTATACAATAAAACAATTGTTGAATTTTGTTTCGGTGAACATGAAGTGTTATTGCACGGTAAACAATGAAATTGACCACCGCTTCGCGACGGTCAATATGAAGTATATTGATCAATAATCCGACAAAACTATGTTAGAAAATCTGAGCAAATTTGTCAAAATTCTGATGTATAAATTTAGCAATGTTTAATTTTCTGCACATATGAATAATAGTCGGAACTATACAAACTGATTATTATAGACTTACATGTATCAGTTTTGACATATTCCGGGTAAGCACACAGCGTGGAATCAACATTGAATGGACGTTGATTCTACGTCATGGCGCTGGATCAGCGTTGGCCCAGTGTTGATTCAGCGCTGTGAGCCCAATGGGACTTTCCCAGCGCGAGTGCATTTTTGAGACGACGCTGTATTGGCGTCTTTCGAATCAGCATTGGTCTAAATTTTACTTCGAAGTGTCCATTGAATCTCTTGTCACGGGATTGTTAGTTTGTTTTGTAGCCTTGGGCAAGATTCCCAACGAATATGTGGCGATGAAGCAGCGCGGCAGCGTCTCTGTATCGTCTCGACGTTGCACGGACGCTTATAGGATGTTGTGAAACGTAGGTGACGTGTTGACTATGATAAGACCGCGCTTCGACGTCGTATGCCTGCTTGGTGGCTAATGACAGGCGGTTTATATAAAGATTTAATATTAGCGCGGCATCAGAGAATTAGCAAATGTGCAAGAAACTGCAAATATTTACTTAATTTATTCCCAGAGGGCATGTTTTTTTGGAACAGCGCTATGTTGGCGTTGATTTGGAGCTTGGCAAAGAGTCAACGTTGATTCAATGTTGTGTTGGAGTCAGTTAGCGCACTACCGTTGTACTGACAACGATACGACGCTGATCCAACGTTGACGTCGTGTCAACTATGATAAGATACAATATTAGCGAGACATTTTCCTTGAGATTCACAGAATTCATGAACGAGGACGAAACTATATATATTACGCTAAATGTAATTCCGATTTTTTGTCCTTCTTTAGTTTTCTAAGAGGCATATATCTTTGAGTAGGCGCCGTGTTGGCACTGATTTGGAGTTTACCAAAAAATCAACGTTGATAAGAGATGCTTCAAAGTGCCCCTTGTATATTGCGATTCTCTTACGCACCAACGTCAGTGAAGCGTATTGACGTTGCACTGACGCTGCTGCGACGTTGGTTCGGCGTTGACGTATGATTGACTTTGATCTGATATCATTTCGATACTGTTTGCCTGTCTATTGGCTGTTTAAATGTGGTTTATACAAGCAAGATTACATATTAGCGAGATATTTTACTTATGATTAAAGCTTATTGTTATTCCAAAATGAATAACTAGTTCAGTAAGATTCTATCCGTGGCAGTAGTGTAAACATAGTTCTGAGTACAGAGATTGAACCTGTTATACAAATAATAATACGCCCGGTTTGCAATTCTAAAGGCAGCATCTCAAGGGACGTCAGGCATTGAGGCAATGCTGAATCAACGTTTTTTCAACGTCATGACGTTGAATAAACGCTGATTTGCCGTTGTTTCGATGCTGAGTGCCGTCTGGTAAGCTGTCTGGTTAGTTAGTCATGTTAGTTGTGTCATGAGTTAGCTCATATATTGTTTTTTGTTTTTGTTTTTAAATACTAGAGCTCGAGCGAGGATTGAATAAACTGATAATTCTTTAGTCGTGGTATGGGATATCACTGGGATCGGTTTGTTTAAGTGCCCCAAGTGAGGTCCCATGGCATGCCTGAGAGGGATAATAACCGCTTCAAATATTACGCCTCTCTCGAGCCTTACTGGAAAATAAGTTTACGAGTATACATACCTTCAAACTTCTGTAGTATTTATTTATCCATTTATCTATCTATCTGTTTATTGTTAATCCATTCAAGAATTTGTTCACATGCACCTGCTCAACCTAATTATTGTGACTCTATTGCTCACTCAGGCGGAATGCACGCTTTTTGAACATTGTGAGTGAAGTGTAAACGCAAATACGAATTTGATTGGATAACTGTCTATTAACTTATCAAATAATTTATTTTTTAATTTATTATTAATATTTTTGAATATTACTATTATTTCATTATTTTTTTTATGTTTTTTAATATTTTCTTTGTCAATATTATCATTATTATAATGATTATTATTGTATGCCCACGTGTTTATCAAAAATTCATTGGGAAACGTATACTTTTGTCTTGTGGTTGGCTTTTTTTTTTTTTTTTTCTTTTTTTTTTCTCTCTCTCTCTCTTTTTCTTCTCCATTTATGCAGTCATATATTTATTTATATAATTTCTTATCTGTGATTTGTGTCTCTGAATATATACTCTATTTCATTTATATATATGTATCTATTATGCCGCTTATTTATTAATTAAAACATTTATTATTATAAATATTATTGTTATTATTATTACTATTATCATTTATTATTATCATCATTATTTTATTTATTTTTCTTTTTTATCATTATTTCATTATATATATATATATGTTTTTTTTTTTGTTTTTTTGTTTTTTGTTTGTTTTTTTTGTTTTGTGTTTTGTTTGTTTGTTTTGTTTAGCATTTGTCGAACTACATAAATATAATTTAGTTGTAGAATATTTGTTTGCTTGTCTTAAGCTTCTACTTATTCATTTATGTAGATTTTTTTCATCTTTTTCTACGTTTCATCTTTCCCCTCAATATCGCTCAATGAGATACAGATAAACTATCCGAATTGCGTTAATGTTATGTAAAATGTACTCAGAGCTACAGATAACCTGTAACTCTGAGGTGAGATTTTTAGGATAATTCCGGAATGATTTTTCTTGTTGCTCGACGGGGGCGTATGTTCTGACCCCTCATTAGAACTGTCTCAGTGAGACGGTTCTAATGATGGGTTATAACGTGCGTTTTTCGTGGAGCAATGCGGAAGGTTGTCCCTGGGTTATCGCTGGCGAGACGGTTCTAATGATGGGTCATAGCTTTTAGTCATTGCTACTCCTGCTCCTTCTTCTTATCTGGAGCATTGAGTATTTGTATCAGCAATTTTTCCTCTGGCTATTCTTGTAATATTAGGGATTATGTATATTGCAAATTGTTTAAAATTCTTCATACTACCATCAAATATTTTATGTTCTATCCTCATGTTTCACCTTGTGTGCTGTGAGTGAAATAAAAGTTATGTCATGTCATGTCAATAACTCTTCGACAAAAATCAATAACTGTATAATAGTACATCTCTTTGACAGCAGAAATATCGGTTCCTATTGAGAGAAACTGTAAATACGACATGACATGACAAAACGCACTTATTTATTTATTCTTAGATAATCAAAAATTATCTGTGATCTCTAAATTTGTATTAACTCTTGTTCAGACTGTTCTTTCCTGTTAAGTATTATTACCCACACCCCTCGTTAAGTCTGAGGCCCGAACCACGGGTGTGCAATTAAAGAGGCAGCGCCACTGGGTTGACAGCTAATCATGCAGGCTGTCGCATTATATGTAAATGTTGTTTTCGGTCCTTTTATGAAAAGAAATTATATTCATTAGATTAAATTTTATTGCCGGGAAAACAGTAGACAATTGACAAAAAGACAGCGATGGTGAAGACAAGCCATTTGCTTTCTCTGCTCCAAAAAGGAAGGTGTGAAACAAACGTTCAGTTGCAGCTATAACTCCAATTTATTTCGTCAGAGTTACCGTATGCAATTACTGAATTGATTTTTCTCCATTTGAAATAGGACTAAAGGTTAAAAGATAAAGGTAAAGAACTTAAAATAAGCTCTATCTAATGTTGCATACCGTTTAAAAACAACGTTGATTTTCTACTGCGTGGAAACGTGTCGCGAAATAACTTCAGAATAGGATGGCTGTATGAGGTACAGCAAGTTGGGCACTAACCATTTTGATGATAGCGATAAAAAAGTTTTTTTGAAATATTTAGAATTTTTTTATCTGATGAAATAAGCAAAACTTGAGTCCAAGACAAAGAAAACAGTGTTTAAATTATTAAAATCCAGCAAGAAATAAAAAAGTTATATTAGTTCTAAAACAAGAGGGAAGTGAAATTCATGTAAAAAATCGATCAGTTGTTTCACCTGTAATGTGCACTGTACACATCGTCGCGAGTCAGCCATATCATAATTTTACAAATACAAATTGTACAGAGTTACCACCTGTATAACAGTTAATCTTTTCATCTGAATAAAATGAAGTGCACTTATTTCTTTGTTGCGGGGAGAACTGAATGATGATGAATAGGATTAACTTATCTATAGAAACATTATACAGACTGTCATTTTAGCAGATTACTAATTCAAGTCTGATATCAAACAAACTTTGAACATAAAAAACTTAAGGCATGCTTTAATTCACTCAATGCTTTAGAAATTATGATATGCTGTAAATGTGTTGCTGAAACTAATAAAATAATATAGCCACTCTGTAAGTATCTTGTTCATTTTCAAATTAAGTCCACACTGAAATATTTCACTGAAAATGAAACAGCCTTTACATGTATACTGGGGTAGCACTGTTACAATATAAAGCAGCTATACTGTGAACATATTAAAGTAGGAAACTGTATGACCAGGCAAACAGTTCATCAAGAAACTATTTGACTAGACAAACTCTTGACGAGAAACCATTTTTAGCTCGCCTGAACGAAAGTTCAGGAAGAGCTATTGTTGTCACCACGGCGTCGGCGTCCGCGTCCGCGTCGGCGTTCGGATTGGATGTTTTGGTTAAAGTTTTTTAAAGACCTATATCTCCTTAACCCATGGATGGATTCTTTTGATACTTGCACTGTAGTTAGATATTGGTCTAAGGTTTAACAGGGTACCACCCCCACCCCACTCGGTGACCTTGATGTCAAGGTCATGGACTTTGAAAATTGGTAGTTTTTTTGGACTGGATGTTTTGGTTAAAGTTTTATAAAGCCCAATACCTCCTTAACCAATGGATGGATTCCTTTGATACTTGCACTAAAGTTAGATATTGGTCTAAAATTTTCGAAGGTACTACCCCCACTCCCCTCTGTGACCTTGATATCAAGGTCATGGACTTAGAATATTGTCTTTTTATTGATTAGATGTTTTGGTTAAAGTTTTTTATAGACACATATCTCCTGAACCCATAGATGAATTCTTTTTATATTTGCACTGTAGTTATATCTACAGAGTACTACCCCAACCCCGCTCAGTGATCTTGATGTCAAGGTCAGGGACTTAGGAAATTTTTGTCTTTTTTATTAAAGTTTTGTAATTGCATACTGATTCATAATGCTTTGCAGAGATTTAGTTTATACTTGAACTGATGTTAGACTCTTTTTTGAGTTTTTTACAAAACACCTTATACTTACCCCACTGGATGACCTTGAAGTCAAGGTCATCAACTTAGAATTTTGTCATAAAGATTTTTGTTAAAGTTTTATTTTTATGAAGTCATAATTTCACAGTGCCACGATGATGGAGTCAGTTGATACTAATACTTGGACTGATGTTAGATAATGGTTCTGGGTTTTGATACATCCTAGCCCCCCCACCCCCACCCCCCACCCCCTACCCCCTGCCCGTCAGTTTTTTTTACCTCAAGCTCATGGACTTTGAAATTTCATTTCATTTTTTTTTAATTTAATTTTATTTTCATTTTATTTTAAGACTTATTTCTGAGATAGCTTTTGTTTATAAATGTGTTTTCATTATGGACATGCTTGCATGAAGTTTTGTGCATAGCAGTCCACATAGTCCCCCCCACCCCCACCCCCCACCCCCTACCCGTCAGTTTTTTTTTACCTCAAGCTCGTGGACTTCGAAATTTCATTTCATTTTTTTTATTTTAATTTTATTTTAATTTTATTTTAGGTCTTATTTCTGAGATAGCTTTTGTTTGTAAATGTGTTTTCATTATGAACATGCTTGCATGAAGTTTTATGCATAGCAGTCCACACCACCATAGCGGCTGTGTGATGGGCAAGCAACATTTCAGGCGAGCTATGCTGTCAGGCGACAGCTCTTGTATATTATCTGACTAGACAGCTATTTTAGCATTAAATTATCAGACTAGACAAATTTTCATAATAAAACTAAACTACTGGATTATTTTGCAACTAGCTAAACCTGAACAGGAGACCTACGTGGTCTTAAAGATTAATTGGGGATTATTGTGCCCCAAACACAGAGTAATCACTGAACCTTATACTAGTTTTTCACATAGTCCTTGAATCGTGCTGGCTCGTGTCACACTCTAACTGGACGATTAATCGGTGTTGGTGGTGCAGAGTTATCTGACAATTTGGTATTCTCTGCACTTAAAATCGGTTCATCGTCTTCCTCTTCTTCCTTTATGTTGATGGAATCTCTAGGTGTTATCTTTTTGAATGATGTTGAATTTCTTGTAACGTCACGAGCGTTAGATGTCGCTGTTATCATAGTACCTTCTTATGAGTAACCACATGTGGGTTTTCATGAAACTTTGTGGATAGTTTATTCTCTTTACTATCCTGTTTAACTAAAACAGTGTCTCAAATGTCGATATGTGATTCCTTTGCATTATTTCTCATGTCACCATAGTTCTTAGCACTAGCTTTCGCCTTTTAATCATTTTGTCTGACACATTCATCTGTTTTCTTTTCCACAGTCGATTGATTGATCTGAGGTATCTTAGTCTTAGGTTCGCGTTGGAACATTATCCTGTAAGGTGTAAAACCAGTCGACACGTGAGGCGTGCTACGACACTGTCGCAGAAACTGATACATCTTCTGTTTCCAGTTTGACCTTGAAACATGCGAGGCTCTAATAACTTTCATTAGTGGCTTATTGAAATACTCTGCTTGAGTTTTGGCTCTTGGCCATCTTGGCGTAATTCTCCTGTGTCGAAAACCACTGTGCTTAGTGTACTGTGTGAACTGGTATGAGTTAAAAGGACTTCCATTGGCAGTTTTAATTGTTTGAGGGTATCCAAACTCAGATAGGACCTTACTGTACTGGAATAACAGTATTGGCAGGAACTGATTTCACTATTTCTATTACATGTATTGGGTATCTGGAATATTCTTCCGTATTCACGAAAAGATAGTCTCCAGATGGCAGTGGACCACAATAGTCGGCACTCAAATCTTTCCACGGTCCAGATGGTATTCCTGACATTATGTAAGGTTCCATTCCTGGTCCAGGGTTCAAAGTTTGGCAAGCGATGCATCATTTTATTGCCTGCTTAACTGTATTACTAAGATTAGGGAACCAAACTTTTGACCTTAAAGACGAGATTTGTTCTAGTTATTCCTTGGTGTCCTTCATGAGCGATATGTATTGCTCTGTCTCTCAGAGATTTTAGAAGTACTATCCTTTTATCGCATAAGAGGATATTGTCTGAATGTATTGTCAGCTCGTCTTTGATACTGCGAAACACTATTAACTCTTCCATGTCTAAGTTATCATCCTTTAATGCTTTCATTTGATACCATGACCCTGATCAAATATATTCAATGGCTTTCTGCATTGTCTTATCAGTTATGCTTTCTGATTTCACTTCATCTATGTCCATGGCTTACACTGAAGCTTCGTTTGTGAGGAAATTAATATATTCCTCCGCTAATTTACTTTCACAAGTTGTATAGTCTTGTACTGGGTGTCTGGACATATAGTCCACAGGGTTTTATGCACCTGGTTTGTATTTGATCTGTAACTTGTAGGGTTGTAGCTTAAGACTCCAACGCTCTATTCGAAGAGTTGGTTTTGGTTTTTCCCGAATTCTCTCTAGCGGTTTATGATCAGTTATGCCAGTGAACGCCTTAGTTATGCCAGTGAACGAAATTATCATACGATTTGAAAGCATTGGCTATAACATAGATGTAATGGACAATCTGCATGCTTAGTGGTTAACCCAATCACGGTTGACAAATTTGCTGTCCTCTTTAATTGCACGCCAGTGGGTCGGGGTTCAGACTCTATGATAGCCCCTACATAAAGCTATATATTAGTTGGTTGGGGCCGGATGTTTGTCTGTTTCTTGGCCCACCGGGGTTCAACTGGTGGTCTTCTTTTGCTCCAGTGCTCCAGTAGTGTTGCTGACGCCCTAGGGATCTCCAGGTGTCTCTACACGTTTCGGCTGTCGAGTCCTCATCCTTGCTTCATCACGGTCTTTTCTTGATTTTAATTGTTGGCCGTGATGACTCTCTGATGAGTTAGGGGACATCCATACGAACCGAACTACCAACTAATTGTGTGCACCGCGGCGGAGGGTGAGGGTGAAGGTTTCGGCCCAGTAAAACCGGTTTAAACCTCCCTGTTGTTATTACTGCCCGTCCCAAGGCGGTACTTTGGTTGCGGTTACATTTGTTTTATGTTCGGTGCTGTTTAATTTATTGTGTTCTCATTTTAACCCTTCTATAATAAAAATAGAAAATAGGTAAAAATAATGGTTAAATGTTTTTCGTATAATTTGCTTAGTCTGTTGTAAACCATCTGTTGGTCTAAATTATTTAGTTCAGTAAAGATAGCTGAGTTGCCACCTATTTGGGAAAGAGCTGCTGACTCGGCTTATCACTTGTAATTTATTGTTTGTTGGGATGTCTTTGTCAATCTTTCCCTTTGATGTTGGGCATAGGGTTTAGGATCTGATTCAGTCAGTTCCTGAAGTGTAGTTACATTTAAAATTAGCTCTCTCAAGTTATGCTTTAAAGTGTTCGCATGCCCAAACGATGACAAGTGCTTCACGCTCTGTTTGACTGTATCGCGTTTTTGTGTCGCTGAGTGCTCTGCTCGTGTATGCTACAACTTTGTTCTGAACTAGCATTGCAGCCAATCCAACTGGGCTAGCATCTACTATCACTTCTATATCTTTGTGCGTATCAAAGTAAGTAACTACAGTGTCACTAGAAAGCTTAGCTTTGAGTAATTCGAAAGCAGTCTGTTGGTCTTCAGACCAGTTCCATTCTTCATTATTTTAGTAAGCTTTCTCAATGGGATAATTTGCTATGACTCTGGAGCAGTAACTGGTCATGCCTAGAAAACTTCTCAATTCATTAACGTTTTAAGCACATCTGTTTCTCTGATTGCTTCTACTTTAGCTGGAGGTGACACTCCTTTATCACTAAACATTACACCGAAGAATGTAATTTTTGTCTTATTCAGTTCGCACCTCTGTTTATTAAGAGTTAAGCCTTTCTCACTGAGACGCTTAAATGTTCTATCTAGAGCTATATCGTGTTCTTCTTGGTTTTTACCATACACTAATATATCATCAGAGATATTCTTCACATTCTTCGCAATTTGGTTAAATTGAGTCTTTAATGATTTAATGACCAGTAATGAAATATGCATCGCGCCCTCACCCTAACCCTCTCCCACCCTCCCCAGCACCATCTTAAGCAGAACAATCAACTTTTCTAAATAGACATTATTATCACATTGACTTCATCTGACCTAAGTTATCACGTCGAGTGGCTGTGCCCAGGTCTCAGGATCACACGAGATGCTTGCACTTTATCTGAGCGCACCCACAATATGTGATGCACAATTACTGTAAAAATATGTTTATATGTTTCATTTGATCTTATTAAATATTCATTGCTTGAATTCTTTATAGTCGGTTCAAAAGCACATCCCAGCGTTTGTTACGTGTTTTATTTCTTGTCAACTATATTACATCACTAATAATCTCTTGGAAAATATCACTTGCTGATTAAATGCCGAAGTTTAAGCGTTTATACCGAAATATTCCGAGATGTGTACTGAAGCATGTCACAAATCTTGAGCTGTTTTGTAGCTCAAGCTCGAGATGTGTACTTAAGCATGTCACAAATCTTGAGCTGTTTTGTAGCTCAAGCTGGTAATAACCATTCCTAAGATCGAGTTTGCTTTGCCCCGTTTAAGTCATGTATAAGCTCTTCTACGATGGGCATCAAGTCTCTCTCTCATGATAGCTTTATTGGGTACACGCACATCTACACATACCCTTATTTCACTCTGATTTTTCTTAGGTACTGCAATTATTGGTGAAATCCAAGGTGTCGGTTCACCTTCAACCTTTTCAACGATATCCTCCTGCAGTAGCTTCTCAATCTCTTCACCTACTTTGTCTCTGTGATGAAATGGTGTTCTTACATGTCTTTTAGCTACAGGTTTAACATTAGAGTCTATGTGTATCTTTACTTTGGTTTCTTTAAGTTTTCCTACGCCTTTGAACAAACTGGGATACTTCTCTTGAGGCTGTTTGATTTTGTTTACTAATTTTATCATTTCTAGCTCTGATGCTGAAGTGTATCCAATTAAAGCACCATGATCACCATTGACTACATAGAACTTGTGTGTGTCTATTTTGTTAGACGTTTCAGCATTTAATTCACATTCTAATGCACTTACGAATATAACGCGACGTCTGATTGGATAACGTAAAAAAATTGCGACAGTATATTCTGCGATATACTGTCGCAAACCTGACGTCATTAAGTAATGTCGCTTCTCATTGGCTGACAGTTGGTTTTACGTTGCTGACAGCTCTTGAAACGGGTGCAAGCTAGTACATTATAAAAAGGTGAAAATGTAGGAAAGTGCATTAGAATGGGGATAACTGTATTGAAAATTGTCATTTGGGGAGATAACTCATATGTTTTATGGTCGCAAATTGCGTTTTACGGCTCCGCTGGCGCGTCGCCGTAAAACTAAATTTCCGACCATAAAACCGATGATTTCTTAACCAAATGAAAATTTTCAATATAGTTATCCCCTAAGTGACCTCTCACTTTGAGTGGCCGGCTGCCTCCATAGGTGTAGAGTGGTAAAATACTTTTATTTTGCAGCTTTGGTGATCCTATTTTCTGATAGGTTTTAGTGTCAAGAATGTTTCCTGATGCACCTGTATCAACTAGCACGTTGCATTTGACATTGTTTATTGTGACTGTCACTTTGGGAGTTTTCTTTCCTATAGCGCCTACATGCTGTTTTGTCTTGACCGAATAGCAATAATCTGAGTCATCTTCGCAACTTGACCCATTCTGAGCTGCACAAGCACCCTCAGGCTTAATTTCTCTGACAGATTCAAGTCTTTTACGACAAACTTTCTTGAAATGATTAGGCATTTTACAGAGATAACATCGTTTGACTTTTAGTTTAAACATATTTTATTGCTCAAATAGTAGCAATGGTTACAAGTTCTCACAACATTAGTTACAGCCCTCCCCCTACAATATTCAGTACAACAGCAACATGGCTAACAACTAACAATTCAGTTACCGTTTTAATCCCAAACATTGGGACAATTTATACTTTAAGCACATTCGGCTTGATGTACCGCATTATGGGGAGAACTGTGGGGAACTGTCGTTTGACTTTTGCCGGGCACTGACCATCATGCGGGAGGCCACCACCACAATTTCTACAGGGTACTTTATTATCCTGTTGGGGTTTGACGTATTTTTCAGGTTTATTCCCAGATTGCCGGTCATGTACAACTGTTTTATTTTTTTTTGTTAGTTGGATGTTTACTTTGTTTATGGGGTTTCCTGTGAACAATCTTAATAGTTTCAGTTTTCTCCATTGCCGAAGCTTGTGTATCACTTATTTATATTGTTTTCCCCATAATCAAAATGTCATCTAGCTTTTTGTCTGGCTCTCGCAATGCTCTCCTCCTTAATTTATTTGATTTACAATTCTGTATCAACCGAGACAAAATTTCTTTGTAAGTGTCCCCAAATTTACAGTGTTTTGCAAGCCTACGTAACTCATTACATGTTCATCAAGTGTCAGATTATCTCTTTGTTTGTACTGCCTGAACTTGTAAATTTCCATTTGCTCATTAATTTGGAGTGAAATAATCAACCAACACTTTTTTGTTGCCTCGTACGTTGCTTCTGTGTCTTTCTTTTCTGCATCGTAAATATCATAGACCCTTTCACCTGCGTAATGTAACTGCAGACCTCGTTTTCTCCCTTCATAGGTGATATTTAATCCAGTGAGCAAATTTGACAGACGCTCGCACCATTTTTCTCTGCGCGGTCCCGCGGCCAAATTATCTGCTTCAAAATCGAAATTTGGGAAGGCTGGGAGCATCGTTATGCGTTCTGACAACGTAGCTTTACAGGTCCATCCTTTTCGTCAAATGTTGTATCGTCGTCTGTAAGACGATAGAAAGACAAGAACTTCTGATTATAGAAGCATTTAATAAAACTAAACATAGAGCAGAAATAGCGAGACGGTGTATATGTATATTTTACTGCAAGGTTTTATCCGCGACTAGTGGCATATATAACGTGTATTATTAAACGCCTTTAGGGGGCAACTGTCTATGAATGGTAGGTCACTACAAACATGTTTTTAAGCTTGTTTTTAATCAATTTTAGTTTCGAAATATAATTTTGAAGAAAATTATACATTAGTTATGTAATATTAGTTATATATATTATAAATATTAAATTAAAATCTTTAAGAGCTCCTTTAAGAGTAGAGACTGCATTCAGACTACGTAGTTTCGGCTACTAAAGCCTCGTCAGTGACCCTGACAATATCTGGTTACAAAACCAGAGAAAAGCATACTAGAATTTCTTGATTTTAATTGGGTGGTCGATTCAAAGACCGACCTGCATAAAAAAGGTCCAAATTATATAAAAAGGAAAGATACACTTCACAGTGCCAGCTATGGTAGTTTTCGAGATAATAAGCAAAATGACCTGTATTATAGACAGAAAATAGGCTAACCAGTATATAGGAAACAACGATTTGTCAAAATTTAAGTATCACACAGTACAAACATTACAAGAGGTATTCATTTTCTCATTTTTCTTCTTGTCCCTTTTGTACTCCGATTCGATCACAATTAATCACTACATCAGAGTACTGTTCTGATGTAGAGTCGAGGTCTGATCTGTATAGTTGCCAGGAAACCTTATACAACAACTGATATTGAAATCAAGGCGATCTTTTTTCTGTTTGTTCCATAATTGCTCGGAAACGCTTGCAGTAAATAAACAGGAGCCTCAGTAGCTCAGCAGGTATAAGCTCGCTCCAGGTGGGAATCTTTTCAACCGCAAAGAAATTTCCATTGCACACAGCCTTTCATAATCACTCTTACTATATCCTGATATGACAAATACTGTTAAAAGGGCGCAAATTGCAAGTTAATCAAATGATAAATCAAAGCGATTCAGTTATCAGTTCTGTAGTGTCTTTGACAGCGTCAGATCCTCGAATTTCAAGATCATGCTGTAGAAAAAACCTGATTATTGTATAAACAGAACTTTGAAAATGGAGCCTGAAATGTACTACAATTTGATGACAAATGCAAAGCTGTTTGAGAAAGCGTTTTTTTTTTTTTTTTTTTTTTTTTTTTTTGGACGAACGTAAAACACTTCTGAACGCCTGATAGTGATAGAGCCGTTAGGACACTGGAAGAGCACCTTTTTTCTGTGGCATGCATACGACGGCGATGTTGGCACTTAGTACATGGTAACTGTGGTCGGTTTAATTACCTAATGAGCATTTTATCAACCTAGTAAATTGCTTCTGTGATGATCATACAACCGTTAAATTGAATTCTTACTCTTTTATTATTTGCAGGGGATGATTAATGTTCGGACGAATTTATTTTACCATTCAGCTGGCTAGTTAACGTTTTTGCGATACAGCACACGGGGAAAAGTGTTGATTGAAAGCATGCTTGTTGTTACCTATCGAGTAGATAATCTTCCGAGACATCAGGACGTATCTACTAGTAATAATTAACAAAACTTTGTATTTTTAATAAACAATTTACCATGACAAGTTATTCGAGGAAACAAGGTGATATTAAGCCACGCAGCTGTGATTTTTGTTGTAGAACCTTTACAACTGCAAGTCATCTTCAGAGGCACCAAGTTGTTCATACTGGTGAAAAATCACACGTCTGTGACGTTTGTGGCAAAGCATTCAAACAGGCAGCTCATCTTCGGATACATAAACTGACTCATACTGGTGACAAGAGATATAGGTGTGATGTTTGTGGTAAGGCATTTACATTGGCAAGTAATCTTCGGAACCATAAAGTAATTCATACTGGTGATAGGCCACATAACTGTGATATTTGTGGTAAAGCATTTACAAGGTCAAGCAGTCTTCGAAGACATAAATTGATTCATACTGGTGACAAGCAACATACCTGTGATGTTTATGGTAAGGCATTTACACGGGCAACTGGTCTTTGGAATCATAAAGCAATTCATAGTGGTGATAGGCCACATACCTGTGATGAATGTGGCAAAACATTTAAACTGACAAGTCAACTTCGGATACATAAATTGACTCATACTGGTGACAAGCCACATGGCTGTGATGTTTGTGGTAAGGCATTTACCTGGGCTAGTGGTCTTCGGAGCCATAAAGTAATTCATATTGGTGATAGGTCACATAACCATAACTGTAATGATTGTGGCAAAACATTTACACGGGCAGACAGTCTTCAGACACATAAACTTATACATACTGGTGACAGGCCACATGCATGTGATGTTTGTGACAAAGCATTTACACAGGCAATTTCTCTTCGGAGCCATAAATTAATTCACACCGGTGACAAGCCACTAACCTGTGATGATTGTGGCAAAACATTTACACAGGCAGGCAGTCTTTGGAGACATAAATTGATTCATACTGGTGATAAACCATATACCTGCGATGTTTGTGGCAAAACATTTACACAGGCAGGCAGTCTTCGGATTCATAAATTGATTCATACTGGTGTCAGGCCACATGACTGCGATGTTTGCGGCAAAGCGTTTACACAGCCACGTCATCTTCGAAGACATAAACTAAGACATGCTAGTGATATGTCTTAAAGCAAAGCTGTAATGTCTATTGCGAGTCGTTTACACAGGCATTTAATCTGACAAAAACAAAAAGGGGTTCATACAGGCGATAAGGCCCGTAGCTGATATGCATGCTATGAATCGGTAAAGCATAAACAGACTAAACCTGTCAGACGGCCCGTTGTATCGGTTGAGTCCTCGTCTTTGCTTCTTCATGGTGTTGAAATTTGATTTATGTGTTTACCGTGATGATTCATTGACGAGTTAGAGGGTTATCATGCGAACCGAACAACCAACTAAATGTTTTGTACCACTTCAGAAACTGAGGGTGAGGTTGGGCCTGTAAAATCGATTTAAGCCCCCCATTAATTCATTACTGACCGTTCCAAGGCGGTAGTTCTGTTGTGGTTCTTTGTTGCCTGTTTTTGGTGTCAGAGTTTCTGTGATGTTTTACCTTATGTATGTTATTATTATTTTTTGGTTCGGTTTGGGTTGCTGAGTGGCCACCTTTTGGGAACAAGCTGCTCACTCGGTTGGCCATATGTTCTCTGTATCTTGATTATTTGTAATCTTAGTTGTTTCCAACTATGGTTTGAGGGCTGGATTTGGATTTTGATTGTTTCAGTTCCTGGTCTTTGCATACTTTTTACTTTTAGTTAAAGGAGCTAATAGTTGCCGAAAATAAATGTAAGCAGGACACTTTACGAAATCATCATTAAAATCAGTCGAACTAACATGTTATAGCATTTTATCTAGAGAAACAGTACGAGAAACATCGCGAATATTTACGTTAAAAGGGACGTTTACCAAAAAATCTGGATTTGCAGTGATGTTTAAGAATTTTATTAGAACGATCATATGTTTTTATGGCCATTATCTCACGTTTTGTTTTGTGACACTTGGTGCAGTGTTGGAAAACACATTGTCTTTCATACTTGTGAACGGTCTAATGCTGGGGTTCTGAAAAATAAGTAACTTTCATGGATGTGAGGTGTGGATAGAAAAATCTGTCACGAGGGTCACTGTTTGGCGCCACGAAGCTTTTTCTTGCACAACGCGTTTTGTTTTAACTTCAGTACTTGTTAAAATGCGTAATGTAAGTGATTGAGAGGTTTCCATTTCATTTTATAAAAGGCACAGCTTTTAACGAGCGCCATTCGGTTCCTTACACCAACGTCTGGCGTACATTAACTGAGGGCTTTTTGCCGTGTTCGTGATGTCATCGTCTAAAAAGCCTACGTACCTTAACGACGCAAATACGTGACCTCTAATCCAACCAATGCATTGAATGCTTTGATTTTTATCCGACCCTGGATGAGATAACTTGGGTACAGGGGAAGCACGCGGATATCTTTCTCTGGTGTGCAAGAACGTTTTTGAATACAAATTTTATCATGGCAAAGTAAGTGGATTAATTGTTGTGTGGCAAACCTATAAGCAGAGATTATGATTCTTGTATCAGTGATGTGGTACTTATTATCTTTTATAATACATGTAAGTTGATACTTGAAGTAAAATCAGAGTCTCGGTTTGTTTGAGACTGTGTAAAACATCCGTATGGTATGACAGGTTGCATACGTTGTTCATTGTCTAATTAGCCACATTGTTTGTAATGATTTGTTGTAAAGAATTCGTATTTGTTATATGTATACCACTGATTCTTTACTGGTGTCCACAAATGCATATTTGGGCCGCGACACGAAAAACCAACAAAGTAGTTGTGACTCAGTTCAGCCTGGGCATCTATTCAGTCTGATCAGACTCGTTTCTAAGCACTTAAAGGGTAGCTAAGCGTCTCGGCTATCTCCATGCGGATAGCGAAGACTCTGATCAGACTGGGCTGATCTGAGTCTGCGCTGGGCGCAAAACCTCTTTGTTTTCTCGTGTAGCGGCCCATATACAGTCGAACTTCACTGGCTCGAACTCAGAAGGCTCGAACGCCATGCTACGGTCGAACTGACTTTCCAGTCCCGGCAAAACTCCTATTCATTTTTACTTAACCTGCGACCTTTGGCTCGAACTACGATGGCTCGAACGCTCGAACCCCAAACCCGGTCCCTAGGGTACATTTTCTATGTACAAACCCACCGATGGCTCGCACTAATTACCTTGTTAATAATTTCCATGTCAATAACGGTCACTCAGACGTTTGAACAATGCCATAAGACGCTTTGATATTGACAACGCGTTTGCCGAAATCACAGGTATACTTGATTGGCGCGAGCTCAATTAAAGCCGCCCTTTGATCAACTGGTCAATCGATTAATGCTGAGTGGTTGTTAATTTAAGGTGATTGTATGGTATAGCTTGGTCTTATCTATTTAAACGCGTATTATCATCTTGGGCTAATGAGGCGGCATATGAAAATTAAAGATGGTAAAATATTTTTCTTCAATTAAAATTTTACACCGAAATTGAGTAAAACGTGCTAAAATTTACGTCTTTGCCTTTAAATACGTAACAAAAAAAAATAGGGTCCATCATTTACTCCTGCAGTCATGTCAGAGAGTACGTCAGCTTCCGAGCAATCTGGTGAGGGACCCGGCAACGGGGGGAATACCCGAATCGGAGATTTCTACTGGCACCTAGTGGAATAAATTATGACCGATCAATAAACAGGAAGTCACCCTTCATTCATACAAAAAGCATAATACATACGGCTGGACCTTGTGAGTTGGTGTTCAATGGCTCGAACAACCGATCGCTCGAACTTTTTGGGGTGGTCCCGGCGAGTTTGAGCCATCGAAGTTCGACTGTAGTTGTATACTATTTTTCTTTGGTGCTGTGGGTAAGCTTTGTTTGCATAGCACGACGGGTATGCTGGACCTATGTTGGCTGTAGGTGGTTAGTTTTCTCATCGGCCGAACTTTTGGCCCGTGTATTCCTTTCTACAAAGTTGACCCAAAAGTTATGCCAAATTCTAATGCACTTACAAATATAACGCGACGTCTGATTGGATAACGTCCAAAAGCTGTAACTAAAATTGATTACCCAACTGAGTTAGCAATGCTACAACAGGTGTCTGGAAAATGAATCAAATTTTTCAGCCTCTGTGGTAGTAGGAAACCCCTCTATGAACTCTGAGGTGGATGTATACACTGCATGGCGCAGTTAGAGCACGGCAGTTACAGCACAACTTTGGATTGACCTCGGTGTAACTGAATGGGAATCTGAATCCTTGCCTACTCGATTAGATGCTGGTGTTTGAAGGTAATTCAGATATTTTACAAGCAGCATATAAGTCGAAAAGGTAGGCCATTAAACAAGCATTGTTTAGGTATTTTACTATGGTATGACTACCTGTAAATATTAGCATGTCGAACTGGACCATGGTGCAATAATTTTGACTATACATGGTTCTTTTGCATGGTCTATACTGGTCTTAACCTAGATGTTATCTTCAGGTTCGGTCACGATAACAGCCGGGCTACAGCTCATGTGACAGACTTCCCAACATAAACAAACGCCATTTGCAACAGAGTTGGTGTTGGAAAATAACCGTATGAGTCTGAATACAGTTCTTTTTTCGCGGCGCAGACGCGTATAATTTTGATATTGTCCCCCATTATACAAGATTTCATTGGTCAAATAACGCGTATGTCAAAATTTAGCCAATAATATCAAATTTCAATGAATATTTAATCTTTGTTTTTCACGTCGCATGCACTGTGAATACTAGCACTGTGAATACTAGCACTCTGTCATATATTGATTCAAAATGTTTCACTTGTATGTTATTTTACAATAGAAATTGAAAACAGACGCAGATATTCAAATCTTTCTTTTTTACGACGTAGATCTACTGTTGATTTCTACTTTCGGTTTAATACACACAACATGTTGGTAACTATATTGAAATCAGGTCAAAGTTATGCAAAATGAATGACAAAAGGTGTGGATCCTGGTATGAATATATTTTAGGCTGAAGGAGCTCTCTGATCTGAGCCTTCACGGTTTGCCTAAGCCCAAAAAAAATGGATGACTTGCGATTTTACGTCCTTTTCAACAGTATTTCAGTCATATCAGGACGGTGGATGGGTGACAGTAAAAGGTTGTGCGACTAGAGTCCAGTTTACGGTTGAAAAGGTTCCCACCTAGACCGGGGCTGAAACCCGGGACCGCCATATCAGCCGACCAGAGGTTAACCTACTGAGCTACCGGGACTCCTCCCGGTACTGTCAGTAAATACATTTTTCGCTTTGCAGACGCGTATAATTTCGATATTGTTCCACATTTCACAACATTTCATTGGTCAAATAACGCGTATGTCAAAATTTAGCCAATAATGGGGTGTCACCCCCCTCCCCCTTGAATACTGAATACCGCTTAATTTTGAGCTTGAATACTGAATACTATTTAAGACTAATTCCACCTAACAACCAAAAAAATCTAAATAACGCTCCGGAACGCATAGTCACCGATTTTCTTCAAACTTTCATAGAATGTTGACAACTACATATAAACACATTTTTGACAGTTTTTTCTTTCGAACACTCAACCGTTACCATGGCAACGGCAAAATAGTATTTTCTGCTTAAAACTAACTTTGTTTTGAATGTTTTGTTAAAATCAACAATTTTGACTATTTTGATGTCAAAATTGTCCGTAGCAGTGTGACTATGTAGATCTTCTTTATATAAAAGATGTAAAAGAACTATGTTTACATAACACACTTTGCTTGTATTTACCAGTGTACCATTTCACATAGTTTTTTTTTATTCCAGCCTCAAGCAGGGTGGGGTTTGCCGTTTTCCAGTTTTACCGAAAATCCTGTTTTTGGACATTTCTAAAAGTCTATCATTTTAAAAAGCTAGCAGAGTTGAGCGTAGTCAAGTGTTTTTATAAAAAGCACATTACCAATTAAAGAGAATAAGATAATAAAACTGATGGGCACTCCATAGTCGGAAATTTAAGACGCTGGCAAATTTGACCACTGAAACAGCTTTGTAACATTTCGTAACTTCAGTTGATGTTGTCCTACAACCCACAGGCGCTTGAAGTTCTATGCTATAAAAAAACCCTCAAAACCCTTTAAACTTGACGCAGTCTATAGTCCATTTCAAAATAGCTCATAGTCTGGATATTTGGCGGCATCATTAGCATAAAACTTCAAGCGCCTGTGCTTCAACCATATTGCATAATTTATTACTTTACCAGACTAAATACTTGAACAAAATAATTATGGTTTAAAGAAATACATCTTCTCCACAGCTTTACACAATGGTTCTACAAAGATCTGGTTAATTGAAATGGACCTGTGATTACCCCACCCACGTAAAATGCATGCAAAATTGTGAATAACCATAATCTGTATTTTATTGTCATTTTTAGCTCACCTGAGCCGAAGGCTCACAAGTGAGCTTATAGTATAGGCAGGCATCCGTCGTCCGTCCGTCGTCCGTCCGTCGTCCGTCAATATTTTCAAAAGACATCTCCTCTGAAACTACAAGGCCCATTGTTACCAATTTCATATATAGCATCTATAGGCAGGGGGAACCAATAATACTGTTTTTTATCCAAATCGCTTCAGAACTTTGGTTGCTATGGCAACTTAAAGTTGCCGTTGACTTGTATGGGAAAAATTGAAAATTTGCATTTATTGCTATGTCACTGCAGATATTTTGACAAAACTTTTTCAGAAATGTTCCTTGAGTAGTCCTCTATTAACCGTCTATAAAAATACTGTTTTTCTTGACAATTGCTCCGGCAGTTTGGTTGCTATGGCAACTTAAAGTTGCCATTGACTTATAATGGGGAAATTGAAAATTTGCATTTATTGCTATGTGACTGCAGATATTTTAACAAAACTTTTCCAGAAATGTTCCTTGAGTAGTCCTCTATCAACCACATGAAATTTATGTAAATTGCACAATGAGGTTGGTTGCCATGGCAACCGAATAGTTAAAAATAGAAAATATATTAAAAAATCATCTCCTCAGAAACTATACAACCAATAAAGCTCAAACTTCACAGAAAGGATATAGGTTCTACCGTCTATAAAAATACTGTTTTTCTTGACAATTGCTCCAGCAGTTTGGTTGCTATGGCAACTTAAACTTGCCATTGACTTATAATTGGAAAATTGAAAATTTGCATTTATTGCTATGTGACTGCAGATATTTTGACAAAACTTTTACAGAAATGTTCCTTGAGTAGTCCTCTATCAACCACATGAAATTTATGTAAATTGCACAATTTGACTGATTGCCATTGCAACCGAATGGTTAAAAATAGAAAGAAAAAAAAATATCATTTTTGCAGAAACTAGTGGCCGATAAAGCTCAAGCTTTACAGAACGGATCTTTATACAAGCCTCTATAGAATTACAGTTTTTTTATGGCAATTGCTTCAGCGGATAGGTTGGTATGACAACTTATAGTTTCCATTGAAATATAATGGGAAAAATGGAAAGCTGCAGTTTTTGCTATCTCCCTGCAGTTATTTTTGGATTTTTATCTACAGAAATGTTGCTTGAGTAGTCCTCTATGATTCCTATTAATTTTGTCCAAATTGCCGAATTTGATTTGTTGCCATGGCAATATTAAGGAAATATTTTTGAAAAAAATATTTAAAAATCTTTTCCTCAAAAACCATATAGGGGGATGAAGCTGATTCTTTGCATACATGTTCATGACATTAGCCACCACGTAAATATTGTTTTTATTATAGTTGCCCACATGGTTTCATTACTATGGCATTTTAAAGTTTCCATAGACTTGTATTGGGAAAAGTGCAAATTGGCATTTATTTCTGTGTTACTGCAATATTTAGGCAAAAAGTTTTACAAACATGTTTTTTTTTTATTGTAACTTCATCCAACTTGCTAATATTTACTAGGACAAGCGTAACAACTCAGTCAAAGTTGATATTAGGCCGAATTGTACAACTTACTTCAGTGTTTCTTACTCTTTAGTGCTAAGGATGAATGGACTCAGGACAGCTACAGGACCAATAGTCCTCTGGTTTATGTCTGTTAAACCAAGCAAATAAGTAAGGAAGATAGCAACATCAGTTTCTTTATTTTATTTATTGTGGGCCAAGTTGTGCTGTCGTAACCATGGAAACAAGAAATGACAAAACAGACTGAACTCTATAAATATATTTGGCTTTCAATTGTTTAAATTATCACTCTGAAACAAAGCAATTATTTATCACATTGTCAACTTTTCTAAATCATCCTAGTTGATCTGTGATCAGTGTATAAACTAGATTCTAATATGCTTGGATATGTAATAAAAGGTCTGATTGGATAACGACAAATAGTTTTAAAAGTACATACATGTATGTATATTCTGTGATACACTTAGTAGAGCAAATTTGATGGGCTATCTTTCAAGGGGATGGTCTCCAGAGTGTAACATTAGTTTTTATATATCAAAATAACCCTCTGGGTCTATAGTTATCAAATTCAGTGTTTGCCACCTTGGCAAACCTTGAACAATTCTGTAGCGGCCAGTTATTTACGTTACCTCAATAAATTTTGAATATCTAAAATATTCATTGAGGTCAATAAGAAATGTGTTTAAACTATATAAGTGTATCAAAAATAAATATTTTCTGTAAGAACAGTTGATATGCTATAAATTAGGCAGCACACAAAAAGGTTCAGAACTTTGGCGATGTTATTTTCGTTACAATATATCATGGATATACGATATATCATGGACCCCTGGAAATATAACATATGTTGTTGCATTTTGCATAGACCGTGAAAAATGTCCCAAAATGTTCAATTCTCTAATTGCCCCCAATTAATAATTTTCTAACAAAACAAATTTGAGACCTCTAGCTTTTAAATAGTGTCATCTATGTAATGTTGAACATCGTTATATATATTCCCTGTTAGTGACTGCAAAGTCATTTTTTCACACAGTTGTTCGTATAAAAATTGCTAATAAGCTGCGTAAAACTGACGAATTGGACTTGTTATAATAAGATCATGTAAAAAATTATATAACACAACAGTTCAAATATAGTTTTGACCTTTCGACACATAATTTCACCGAGGTAACGTATTTAACGGATCTACATATTTGAGTAAAATGTCTCTCATTCACACCATGAAAACACTCTTTTAAAATTCTGACTTTAAGCCAACGCAGTCGTGATAAATATCTTTATTGATTAGTGGAATGAAACTTTTGCATAGTACTTACTTAGATAGAAAACAGTTATATACATGGCATGCAAAGCTGAGATTGCCCTGATGTTCCAATGAAGCCTGCTTTCAATTAATCTGTACATGAAATATACTTTTTCTCATTGACTTATAAAACTTTAAAGTTTAAACAAAACCACAAAATATCAATAACTTATCATAACTGACAGTTTTGTACTCAGAAAGGTAACGTTTGCAACCATTATTTAAAAAAATCCCTGAGATTAAATATTGCTACTGCCAAATATATGTCACACCATGAAAACACTCTTTTAAAATTCTGACTTTAAGCCAACGCAGTCGTGATAAATAGCTTTATTGATTAGTGGAATGAAACTTTTGCATAGTACTTACTTAGACAGAAAACAGTTATATACATGGCATGCAAAGCTGAGATTGCCCTGATGTTCAAATGAAGCCTGCTTTGAATTAATCTGTACATGAAAAATACTTTTTCTCATTGACTTATAAAACTTTAAAGTTTAAACAAAACCACAAAATATCAAATAACTTATCATAACTGACAGTTTTGTACTCAGAAAGGTAACGTTTGCAACCATTATTTAAAAAAAATCCCTGAGATTAAATATTGCTACTGCCAAAAATATGTTAGTTTTATTATTTTGAGATAAAACAAACACAGCCACATTAAATTCACCCATTTAATGCTTCGTTCACATGAACAAAGTTTCATTGTCGCAGAGACTATAACAAAGAAAGTTTGTCAAATATTTTGCGTTTACACGGAGCAAATTATTTGTTAAAGAAACATCTGGCATAGAATATTTGTCACATAAAGTTTGGCAAGGAAATATTTGCTGCCGTGTTTACACGAACAAAGAATTCTCATCAACGTTACCTGGACAAACAAACTTTGCTCGTGTAAACGGCTAGCTGTGCCACATTTTCTTTGTTAAATATACTTAGTTCAAAATCAGTCTGATTTGATTATGAGCAAAGCTTTCTGTGTTCATCTTCATGGCTTATTTCTTTGTTACATATTCTATGGCAACTTTTCTGTTCACACGGACAAATTATGTTCGTCATAGAAACTTTACCATATAAATTTGGCAATGAAAATGTCGCATATTGTTTCATTCACATGAGCAATTTTTTCTATGCCAAACCCTACTTTGTTACAGAAACTTTGCCCTTGTAATCAGAGCTTAACTCATTGACAACCCCCAAGGCAGAGCATCAGTGCTGGTGTATCAATGTCATAGTTTGTGTTGTCAGCTTATCTGTCGTCTTCAAAAATCGATGTAATTTACTATTGTTCTGATGCATATTTGGCGTAAATAGAAAAATAGGTGAACATTTTGTATAGTATTACATACCTAAAGCCTCGTTCACACGACCAAAGTTTCTTTGACACAGAAAAAGTAACAAAGAAAGTTTGGCAAACATGTTGCGTTTACATGGAGCAAATTATTTGTTAAAGAAAAAGGTGGCACAGAATCTTTGTCACATAAACATTAGCAATGAATTATTTGCTGCCATGTGCACACAAACAAACTTTGCTCGTGTAAACGGCCAACTGTGCCACATTTTCTTTGTTAAATATACTTTTTGTTCAAAATCAAACAGATTTGATTATGAGCAAAGTTTTCTGCGTTCATCTCCATGGTCAGTTTCTTTGTTACATATTCTATGGCAAATTTCCTGTTCACACGGACAAATTTTGTCTGTCACAGAAACTTTACCGTATGAATTTGGCAATGAAAATGTGGCATACTGTTTCATTCACACGAGCAAATTTTTCTATGCCAAACCTACTCTGTCACAGAAACTTTGCCCGTGTGAACGAAGCTTATGCTACTATCACACTGTTGCTTATCAGCTGCGTATTTCACAGAAATTACATACGCTTGTCGATTGCGAAGAACTGTGACGTATTTTATGCAAATTCTAGTCCTGCGAAGTCCACTGCGCATGTGTGACGATTCCGCGATGTATCCATAATTTTTATTCCGCTTATCTCTTTTCGCACCTGTTTCAAGATTCCACGAATTGAGGTGTATGCGTGGCACATGTGTGGCGTATAATGGGTTGCTGTGGCGTAACTGTTTCGTTGGCACGGCGTTTCATTTTCAAGGGCAACGTAGCTACTGCATACTAGCGGCGTAAACAGCTGCGTATAAATGTTCATGTGCTCTGCGCGGCTGTTTATCTTTCCAAAGCAGTCAAACAAAAGGTAAAGGTACAGGATTCCAATTGCCCACAGTCAAACAAGTCACTAGCAAATCATTATGCCTCCAAAGAAGTACGCCCAGGGAGCACCAGGAGAACCGGGGAAGAAAAAACCGGCTGCACTCACCAAGCCAGACCTTTGGGCACAGCCAGCTGTCATCCCTGAGATCCAGCAGCAGCAGTTGAGTCTGAGACAGCTGTCAAACTAACAGGGTGCAAAGAGGCCAGGACATATGGGGTGCCGTTTTACTATGTATTCTCCATTTATAGATACCCATAAAATTTATGGATAGCCATAATTCAAGAAAGTGATATCCATCATTCGAATAAGTGATCTTCATTATTAGTTATGAGCTTCCCTTATTCATTTATGGATATCCATGGGTCGAATTATCGCTGTCCATAATTCGAATTATAGATACCCAATCATCTGAAGATTGATGGATATCACTAATTCGAATTATGGATTTCACTTTTTCGAATTATGGATCGAACCATGGATATCCATAATTCTGCCAATTTATGGATATCACCTGTTCGAGTTATGTATATCAACAAATCGAGTTAGTAATATCTTAATTTAAATTTGTGATATCCACTTTTCATTTAGATTTCTGATTATCCGTAATAAGAAAAAAATGATGTTTATGATTCGGATTGTGGATGTCAATAGTTTGGCCTATTTATGGATATCACTTACATGTATTAGAAATATGGGTATAATAATTCGTCTTTGCAAAGAAGAAGTTTAAATAACAAACCTCTACGGTGATTTATGGATATATATTTGAGGTATTGATTTCATTGATTCAGCCCGATTTATTGATATCACTGATTCAAATTATGGATCTCCATCATTCAAATTATGGATATCCGTAATTCAGCCCATTTAAAGATATGCATGATTCAAATTATGGATATCCATCAACTGAATTGGTGATATCAATGAATGGGATGAATAATGGATATCTTATTCGAATAATGGACTTCCATTAATCAAATTCATCATAGTTATAAATAGGGATTAGATGGTGAAACTGCACATCATAAAGACAGAGTTAAAAGTTACCTTCTGCGGTACTGCAGAAAGTGGATCTTCTAGGTCCATGGCTATGAAAAGAATGAGAACAAACAAGAAAAATGTTTCCTCTGCCTGCGATCGTCGTGTTTACGTAGTAGGTACTCATGCGCCGAAACGAAATTGACAACGCAACACCTACCCAGCGGCTGCGCCACAATAGCGCAAGGTGCGTAGTTCGAACGCAGTTCCTATGCAGTTCATGCGCCACGCTACTCCATAGAAGCACTTAATAGATTCGAAAAGAACGCCGTAGGTACGCAGTGAAAACGCTTTATACGCCATACGTACGCCACTGTTGCACCGTACGCGTTTCTATGGCGTACCAAGCGATCATGTTGCGTTACCACTGTGTCACTGCTGCGTTGATTTTGCTTTTGCGGCGTTCGTGTGACGTATGTATGGCGTATCAAAGCTGCTACGTACGTGCGGCGTTTTTTTTCAAACCGGTTTGAAAAAATCGCCGCAGCCTGGCGTTCAAGGAGAGCGTGCTGCGTATCAGCTTTCGTTGCTGTGGCGTTCCTTTCTTACTGCCACGTTATCCGGATACACAGTACGTACGCAAGCTTATACGCCAATGTGTGATAAAGCTAGCTTTGTACCCAGAAACTTGTAAGGGGCTGCATGTTTATCTGGCTATCCGCTAGTATCGTCTTACTACTTGTCTTATAACTTTATGCTGGTATTTCCAGTTTGGTATCATGGGTGGATTGTTGCACAGATGGATCAATTTGTGGTCGTTGCCCCTTTACACTACTTTATCTATTTAAAAACAATGTACACAACCTGAGTTTTATAAATTTAGCCTTGTAGCATGTATTTCCACAAAAGTAACATATATAACAGGTTAAAAAGTATGTTTTATTCTACTGTTGCTACAGTAAATGTCATGGGGCTACCATGGAAAGCTTCCTCGTACTTCACCATATTGAAAATTATGTTTGGGATTATCTGGGCTCAAACTGAGTCAGTTCAGCTAAGGCTGTTGCTAGGGTCATTGGTGTTGTTGCGCCATTACATTTCCGGACACACACGCAGCTTAATTGTGTGTGTGTGTGTGTGTGTGTGTGTGTGTGTGTGCGTGTGCATGCGTATGTGTGTTGCATTCCTCGCTTCCTTCAGAATTGTTATCATACCACCAGATATTAAGGTGAATCGATATTGTGTGATGAGATAACTATGACTATGTTGGCCTCCCTGCCTAATTAGGTGATGGTGGGGAGGTAGGGTGGGGGTAACCTTATTACTTGAAATTATTATCAAAATGACTTTTGAAACGAGACAATGGTAAGTCACCACCTTGACGTATATAGAAATTATTACACAGCTGTTTTGATCCCAGCCCTGGTCTCAGCCCGAGTTGACTGTATCGGCCCAAGCCCGAAGGGCGAAGGCTGATACCGTCCGAAAGCTGTTACAAATGTACAATACACCTCTCTTTCTCTCTCTCTCTCTCTCTCTCTCTCTCTCTCTCTCTCTCTGAAAATCGTTATCACGAACAAAACAAATTGCTTTCGAGTACAAAAGTACCAACTGGACACGTTCAGCACTATCAAGACTTGGCTTCGGCACTAGCTCGAGTTGACCTCAGTTAAACTCGTATCAGAGCAGAGTATCTATACTACTTCTACTCCGTGAAGAGGTTTGCATAAGCGTTGCACCGATGAAAAAGCAAGTTAGGAAATATTGAAAAACTAGAAGTTATGTTACAGAACTTTTGCAGGCTAAAATAATTAAAATCAAATATTGAGATTTAGGGCATGCGAAGTGAAACTGTTCTTACCCAGGCTTACCGCTGACCAAAATGACTCAATGTCTTGGAAGAAAGGGGTCTGTTCTGATTAGACCAGGTTAGGCAGAAATCAAAGTGGCTACAATAACCACTCACTGTCACGAGAAAGTTTTTTCAGCTGATTCAGAAACAAGCGATACTTTTTGTGCCGGGATGCAGAAAGATTGACCTTTAAAAAGGGTTCGTTCGAAATCAAGCATGATTAACAAATCATTGAATGTTGGTGACACACTGCAAATCTAAACTCACGGTAATAGCCGAAGAGGGTTACTTGGGTTTCATGCCGAATGCACTCTATTAATTTTTAAATGAGGTCACAGCAGACGAAAACAAACACAAAAGTGAGCCAAAGAGTTTGATTTCTTCACGAGGCTGCTGGAAACGATGGATCATGACTGGGTAAGGTTTGCCAGTTTAATAGTTTGTGTTTATCCTGCAATGTTGACTTACCTTCGGAATTCGTTTGCAAAGTAGAAACAATATTGGATAAACCTGACCCAATTAAGAGAGGTCAGTACGTTGCTTGAAGGTGCTCACGTGAATGCCTATGACGTAAACACGCGACTTTGCGAATCCAAAAGAAAAACAAAGGCATGTATTTAGTCACATCTCGATATCCTGATCAGTTTTTGCACTAGTTTGATCAAACACATCTTAAACTTAGGTTTAAGGCAGTTAAAGTTGCGAGGAACTCATTTTGTTTACACCACAACTAAAGCTTCCTCCAATTGAAGAGTAGCAAAGGGAGGTAAATGCACTGGCTCTTGTTGCTAAGGAAATCCAGCCATAAAAAGGCTACTGTTCATCTCAGAGGTGAATTTAGTGCTAAAACCTAAATATTTACCTACATATCTGTTCAAAATGGAGAATTTATACCACTAAACAGCAAATTTACCTGTTACAGACCATTTAAATTTAATTTTTGAATCACTTAGTAATCAACAGAAATGAGAAAGTCAACCCCATTTATTTGCAATCGTTTTCAGTTTGCCCACAGATGTTTTTCCATGAAAGTAATTCATGAAGTGTGTCCTTCAAAGAAAAAACAGTGTCATTACCAGAGGTGCCTGCCTTTTACAATAATTGTTCATCAAAATACACACATATCGTCACTTTTTGCTCCACTTTCAAACCTGTATCAGCTTACAAGTTTTTTTTATTTAAATTGCATACTCATGATAATTATACGTTTTGACATCTTAAACGTTCCTTCTAGAAGTATAAACTACAATACAACGAATAATATTAATTTTTAACCCAGCAAACCCATTAAAATCATAGGACCCTATATTTTCAGCTAATTCTCAATTTTCAGATAGTTCTTCGCTGTTGCCATGGAAACGGAGAACAAATTTTGAAAACAAACATCAGTTACTTACAATGTTGATGGTCTTAACTTATATATCAACGTTTTATCCAAATCCCTGACTATGCGTGGCCAAGATATTTTGGTGGTTACGTGGAATTAGTCTTAAGGAGTAGCGCAATGTAAAATCCTAGTAAATATTAAGAAAAGATTTAGCAGCATGCTTAAAAGGCTAAAGGCTGATTTAAATTCATTATAGATTTAGAAGTCAAATGATCAGAAACATTAATTAAAGTGATTGCTAAACACCTAAACAGAATGTTCGGTTTAACAAATCTGCCTCGTTTGTCGTTTTGTTGCAATTTTCAGTTGTGTACTCTCCAACTCCTAAACTTGTTAGCTGTGTTTTCGTCGGTAACAGTCATGCCGAAGCTTCTATCTCTGAGCCCCTATCCCAGGGCCCGGTAGGTGAGGTAGGAGGAATGGAATGCTGGACACTGCGTGCCGTGAAAATAATATCAAAATCTCCTCAGCATTCTAAAATATTCCATGCTCAACCTAACCATTATTCGTCTTTTCTCCAAACCCCTAAAATTAATGCAGGGCAGCCACACATGTAGCTCCAAAAATATGCAGGCATGACATGCTTGCCCCCTGTAAATCGGATCTGCATACCTTTTAAATTCCGATCAGATATTAGGTAAATTAGTTAAAAGCTGTTCAAAAGGACATGACATTTAGAAGGAATCTCTGCTCAGCGCTGACTGCTGAAAGTCCCTACTTGTCGCCACAAGTCGCAGCAACTGATTCATGTACAAGTTAAATGATGCCTGCTCTAACTGAATGCATATAGCCATCTAGTTTTCACAAAGTCTTTATTTACAGAAGCCTCAGTATATAATTTTTTGAATGCCTTATTTACAGGAGCCTCGGTGTATATAACTTATTGAATGCCTTGCTATTATATATTTTAGGGTTTCGGTCCGAGGTTTTGTCGTCATCATATTTTTTCACACATTGAAAGCTGGGTAGTTATATCTGCATATTAGTAAGAAAATCAGTCCGTGCATCTGTTCCAAAATTAATGTCACTTGCTTTGTTTCTTCCTTTACTGCAAATGCTTTTTTTTTACTTGATCTGCCCTTCAAAATACTTTCCTTCCACCTAAATAAACCGTCTAGCCGGCAAATCCACTTTTGGAAGCTGGAGCAGCTTCCAAAAGTGGATTTGCCAGAAGCAGTTCTCATACTGTTCAATGGGGACACCCATCATATACTGATAAACTGCAGATCCAATGGCATTTCTCGAATTGCATCTCTTTCTAGATAGATGATATTGTGAGCGGGAGCATTATCATGCAAGAGGCTGGGGTGCTTAAGTCCTGTTTTGGGGCGGCGGGTTTTGTAGTACTTCGTCAGTTATTGTAGTACAATATTCTTATAGAACTTTGCTATTATGCCTTTTGGCACCAGAATTTGCATGACTGGCCCCTTATTATCGAAGAAAATAAAATACAAAACCTTCTTTACAGTTCGTGTTCATTTGGCAATACTTGGACGTCTCGCACTTTTGTTGGCCCAAATTCGCTTGGAACACATCCGCTTTGGTTCAAAATAGTAAATCAAGGTCTCACCACCACTGACTAAATTCTTGAAAGCCTCTCTGCTATTTTTAGGTATATTTTCAGATTTTTTTTTTATTATTTTGCATTTGCTACACGGGTCCGCTTTTGTTCATCTGTCAACAAATGGGGTATCCCATTTGCATTTACTTTCATAAGTTGAAAATGCTTCCTCAAAATACCATGGACTTCGTGCTAACGACAAGTTTGTTAACCGGGCTAATTGTCTCACTTTAAATCGGGTATCTTTTTTGAGGATATTGTGGATGTTTTTAGATTTTACGTACGGTTGTTGTTGTTGCAGGGCGACCTGTGTGAGCAGCATTTTTAAGTTGCTGCTGACGTACACTGTACAAAGATCTGTGAAGTTGTGAGCGAGATGTTTACCTATGCTGAAACTTTAGTGATCAAATTATCGATAAGAGTTGGTTTTGAGCCCACATTGCACGATTGGCGACTGACATTAATTTTGGAAAACACCTCGTGCAGTCAGTCAGCCAGTCCATTCTTAAGTCACAATTGCCACACCTAACGATGGGAACATGAAAACTTATTGTTGTGGCTGGTATGGTTGGGTACCATATCTAGATGCACACAAACGTTTAGCCTCGAGTCCCAGGGGTGGGGGAGAGTCTACAAATCGATAAATTTCCAACTAGTGAACCGATTCAAATGAAGCTTTCTGTGGGTATTTAGGGATTTAAACTGCATCGTAAATAATACGGTTGGAGAATAGTATGCCCAGTGGTCCCTCGGCAGGGGTGCAACTTAGGAGACGATGTCTTGGCAAATGTTGCGTTATAGGAACACTCATGTAGTCACGATACATCTATCAAAATTACTAAACGCTTAAAGTTCGCTGTGCCCTTACGTGCAAGTGCAAAACGTAAAGATAAGCAACAAGATAGTCTACTAAGCTCCCAGTGGTCTTTACTCATTATAAAAAAACATGCATTTCCTTCTAACTAACGAGTAAGGATCCAATTCAGTGACTATTATTATTCAAATGAAACTTTCTGTGATCATTAAAGGATGTAAACATGTACGTTTTGTTTTGGAATAATATGAATATGCGCAGCCCCCCCCCCCCCCCCCCCCCCCTAACAAGGCATGGAACTTTGTTTATTTTAGCAAAATATTGCATTTTATGAATGCACGCTTTGTCTCTTTCATCCCTTGTAAATTATTAGAGACTGACTTTCCCTGTTAACTCTAATAAGTGCTTGTACTTTTATAGAAGAGAAAGATATGCACAAACATTTCGGCATCAGGCCTCACACACTATAGCAAAAGGGCCTCTTACATACCCTTCACATTTCAACCAGTAGCAGAAGTATCAACCAGTGGCAGAAGTATCAAGGTATCCAAGAGGCGGTTATGCTATAGATCTCTACAATAGTCAGGTCATGCAACAGGAAAACCACTACGGCTTCGCACATTATTATCGAATGACTGCCGATTAATTGATTAATTTATATATTTGCGAGTACGCGTACGATTTGCTGTTTTTCTTGAATACTGCGTATACCTTGATCCAAAAGAAATGTCAGGGCGGTAACAAATATGTGCTGGCAATCACTGTCAAATTCGATCAGTCCACTAGAAGATTCGGTAGAATAAATTTTGCACGCTTGTTCAAGTTCACCAAGCATAAAGCATTGTTCTTGTACCTCTTGTCACCACATTCACTGTCGTGTATGAAAGACGTATAGATCTATGTTGATACCATCAAGTAAGAAGGGTGGTGCATTTTATAAGATAATGATATTCTGCCCGCAAGGAAGTGCCGTTTACGGTGTGACGAATTCCGCCGCCGCGGGATTCGAACTAGGTAAGCCAGGTCTTAGCAGACTGCGCTTCCGACGTTTATATACTTGTAACATCATCCGTGTATGCAAAACCTTAAAATAAAAGTCAGCATGGTGCCTAAGTCGGGCATACCCTACATATAAATACTCGCGACAATTTATTTACGCTTATATATGGACGGACTCTCGGCGCCCCGATACTGCGGCTATGGATTCGTTCCGCTGAGGTGCGGGGACAACGTCGATATGAGAATTGAAATACTACTTTACGCTTATATTCGCGAATATCTCTTGGCTCGTAAAATGAAACATTTCACGAATGTTGGAACGCTTAAATAGGGTGTAAACTGCCAAGGGCAATGTTAGAAAACGTCGTATCAACGGTGATGCACTCTAAATCTAAAAGCAACATCGTGTCAACATTGACATTAATACGCTCTTTCAGCGGGTTTGTGCCCATTGGATGTTTTGCCGCAACTGCAATACTTGAGACATGCTAAAATAATGCTATTTATACAATGTGTAGATGATCGGTGTAAAAGCGAAATATCAGATCAGCCTGTGCATCCTCCCTGTATAATAATCAGGTTCTTTCCTATTTTGTACTTGATGGATTCAGACATAACACATTGTTGGGTCCTTTTTATCACTTGAAACGGGCAGAAAAAAACACAAGCTTGTAGAAAATATTTCGATCATGAGGACATGCTGTCGTCTCCGTTCACATAATATTTTGATAATAAGGAATATACAAAGTGAATTTGGTCACACAGGCTGTAAACTTCGCAAGTGAAGGCTGCTATGACCACTTTGCTTCTTATTTTGTTATTACGTAAGGAACAAAGTGGACTTAGTACACTTGGCTTGCGAAGACGACAGGCCGTATGATCATACATGAAGATCAGGAGTTGGGCTGTACATGTACTAAGATAGCATGTGCGAATAGCGAAGACTCAGACAAGCCTGTGCATTCATTTCATCCCTATCTATGTATATGGCAAAACACAACGCAATGTTCTTTATTTCGTTGCTGAAAAAGCAAAAGTTATTGAAAGTGTGAACAAACAGGACTCAGCTCAGTCTGTGCATCCTCGCAGTTGATCTGGTAAATTAAATAGTAAATAATCGGCGTTGCCTGAAAAGGTACCCCATTGGATGTGCGAAAAGGAATAATAAGATCAGCCTGTGTATCTGATCAGTCGTGGGTGAAGTGCCGGGCTGCTGACCTAGCGGTCCTGAGCTCGATTCCCGGAGGCGTTATCAATCGTAAACCGGGTTTCATTGCACAGGGCCTTTCATTATCATTCTCCCATCGTCCTGATATGACTGAAATACTGCTAAAAAGGACGTAAAATAGCAAGTCATCAATCCGTCCCTTTTTGATCGACGTTGTACAAGGACAGGTTATATGGCTAGCCACGTGCGTCTATTGTTGTCCAGTTGTTGCATAACTTAGGGTATTTAGATACACAATAACTCTGTATCGACTTATTCAAACACATAACAGAGTTATTGTTCATGGTGAATCAATCAACTATGGAATATATACACACTTACAATGCCTACCATAAAGATCCTAAGTTTTCGGGCAGATACAGCTGTATAAACAGTGGAAACCGTGATCAGACTGTTCCTTAGGAACCAGAATGATCAAGGTCTTTACAATTTCAATTCCATCTGCGCATTTTTTAGGCATTACTCTATGGTAGACCCGGAACAACAGGAAAATAAATAAGAGGGCAAGGACCGGCTGTGTTTGCAGCAGGTGCAGTACTTGGACAGTCTTTTTTGGGGATATTTTAGAACTTAAACATTGTTTTTCTAGGAAACAAAACGGTGAAATGCTTGTTTTTTTGGTTTTATTCTGTATCATACAATGTAAGTTTTACTAAAACAATATGCATAAGCATGCCCCATCGACTGAATATATTTTTCATGACCTTTTTCATGAAATTCAATTTTCTTGCATTTTTTTTAAAAGAATGTAAAAATATACTTATAATCAAGATAATTGCAATTTTTCTTACCAGTCTGTTTCAAATACCCTATATTAAAGATTATATGATTTGCAGAAATGAAAGTGCATCCTTGTGCTAGAGACATGAATTTTAATGGAAAATGTGTAAAAAAAGTATGTATAAATACAAAAGTTTGTTTTTAAGAAAAACAAAACGGTGAAAAATTTTCTTTTCTTATCCAAATGTTTTATAGCCCTTTGGGTTATTCAGCTGGTATAATGAAATGAATGCCCCACCAATATCTTTATTCACCATTCGTCTACCTTAACATTGTATTTGCAAGTTTTGTTACAGCTAAACAATTTTTGTTACCGGTGAGTGAGCAGCATGTTTGTCCTGTGTCCTTTTTGTACACTAGAAAAGTCCAGGGGAAGGTACAAAGATAACTCCGCCCTGGCATTTCAATTGGATCAGGGTATACCATGACTCTGCGTAATGAATACTCTCTAATTTGGGCTGAATACTGCGTACGATTTTGGTGGTGGTGTGTGGGGGGGGGGGACACCCTCAATAATAACAAAGGTCAAGGAATATTTAAAATTCGTTTTTTCCCGTCGCATGCACTGTGAATACTAGCACTCTGTCATATATTAATTCAAAATGTTTCTCTTGTTGGTAATTTTACAATAGAATCAGATATTCAAAGTTTTCATGTTTTTCGACGTAGATCTACTTTTGATTTCTACTTTCGGATTAATATACACAAAGAGCAGTTTCGGTTTGTCAACTCGAGTAACTAGAGTTTCTGACTGAACAGCACGAGTAACCGCAATACGCATGCGCAAATGTTCGCGTTTACTCGACTACCGTACCCCCCCACCGAACCGCGGGTAGCCAAGATTAAAGATGGCGGAAAGTGAACTTCCGCTGTAAAAGAAGTCATTTTATTTCGTTTTTCTTTCACAATGACACCCTAATAATTTAACCTTTTTACGTCTCTCTGCTTAATATAGAGAATGGGATAAGAATGTTCCCCATACTGATTATTATGATCATTTTGCTTGTTTATTTATTTTTTTTTTTTGCCATATTCAGCAGGGTTAATAACAGGGAGTCAGTAACGACTTCAGAATAGTAATTTCGCATTACAATTCAAAAATTCTTATGAGTCGTGACTCTTGTAAATATAAACCACCTGAGTTTTAAAAGAAAATTGTGAGAATAGGTGTCTGAACTTAAAGGTAAACAAGAAACATCTTTAAAAAAGATAATTGTCGAAGATGAAATTCGTTTTTAAAGAACAACATTTTAGTCATGTCAGGACGGATCCACCGCTTCCTGGGTATTATCAGTACTTTTGTAAAGTAAATGTGTCTTGTTCAAGAACAAAACTTGAATTCCCGAGTGAGGATTATCGTGATCAGCCTTGGTCGGGTTCGATTACAACTATTGTCTGACGATAGTATGTCATGGAAGAAGCGGGTCAACTCGGCCTGCTTTCTGTAAGCCTGGGGTCTTCACGGCTCCTGGGTCAACTCGGCCTCCATTCAACTCGTCCGGGTCAATTCGGACTGCTGTCATTTGCATCCTCGCCCCAACCTACGAAGATGGGCTGCGCCAGGAATGAACGGAAACACAATAAACGAATAGAGTTTGTTGGGTTGTTGATTTAATAAGAAGTCCTTCAAAATGGTGGACAAACATGAATTAATATAAAGGGCAACCCAATAATCCCTCAACGGATAACTGTAACTGCAGCTAGACTATGGTAACGGGACGTTCCGGGCCTACAATAATACAATGGCGCTGGGATAGCCGGACCAAGGTGCAGGGCAATTATATTTTAATTGTTCCATAGTGCCGGAGTTTTAAGATTGGGGTCCTTTACCCTGTGAGATTTTCTGTAGTATAGGGTCGAAATAAGAGCAAGGTTGTTACCATCAGCTATTCATCACAGGTCTCTGAAATGTAAAAATTCCATTTCTGTAGGTGGGGTGTGTGGATACAAATGACTGGCGCATAGATATATAACCATGCGGCACCATGGCCAAAACTGATGTTTTCCTTACTCATTTTCATACAACTTCGATATCCTAGTTTATTTGCCACAAGTAAGATTTAATGGCATGACTGAACTGCAAAAATACCGATACCTCACCAGGAGCTAGCTGTAACCGGGGGAACACTTATTAAAAGTCTATTTCTTAGCTTTTTCTGCCTTATATTTCATGATTTTCCCTGACTTCGTTTGGCCCAATTGCTAAGCGAGTGAATTCGTGAGTTTGTGAGTGAGTGAGCGTGTGTGCAATTGAGCGAATGAGTATCAAGATAAGCCTGCATCGAAATAATTCCTTATCTAGAAAATTTTATCGCCGATGCAATGAATTGGTTTCAAAACTCAATGTCAGGTTAAAATCACTTTCACATGAAGGCCTATCGGAACCAGAATTTTATGATGACTTAGTATACAAATTCAAAAAGATAAGGGGTATGTCTGATTTTTTGTTCCGCTTCGAAAAGTAGTTTTTTTGTTATGACAGAAATCCAGAATATTTTTAATCAGTGTTCTTTTTACTATCATTTTGTTTTAGTGACTTTGCCTGCATATTTTCATTATGTTTTCATTATGTCTGTGACATATCTAGCCATGCTCTTCATTTTCATCAAATATTTGGCTCAAAATGACATATTTTGAGGTGAAAAAGTTCCTTAAACTCCAGTTTTCCTCAGTATATCACACATAGGCTGGCATGAAATACCATGATTACCCCAAATACTGGGACAAAATTGTCTGAGCAAACAGTGCAGACCCAGATAAGACTGCTTTTCTGATCAGGGTCTGCACTGTTTGCCATTACATCAGTGCTTTTTTGACACATTGCCAGTTTTCTGAGATTTAACAGAAATTGTTGTAAATGTACCAAAATTTTGGGGACTTGTGGTCAGACCTGATACTAGTTTCTTAGGGAAAAATAATATTTTTCATCTGTCATATATTATAATTCTTTCTCTTAAATTCAGTAAATGTACCGTAATTACCCTTCATATTGGACAAAATTGATAAAGAGTTGTAATTATCCTAAAAAAGTCAACAGATTCCATGACTGGTCAAAAAAGTATATTATGACTACAAGTGTAGACCCAGATGGGACTACTCTGTGTAGGAGCAGTCTGATCAGGGTCTGTACTTTAACTAAATAATTTCTCTCCTAATACTTAGGGTAAATATGGTATTATAAAGCAACACTGGCTCTCATCTCATTGATAATAACATTCAAAATCTGCTAGTGCATCTAGTTCCTGTTATAAAATTTCATGCAAGAGCTCCAAGAGATAAAATAAACATTTAATAATTCTTAATATTTGGTTATCATGGTGCAATCACAGACTCTGATCAGTTCAATATACTTTTGCATTATAACATCATATTTCTTAGTTGCTGTGCTTGGAGTTTGCTACATATTTGTTTCAAAAATGCCGAAATCACCATCCTTATCGAGAAAGTCACTCAAAAAGAATAAAGGGAGAAAACTGTCATATTTTAAAGTGGGACATCCTCTTCTGAAGTCCAGTTCAACACAGTGTACTCCAAGAAGCAGTAGTCATATAGAAAATGAGCCACTCACTGTGATATCCAGGATAAAATCAACAGAGCTTCCAGATGTTCTAAAGGCTGCTGCTACACAGAGCTCTAATAATGACAATCCAGGGGTTCTCCCTTATAAACTGAGACCTGGAAAAGAGAAAAAAATATGTATTGAGTTAAACAAGGAGTAAGAAAGCTCAATGTGACTCCAGCAGTGAAAATGAGAACATCATTGTAAATGTAAAGAAACTGGAGGAATTTTTCAATGCTTTTCTGCTTCATGCTTGTGATGAACCCTCAGTCAGTATCTCACTGGTGGAACGACAAGGACTCTGTGTTTCTACTATGGCAACATGTAAGGCATGCAGGTTTAAAACTGGAAAATTTGACTTATTTACAAAAATTAAATCAAAAAGAGGTCCACATTCAGGCTGTCTCAACACAGCAGTGCTTTTACCAGTCCTAAAATCAAGAGTAGGACTGAATGATCTCCTGTTAGTGCTATCGTGTATGAATGTGAAAGCCCCAGATAGACGCGGGCTGCAAAGGAAGCTCAACACCCTATCGGACAAGATGGTGAAAATAAATGAAGAGCAAATGGTGACTAATCAGCAGTATGTAAAGAAAATTCAGTCACTAGCTGGATTATCAAATAACAGTGACATTGAGTTTGATGTCTCCTATTCAAGTCGGCCGCAGCAAAGATGTGAGCGGGCAACTCAGAGTTTCGCTCCAGTGTTAGAGCAAACCACCACACACCATCTGCCAGTGGCAATAAAAACCGCAAACAAACTGTATACAAAACAAACCGTCAGCACTTCTTTTTCCACTGTAGGCATTACCAAACACAACGAAACGAACTTTTGAATGCGATTACGGAATACCAAGCTCCTTCTCTAAATCTTTTGTTGTATGGTGACATGTCCTTATCTCTAGAAACAAATATAAGTATTTTCACTCATGTACAGAAGTTCATTCTCGAAACACGCCGGTTCTATTAGTATGAAGAACGTTATCAATTTGCGACGATTTTATTCCGTATCATTAACAATAGGTTAAAAGTCCGAGCCCCCTCTCTAAAGCCCAAATTCCATCTTGACTGTTTGAGATTATTTTTTCTCTTTCCTTCCTTTTTATATTATTTCCTATCTGTATATATAAGGTGACCTATCGTTGGATCGATATTGAATCGGCGTTGATTCAACGTAACGACGTTGAATCGACGTTGATGCAATGTTGATCGAACGCTGTGCGCCTGCTGGATATATTTATTCAATTGCCTTTGCTGTTCTGCTGTTTTTGTAATGTTTTCTTTAAAGTCCGCCAACAATGATACAAATTGTATATATATATTTAGGATAAGAACTCGATAAGCTTTAGCTTCCGTTCTGTGACATTAAATATTCTCATGTTATGTAAATACATGTGGTATTGTGATGTTATGAAATAAAATATGTTTAAACTAAACAAACCTGTATGCATGATAATAGCAAGTGTAAAAGGAACTTTAACATAAATGAGTCAATACAATCATCTGAATCAAAACTGCTTTAAAAAAGTCTTGATGAAATTCATAGGAAAAACTTATTAAACATTAGGTCTGTAACAACAGATGCCAGTGCTCAGATTGCAAAATCAATCAGGGAGTATAATATTTCTGGTAACCAACAGATAAGGCATTTTAAGTGTTTCATTCACAGAATGAGAACTTTTCATAAACAACTGAAAAATCTGAAGTTAGGGAGTGTTCCGAAAGACTATGACAAATCAGTATACTGTCAAAAGCTTGCAAGCTGTGTACGACAAAGAGTGCGCTTGGAACGCACAAGGTTTCGAAAGCGGTATGTGAGTGATGAGCGATATGTTGAAAATGCGCGGCGTTGTATAGAGAACATAATTCCTTGTTTCCAAGGGAAACACAGGGAATGTCGACAAAAATCCATGGTGTGTAATGCTCATCTTCCAGCCTATACTACCAAGTTTCTGCCCTATGGAAAGCATCTAGAACTGAATGCTACTGAAATTGATAAAATTTTGATTGTACTGGGTAGATATCTCAGCCCAGAGTGTTTAAAGGGTATGGCAAGACTGTCAACAACAAATAGGTGTGAAAATCTACACAGTAGACTGTTTACCTATGCACCAAAACACACTGTTTGGAGTAGGAATTTTTCAGGACTGTGCCATTCTGTGGCACATTCAGCAAGTTTGGGCACTGGGTCATCTTTGTTGCAGACTGCTAAAATGTTAGGATTGCCATTTCTCCAAGCTGATCCTTTTTATCAGCATATGTTAAATTTAGACACTCGGGCAAAAGCAGATTTGATGCGTCAGTCAACATATGGCTAGAAATCTTTTCGCTACCTGAGGCGTAAACAAAAATGTAACCGAAAACTTTTGCAATACTCTGTCTATGGAGAAAACAATCAAATTAATGAAGAGCATAGCTATGGTATTAATCCAAATTTATGAAAAATCCTAACTTTCTAGCATTCTAAATGACAGTAAAAGTAGAATAAAAGCCAAAAGGCCATTTCATACATGCTGTTCAAAGTCACAGGCTTACCTACAGGATACAGTCCTTGTAACCATAATGGCTGTGACATTCCCCGTCATTTTTACATATAGTGCGGTTATTGTTGATTGACTGTGGCTCATATGACAGGTGGCTTATCTGCAGACATAACCGGTTATGGCAGACATGTGAGACGTGCATGTCTGAAGACAGAGTTAGGTTGGGGTTGCTCAATGCGAAAACCTCACGGTGCGCTTTCAGGCATAGGCGACGCCCACGGAAGACAAAGCGGATTTCACCATAACCAGATATGTCTGTACGCCCCTGCCATATGTCACAGTCACCCAAAGTTAGAACATGTTTGTCAAACTGATAGTCAAATCTGTGTTTTTCTGCCTGTGTAAGATTGTTTATGTTGTCATAGAATGATTAAGCCATTATGTTTAAGCTGTAAATAAGTAGATATTATGAATTACCTGATTTTCCCTGATATATGCAAGTGTTTGATGTATAAATTTTGAGTAAAACCATAAAAAAGTCCAAGTTTTGGTCTCACATTTACAAATATCCATCACTATAAGCTCTTGTTGTTGAGAACTAACTAAGAGAAACAGTTTACACTGCATAGTTTCAGTCAAATCTGCTGTATGCTCTGGTAACATGCAGTACACTGAGCACGGACTGATTTTTTCGGTCCAAAAAACCCCTTGTGCAAAATTACCATCTTATTTTCTTAGCAGTTTGATACGGTGCCCGAAAGTGAGCTGATCTGTTATCGCAACATATAGAACTACCTAAATTTACATAAAAGTATGCGATTCGACACAAATGAAAAAAAGCTATATCTTACTTAAGGTCTCAGGGGATAGTAAAATCTGGCACTTTCAGTCCGAGGCCATGAACAATTTTTGAATGATTCTAAAGCAAGTAAATTGCCTTTCAGTGCAGGTTTTCACTATTTCAAAGTGTTGTCATTGTGAACAGAAACTAATTGAAGCAGAACACATGAGCACCAACATCTTCAGAAGCTGTCAGGGCAATGTTTACATAACCCCACCCACCCTATTTCCAGTGCTAAAAAGTGGTACACTAACCATTAGGAAGTCACAGTCTGGAGAAATACCTGCAAACACCTGACAGTTGGCACATAGCTGTTTTTTATCCTCAGCAACATACCGTCAGAAAAACAAATCCCAAATGGGGTAACAACCATAAAAGTTTTTCAGTATTTCTGTATGAATAACAGGCCTATTTCTCGCCACGAAGTTGTCTGCTGTGATTTGACATATCCGCCATTACTTGGGGTTTTCCCCTGACAAGTAAAGCTAACAGCAAATTTTCATAACCAATTCCAGCTGACATAGCTATCCTTCCTACAACCTTATAAAGTAAAGAAATATTCAAAAACCTCAATTTATTGGAGCAACCATGCTTTTTCTAACCCTCTACCAAAAAGTATCATTTTCCTGACCACTGCCAATACGAAACTATCCCCTGAGACCTTACTTTGTAGTTTGCAAACTTGCAGTTACAACGATGAAATGAACTAACTTTGTAAAAATGATCGTATAGAAAACGGGTCGGTTAGGTCACCCGAAGCATTGACGTTTGTTGAAGATTTATTAAAGTGTATAATTATGTTGGAATATTTGTAACCGCCCGTAGTCAGCTGCTAGGCGGTATGTGAAAAATGGTAATATCCGTTGGAAGCCAAGAATACACCTATGAAACGAAAACCGCAGATTCGGTTAAATTGAGTCTTTAGTGATTTAATCACCAGTAATGAGATATGTGACGCTCCCCCCCCCCCCCCCCCCCCCCCGACTCCGTTCCCACCCTCCCAAGTACAATCTTAAGCAGAACTCTATTTCAAGATCACAATCCACTTTTCCACATAGACATTATTACAACATTGCCTTCACTGACCTTAGTTATCACGTCGCGTGGCTGTGCCCAGGTCTCAGGATAACACGAGATGCTTGCACTTTATCTGAGCGCACCCACAATATGTTATTCACAATTCCTGTAAAAATATTTCTATATATTTCATTTGACCTTATTCAGTATTCATTGCTTAAATTTTTTATAGTTGGTTCAAAAACACATCAGAGCTAATGTTACGTGTTTTACAATTGTCAACTAAAATAAATCGTGTCTTGCCTTATTATATATTCGGACATCAAGTACAAGACTCGGGCTCAATGCCTTACGTCTTGTTTGTTGTCGTAACGTCATTTGTAGTTGTCTTTGTTCACGCTATTAAGATGCACGTTTACATTGGACGCATGCGAAAGTTGTAAATCAGACACAGCTGCGTTCTAAGGAATGCTAAACGCCGGTAGGTTGATTCGGCGTCTGTATCAGATGATAGCAAAATTGTAGTATCACGGATTTGCATAGGCCTCTAATAAAATGTTGGCTGTACCCAACGTATATTTTTCTTTTATACTTTTCAATGAATTATAGAGATTTCTCAGTGAAATCGAAACTGATAATCTCACTGTTTCAAACAGTGATATTATCACTTTCGATTTCACTGTTTCAGAAATTGGATTTTTCGAAATAGCCTCCAGTTTTTTTTGTTGATTAATTGGCTAAATCTTATCTGGCTTGACAAAAATTACGTCACGCATGTTTGCACGTCATTACGACATTAATGACGTCATTTAAAGCGCCAACATAACATTGGTACTGCACGCGACGTCAGGCCGCCTAAGTATCCTGCAGGCATTCTTTCTTGGCAACTTTTTGGAGATCTGTTTATCTAAATGATATTTGAAGCTATTTTTAGTTGCAAACTTGTTTACAACCAATATCATACCCAATAAACACGCTGGAAGCATCAAATTTGACGCAAAGCGACTAGAAAAAAAATTGAATTTCTGTCGTGACGGCTGACGCTCTTGAATAAACAGAATTATTGCCATTTTCAAGCATAAAAGAAATAGAAAATTTGACTTTTTTAGTGTAAGATGAATTTTTATTTCACTCATGAACACCAAAAGTGGTTTTTCACTCGTGGCTTCGCCACTCGTGAAAATACTGCTTTTGGTGTTCATTCGGTGAAATAAAAATCGACCTTACACTGAAAAAGTCAAATATCCTCTATATATCCATTAAGGAAAAATGCAGTTACAGCTATACTTCCAAATTGTACAGTAAGAGTTAGCTTAGCCAATTGTTCGGTAAGAGTTAGCTTATGGAATCATACAGTTTTCGTTGCGAACTTTAATTTTTTTTTATCGTGAAACGTCCTTACATGAATTTCAGGAGGGTTTTATAATATGGAGTCTGGTGCGAGAAGGTAAGTGCATGACATATAACGACTATTTTAGGGTATTTGCTATCTCTAAAACCGGTCATTTTGCAGATTTTCTCACATCTATTACTGATGATAAACGTGGTTTTTTCTCCACAGATTCTGTCAAACTGATACATAACTGGGAACTGTCTTTCAGATTTTCTCCTTGTCTGTATTACTTTTGTCTACTAAATTGATTATAAAAATAAGCTTAACTAATGCGGAGTACCGTAATTAAATGTCACAGCTCTAAACGAAGCCCATATATGCATCACAAAAAGAAATATTTCTATAGATAAATTTGTCCTATTCATCACCAATCAGTCTCCCCGCAAAAATAAATAAGCGAACATCATTTTTATTCAGATGAAAAGTTTAACAGTTATACAGGTGCCAATGAGTAACTCTGTACAATTTGTATGCAGACTACCTAACAATAGACATACTTGTATAGGAAATGATGACCATTCTAAGGCCATTACGTGAATAAACTTATTCCTTTGTAAATGCCATTAAAATGTTTACTAAAACTTTTTTTTTCAAAAGCATCTCTTTACTAAATTTTAGTTACACAATATAATTTTGAAGAAGATTATACATTAGTTAAATATAAAATTGAGATTCAATTAAAACCTTAAACATTTCCTTCAAGAGCAGAGAATACATTCAGAAGAAGGAACATGGGCAAGACCACGTAGTTGTGGCTAATAAAGCCTCGTCATTAACCCTGACAATATCTGGTGACAAAACCAGAGAAAAGCAAACTAAAATTTCTTGGATTTAATTGGGTGGTCGAATCAAAGACTGACCTGTATTAATAGGGTCACAATATTATAAAAGACGAAAGATGCACTTCACAGTGACAGCTGGGGTAGTTTTAGAGATATTAAGCAAAATGACCTGTTTTATAGACAGCAAATAGGCTATTCCATTATATGGCAACAATGATTTGTCAAAATATAAGGAAAGTATCACTCAGGGCGACATCACGATAGGTATTCATTTTTTTATTTTTTTCTTCTTGTCCCTTTGGTACTTCGATTTTACCACATCTAATCATTGCATGAGAGGATTATTCTGTTGTACAGCCAATGTCTGATCTGTATAGTTACCAGGAATCACAGTACAACAACTGTTACATCAGGGCGATATTTTTTTCTGTTTGATCCATAATTGCTTGGAAACGCTTGCAGTAAACAAACAGGAGCCTCAGTAGCTCAGCAGGTTTAAGGCTCGCTCCAGGCGGGAATCTTTTCATCCGCAAACAGAGTTCCATTGCACACAGCCTTTCATTATCCCCCTAACATTATCCTGATATGAGTGAATAATGTTAAAATGGGCGTAAAATGCAAGTCATCCATCAGTAAAATCAAACGATAAAGCGATTATAGTTATCAGTTCTGTAGCGTCTTTGACAGCTTCAGATCCTCGAACTTCAAGATCTTGCTGTAGAAGTGACTGAGTGAGTGAATGAACTCGGGTTTGACGTCCCACCTACAACGAGGTTGTATGGAGACGGGACCTTGGTTTAAGGTCTCATCCGAAAGACCAGAGAAGCGGGGGATCGAGCTTGCGACCCCTGGATTGGTAGCCCGGAGTGTTATCCACAACGCTACAACCACTCATCATGTTGTAGAAGATACGTGATTATTGCATATACAGAAAACGGAAAATGAAGCTTGAGATGTTCTACAACTTGGTAACAAATTCAGAGCTGTTTGAGAAAAGGTTTCTTTTTTTTTTTTTTTCTTTTTTTTTTAGACATACGTACAACACATCTCAAAACCTGATTGTGATATAGCCGTTGAGACACTGGAAAAGGACCGAAAGTACGACCCGGCGATACCTACTTTCAATGATACACGACATAATCGCCCTGAATTTTCACGGACTCATAAAAACTCAGATGACACAGCCGAGCATCGAACTGTAGACCCTTTGATATAAATGCATACCCTCTCACACGTCGCTGTATAAGCAAGGCAGTACACGTGTATTATGAACCTAATCTTTTTTCTGTGGCATGCATACGACTCTAATGTTGACACTTAGTACATTGAGATTGTGGTTGGCTTAATTGCCAAATGATCATTTATCAACCTAGTAAATTACCTCTTTGATGATCACACAACCGCAGATTTAATTCTTACTCTTTACTTCTTATTTACAGGGGATGACTAATGTTCGGATGAATTGATATTGCCATTTAGGAGGCTGGTTTAATTTGTTGCGATACAACACGTTGATTGGAAGCGTGCTTGTTGTTACCTATCACATCGGGAAGACCATCTTCCGAGACATCAGGACATATCTACTAGTAATAATTAACAAAACATTGGTATTTTAATAAGCAATTTACCATGACAAGTTATTCTAGGAATCAAAGTGTTAATAAGCCACATAGCTGTGATTTATGTTGTAAAACTTTTACTAGTGCAAGTCAACTTCAGCAGCATCAAGTTGTTCATACTGGTGATAAATCGCACGTATGTGACGTTTGTGGCAAAGCATTTACACAGGCAGGCAATCTTCGGACACATAAACTGATTCATACTGGTGACAAACGATATAGCTGTGATGTTTGTGGTAAGGCATTTACATGGGCAAGTAATCTTCGGGTACATAAAATCATTCATACTGGTGTTAAGACACACAACTGTGATGTTTGTAGTAAGGCATTTACACAGGCAAGCGATCTTCGGAAACATAAATTGATTCATACTGGTGACAAGCCACATATTTGTGATGTTTGTGGCAAAGCGTTCACTGAGACAAGCGATCTTCGGAGACATAAACTGATTCATACTGGTGACAAGCCACATAGCTGTGATGTTTGTAGAAAAGCATTTTCACAGGCAAGTGCTCTTCGAAGTCATAAATTGATTCATACTGGTGACAAGCCACATAGCTGTGATGTTTGTGGCAAAACATTTACACGTTCAGGCAGTCTTCGGAGACATAAATTGATTCACACTGGTGACAAGCCACACACCTGTGATGTTTGTAGTAAAGCATTTAGAGTGGCAAGTGATCTTCGGAGACATGAATTGATTCATACTGGTGACAAACCACATACCTGTGATGTTTGTGGCAAAACATTTACACAGACAGGCAGTCTTCGGATACATAAATCGATTCATGCTGGTGACAAGCGACACACCTGTGATGTTTGTAGTAAAGCATTTAGAGTGGCAAGTGATCTTCGGAGACATGAATTGATTCATACTGGTGACAAACCATATACCTGTGATGTCTGTGGCAAAACATTTACACAGACAGGCAGTCTTCGGATACATAAATCGATTCATGCTGGTGACAAGCGACACACCTGTGATGTTTGTAGTAAAGCATTTAGAGTGGCAAGTGATCTTCGGAGACATGAATTGATTCATACTGGTGACAAGCCACATACCTGTGATGTTTGTGGCAAAACATTTACACAACCAAGTTATCTTCGGGTCCATAAATTGATTCATACTGGTGACCAGCCACATGCATGCAGGCCGTCTTCAGAGACATAAATTGATCCATACAGGCGAGTAGCCACATAGCTGTGATATTTTTAGTAAAGCATTTACAGTGGCAAGTGACATGAGGAGACATTAATTTATTCACACTGGTGACTCGCCATATACTTATGATGTTTATGACAAAGCTCATACAAAAGCAAGTGATCTTCGGGGACATAAATCCATTCATACTGGTGACAAGCAACACAGCTGTGAAGTTTGTGGTTAGGCTTTTGCATTAACAAGTCACCAGACTTGGGGCCGATTCCATGCCAATTAATTGATTACAATTACAATTACTTTTAAAATCATGATTACAGATTACAATTACGATTACATATTTTCTCAATGTAATTGATTACAATTACAATTACTTTGCAGAGTAATCATGATTACTTTATTATTACATGTGATTACATTATACAAGTGCACAGAAGGGTCATATCTGTGATAGTGCAAAAACTTCATATTCATAAAGACTAATTTATACCCAAATCAGCAAATAGTTGGCGGCTTACTTGTGAGCTAATAGGAAAGACTGAAATACCTTCTGAAGAACTTGACTTACTTTTTAATATGAACGAAATTTATTTAGCAATCTGCAGTTACGTATAAAGTGCATACAATGACTGTATGCTATTTATGAAGTTTGAGAAATTCAATAAATGCTATGTGTCACATCCTAAATATAAAGCACATGCTTCGATATTTTTCTCCATCACTTATATAACCTCTTTATTTCAAACATCAGAAATGTGATTCTATATTGTCTCCAATGTCATAAAATTGCTGGTGAAAGAGTAGTAAGTATTCAAAGCAAGAGGCCAAACACTGCCTGTAAATTTATTCATTTCAAAACGTTTCAACTATCACTGTATATATTTTATTTTTCATTTTCATCTTTTTCATGCCCACCCTCAGTCTGGTGAAAAATACAGAGTTAAGATGTTGGCCCATAAATGGGAAAGAAAGGAGTTAAAGTATTGGGGGTTTGTTGTATGCAATACACAGGTGTCATAAAGTAGACAGACTTTACAGTTAGCTCAATCCACAAAGAAGGTGTGAAGATAAGAGTTGAGTTTTACTGCTCAACTCGGCACCAATAAACACAAAATAGTCAGTATGTTTGATAAAATCATTAACACTTAAACCTGCCGGTCCAAAGTGAAGATAATAAATCATGTCAATCAGTCATAAAAATATAAGTAAACCAAGGCAGCTACCAGCCTTAACCTGACATACTCTGCATTCAAGAGTACCAAAATCTTAGTTTTTACATTATAACAAATTTATCCTTAAATATTAACCCACTAAAGCCTAGCATCCCATAAAAGGAGACAAGTTTATGTTGAATGTGGCTCACAAAGGCATACAGATTCAGTTGACTCTAGTTATTCCAAGCACTCGTATCGCAAAAAGCCGACACTTTTCCAACTTTTCATTTACATTTCAACTCATCCTATCTCAAACTACTGGTATCTCGAAGTAAATTTTCTAGTACCAGAAAATTTATTCAGAGATATCAGTAATTTAAGAAAGCGAGAGTTGACTGGAGTTGTATACTATTGTTCTTCGGTGCTGCAAATGCGCTTTGTGGGCACAGCAAGACATCCACTTAGAGTCAACGTTGGCTTGTAGTGGTCAGTTTGGTTGAGTCAACGTTTGATGCGAGGGACCGTGAGGACTTTCAGGTCGTGAGGAATTTCAGAAAATAAGAATATGAAGCAAAATTGTAACCGGTGTAAATTAACTAGACAAATTAAATGGAATTTGATTGTATTAATTCCTGATCATTGCCTATCTTTTTACTTTACTTATTAAACACGATTGGATTGATCACTAAGCTTGTAGACTGTAGCTTTTTGCTCTTTTTTTATAACCAAGACGTCAGAAACGCTTGGTATTTTTCTTGAACTGATTCCAAAACTGGTCCTAGAACTGTTTTGGTTTTTGCGGGTTCTTGCTGCATCGAAGAACATCTCTTACCAGATGCCCTTGTCTGTCGCTTTTCTCGAGACACAGGGGCTGAGGTGGCTCGATGGGGGACGCCTGCGTTCGCGAGTTGATACGTAGGCGTCTCTTTCCTGATGTCTGCAACTAATGTGTCCCGCGGAATGCGACAAAAAGTGTGGCTCGGAGATGATTGCTCGTTGCCTGCCGAATCCTGCCCATTATATCTTTTTCCAAACTTTTGGGGTTTAGCGACTCTGAAGAAGTTAAATACAGAAACGCGTGTCTGTCGCACTAAATCGGTATGGATACCTTTATATTAGAACCACTGGGCTGGTATCGCTGCTGGTGGATAATTTGTCCCCGGGGATATCATCAACCCAGTTAGTCAGTGCTTCAGTGTTGAGTTTGGTTCTCTAGTATGGTTTCACTACTGAAATACTCATTTAAAGTAGCCTAAATCTATTTAATGTATATCTTGTAAAAATTCTAAATTATTCTAAAACTAAGACAAACTTGTCATAGCGACAAGAATCTTAGCTGAGTTTGGCTTCCGTTCTTTTGAACTGTTTTGGTTTTTGCGGGTTCTTGCTGCATCGAACATCTCTTTCCTGATGCCCCACGTCTGTCGCTTTTCTCGAGACAAAGGGGCCGAGGTGGCTTGATCAGGGACGCCTGCGCTTGCGAGTTATACGTAGGCTTCTCTTACCTGTTGTCTGCAGCTAATGTGTCCCGTGGAATGCGACAATAAGTGTGGCTCGGAGATGGTTGTTCGTTGCCTGCCGAGACCTGCCCATCATCTATTTTTCTTTCAACCTTTAGGGGTTTAGTGACACTGAAAAAGTTAAATACAGAAACGCGCGTCTGTCGCACAAAAAATGGTATGGATACATTTATATTACCAACTTTGTTTTTTGTACTATAAATATCTGGTCCTGATATACCTTGACGTTTTTTTTTTTCAAATATACATTTTTAATTTAAGAACCTCAATAAAGTCGACGTTTGTTCTTGTAATTGTTGGGAAAAAGCTGCTGACTCGGCTTATCACTTGGAATTTATTGTTTGTTGGGATGTCTTTGTCTACCTTTCCCTTTGATATTGGGGATAGGGTTTGGGATCTGATTCAGTCAGTTTCTGAAGTGTATTTACTCTTTAAATTTACTTGTTTTCAATAGCAATCTTTAGATCTTTTGTCTGGCTTCACTTCAGCTGGTGTTATGTGCCGTATTACGGCTGAAAAAGGTCTAGACTTATTTCGTCGTAGCGCAAATATATATTTTTATTTCCCTTGGGATCAATTATTCCATGCTTATACCATTGAAAATTTAAAGAGTAACTTCACTTCAGGAACTGACTGAATCAGATCCCAAACCGTATCCCCAACATCAAAGGGAAAGATTGACAAAGACATCCCGAGAAACAATAAATTACAAGTGATAAGCCGAGTTAGCAGCTCTTGCCCAAATAGGTGGCAACTCAGCTATCTTTACTGAACTAAAACATTAGGTTTACAACAGACTAAGCAAATTATACGAAAACATGTAACAACTATTTTACTCATTTTCTATTTTTATTAAATAGTCCAGGGGCATATGTCGTAAAAAAGGGGTCCCCTACATGAATGTTAATTTTATGCCCTTATCATAGTCACTTAGGACAGTCTTTTAGAAGGTGAAAAATGGTTGTTGCCATTTTTTCTTTCACCATTTTACCTAGAAAATGGCCAAAGTAGTGGGTGGGGTAATACTGTTTGTAACGTATATAACTGTAACCGAAAATTCGAATGACCTATGCGAATTATACCAAATCTATTGGAATAAAGTTTATTCATGTGGTCCTTAATGAGCATAAGATATCACTTGTCTTTGAATCATGCTCATCTTATCTTTGAAATAATTTATTAATATATTTTGAATCAGTTAGGTTGCAGTTAGCAGTGGCAATATCAGTTAGCAGTGGCAATATCAACTGAAGAAGTTAAATACAGAAACGCGTGTCTGTCGCACTAAATCGGTATGGATACCTTTATATTAGAACCACTGGGCTGGTATCGCTGCTGGTGGACAATTTGTCCCCGGGGATATCATCAACTCAGTTAGTCAGTGCTTCAGTGTTGAGTTTGGTTCTCTAGTATGGTGTCACTACTGAAATACTCATTTAAAGTAACCTAAATCTATTTAATGTATATCTTGTAAAAATTCTAAATTATTCTAAAACTAAGACAAACTTGTCATAGCGACAAGAATCTTAGCTGAGTTTGGCTTCCGTTCTTTTGAACTGTTTTGGTTTTTGCGGGTTCTTGCTGCATCGAACATCTCTTTCCTGATGCCCCACGTCTGTCGCTTTTCTCGAGACAAAGGGGCCGAGGTGGCTTGATCAGGGACGCCTGCGCTCGCGAGTTATACGTAGGCTTCTCTTACCTGATGTCTGCAGCTAATGTGTCCCGTGGAATGCGACAATAAGATGGTTGCTCGTTGCCTGCCGAGACCTGCCCATCATCTATTTTTCTTTCAACCTTTAGGGGTTTAGTGACACTGAAAAAGTTAAATACAGAAACGCGCGTCTGTCGCACAAAAAATGGTATGGATACATTTATATTACCAACTTTGTTTTTTGTACTATAAATATCTGGTCCTGATATACCTTGACGGATTTTTTTTTTCAAATATACATTTTTAATTTAAGAACCTCAATAAAGTCGACGTTTGTTCTTGTAATTGTTGGGAAAGAGCTGCTGACTCGGCTTATCACTTGGAATTTATTGTTTGTTGGGATGTCTTTGTCTACCTTTCCCTTTGATGTTGGGGATAGGGTTTGGGATGTGATTCAGTCAGTTTCTGAAGTGTATTTACTCTTTAAATTTACTTGTTTTCAATAGCAATCTTTAGATCTTTTGTCTGGCTTCACTTCAGCTGGTGTTATATGCCGTATTACGGCTGAAAAAGGTCTAGACTTATTTCGTCGTAGCGCAAATATATATTTTTATTTCCCTTGGGATCAATTATTCCATGCTTGTACCATTGAAAATTTAAAGAGTAACTTCACTTCAGGAACTGACTGAATCAGATCCCAAACCGTATCCCCAACATCAAAGGGATAGATTGACAAAGACATCCCAAGAAACAATAAATTACAAGTGATAAGCCGAGTTAGCAGCTCTTGCCCAAATAGGTGGCAACTCAGCTATCGTTACTGAACTAAAACATTTAGACCAACATAAGGTTTACAACAGACTAAGCAAATTATACGAAAACATGTAACAACTATTTTTACTCATTTTCTTTTTTTATTAAATAGTCCAGGGGCATATGTCGTAAAAAGGGGTCCCCTACATGAATGTTAATTTTATGCCCTTATCATAGTCACTTAGGACAGTCTTTTAGAAGGTGAAAAATGGTTGTTGCCATTTTTTCTTTCACCATTTTACCTAGAAAATGGCCAAAGTAGTGGGTTTGGTAATACTGTTTGTAACGTATATAACTGTAACCGAAAATTCGAATGACCTATGCGAATTATACCAAATCTATTGGAATAAAGTTTATTCATGTGGTCCTTAATGAGCATAAGATATCACTTGTCTTTGAATCATGCTCATCTTATCTTTGAAATAATTTATTAATATATTTTGAATCAGTTAGGTTGCAGTTAGCAGTGGCAATATCAGTTAGCAGTGGCAATATCAACTGAAGACAGAATGTAACTTATTTTTTAAGAATTATGAAAACACTTTTGAAGAAGAGCTAAAGGCGATTGAAGTCTGTATCATGTCTTAAAATGAAAAAGGTACGTATAAGCATTAAAAGCGCTATTCTTACAGTCACTCTACTATAATAACATTGGTGTTTATCACAAAGGCACCCAGACAGTAACATTACGTTACATAACTGTAATTTACCCAAGGGATAACAAACCAGGGGCATGTGCAATACAAGTGGGATCCTGTAGGCATTGCTTCTAATTTTATGCCTTGATCATCGTCATTAAGGACAGGCTCTTTGAAGCTCAAAAATTATATATTTCTGTGTTTTATTAAGAAACTGATCAACGTAGTGAGTGGGTAGCATTAGCCTTCACAGCAGCCAGCTATTACATATGAAATGTAGAAAACAATTAAATTTATAAATATGGCTTTTTTTTTAATATCTTGATATATAAAAACAAACTGACATGTTTTCAAAACGATAAGTTATCCGTCGCGCAAGACCTGTAACGTATATCACTATAACTGAAAATAAATATAATTGAAAATAAATAATAAAATAAACAACCAAGATCTGAATAAATCTCTGGAATGACTTTAGAATGTGTTTTGTTTAATGCAGACACTCTGTCTCTTCTGATTAAATCATGCCCATCTTTCAAAAAAAAACTTTTTGTATATTTTGAATTAGCTACATAGCATTAAGCAGCATTCTTAGGAATTTCTCCTAAATTGACGATAATTGTTAACTGTAGATGATGTAGCCCTTCAGTGTAATATTTAACGCCTCGTGTTAACAGATATACATCAAATCGTGAAGAAAGACCAGTGTTATATGTCTTTTAACTATGATTAATTGGAGTAGTACTGTACTTAAAAGGCAATGTAACGTAACATTACGTTACATGTTTGTAATCAATCAGGGATATGTTTTTCATTGAGAAAACTGTTTTCAAAGGCTCAATTTTCAGATGCCAGAGAACATTTTACTTATCACTAGTACTAAGATGGCAAAGCTTGCTGATTAATACACATAAGAACTCAACATGACGCATATAGATCTTAGCATCTGAAGCATGTAGAACTTTCTTAACATATACTCTGACTTATAGCAACATCATAAAATTCATCATTTAAAATAACATGCGACAAGGAAAATATGTGATAGTAGGCATGTGTGATTCGAGTCTAGATTTAGAGCTGTCACAGAGGTGATAGCTATTTGCCTATCCGTGCTGTTGACCGTGCCAATCAGACAACCTACACGTAAAAGAGCCTGTCAGCTGAAGGAGTTGACAGAAGTATTGGATCAGTCGACCATTATTAACACCCTTGTTGATATGATGTCGATTCTATTCTCATTCAACAGCCATTTGAACAGTAAGTTTGTGTTAATCTAATTATTGTTACCTACATACTGAATTGTAATCACCGTTACCCTGTGTTGCTCCCATCGGTTACATTGCAACATATTGTTGTCACTATGACACTGTAAAAAAATGAGTTTATGAGAAACAGAGTGTCTTATTATCGGTCTGTTACTGACATGTATCGCTCATAATGTAATATTACCAAGATTTATTTGGTCAGTTAGTTCTGTACACCCCCTGTCTGTGTTCTGATACATTACCAAAAGCAGCTTCATGTAACGAAAGACAAATATAAATTTGATCATTCAACTGTCAATAAATATATATTTCTTCAGTTGTGGTGTTGCTATTACCATACTCATAAAGCTGCATTTACTTACTGTATTTAAGATATTTGGACAAGGATCATTCAGAATAGCAGTCAGATTTAATAAATAAGAAGTTTATTAACGTGATTATTGCTGAGCAATATTGTAATAGTAAAAAGTATGCAAAGACCAGGAACTGAAACAATCAAAATCCAAATCCAGCCCTCAAACCATAGTTGGAAACAACTAAGATAAGAAATAATCAAGATACAGAGAACATATGGCCAACCGAGTGAGCAGCGTGTTCCCAAAAGGTGGCCACTCAGCAACCCAAACCGAACCAAAAATAATAAGAACATACATACATACATACAATATTGTAATATTGTCATTCAATGAAATCATTTGAAAATCAGGTATTAAGGTTAGTATGCATTACTAGTATTACTTGAGTATTTTCTATTCAGAACTAATATATTACTGTTTGAGCATATAAGATATGAGAAAGTTATAAACTACTCAGTAACTGGTTGTATTCGTTACTCATTCCGTTTTCCTTCTCTTTGTTTTGGTTATCGCGCTGCAAAGTAAAACTATGATTCAATGAATTATTAAGAACAACTGGTATTCGCTAAGATATAACTAAGCCACTGTATCCAACACCATAATACTCTGTTATATTTTCTTGCTATTACGTAATGTGCTTAGAACTTTGTTGATCTCTGTCCGGCAAAAAATAAAAAAAAGAGAATAAAGATTAAAATAAAATAACTTTATCGTTAAATCAAAGGCAAGCATAGGTTTCATGCTGAACCAATTCTTTTAAGAGACTGTTGTATATAATCAGTAGGAAAATGAAAAAAATAGAAATAAGAAATGGAAATAAAAATAATATTTGAAAAATGTTCGTGTATACATGTATTTCTATACTGCTGTGATAGCCAGTGACACGAAATCCTTACTTTCTTTTCCTTCTACTTATAACAAAATTGGCTGTGGCGCTGTATTCTTAAGGTTCCGGCTGGTACATTACGTAATAAACTATATACGTAGACCAGATATAGCTATGCAATAAGCTAATGTGCGACATTTTGACCAGTGGATTGTTTCTCGACTTGGACAATAATGTTCCCCTTGGTCATGTAAACTACGTGATAGGCTTATGAATGTAGGTATCCTCTGTCAGTAAATATTTGCGTTAGCTTTTTTTAGATAATAGTTATAGTGTGGTTTCACTCTTCAAGGATCGGCTTATATTTCTTTGTTAAAGTCTTTCAATTTGTTCAATTTGTACATTCAATGTACCAGATCTTTTCAATAACATTTTGAATTTCTGAACCCTGGTGATGTTTAACGTACCCAGCCAATCACCAATCATGTTTTCACCTTTATCAAACAGACTTTATCAATTTATTTGGCGCCGTTATACAAATCAAATGCTGGTTTATGATTGCAGAATTTTTTAAACAATAAATCTTTTTAGATGTTTTTAGCATTTTTGCTTTTCATACAAAGATGTCACGTATGTTACTGTCTCAAGAATCGTAAAATTTAGTAGCTGGGCTATAATATCAATGAAAGTTTTGGTTTATGCGATAACAAATATGAACACAGCGAAACTTTGTGAGCGTGTTCAGAATTTGACAAGTCTTTATTTATTACAATTTGAAATATTCTTAGTTTCGTCACGTATAAAACACACGTCATGAAGCCCTTTTACCACTTGGTCATAAGGCTGATAACTCCAAGTAAACAGTTTTCCTGAAGAACTACTAGGATATTATATCAATAATTGTTCTGTGATAGACAATAAATTAATTCTGGAAATTGTATTATAATGGACTGTGTTATTAAATCAAAAGTCGTTACGTTACTACTCGTGGTAGGTAGCGATGAAAAAAATAAACTTAGGCATATGTTCTAATACTTGCAGATGATTCTATAAAAATAGAATAAAAATGAAACATAGGGAGCCATGCATGGCGTTACATGATTTTTAACAAAAACACACATAGGTAACGTATCTAATCGATCGTTACGGCCAAAGAGTCACTAGAAAAAAATGGCAACATGTGTTTTTCCATTGTGTACCCAGCACTGATGAAATTAATATATGTTGCCAAAATTTAACACGAATGTTCACGGGAACTACATATGCCCCCGGACTAAAAGTAGGGTTAAAATGAGAACACAATAAATTAAACAGCACCGAACATAAAACAAATGCAACCGCAACGAAAGTACTGCCTTGGGACGGTCAGTAATAACTACTGGGGGATTTAAACCGGCTTTACTGGGCCCAAGCCTTCACCCTCACCCTCCGCCGTGGTGTACATAATTAGTTGGTAGTTCGGTTCGAATGTAGGTCCTTAACTCACCAGAGAGTCATCACGGGCAACAATTAAAATTAAGAAAAGACTGTGATGAAGCAAGGATGAGAACACGACAGCCAAATTGTGTTGAGAGATCCCTGGGGCGTCAGCAACACCACTGGAACACTGGAGCAAAAGAAGGCAACCAGTTGAACCCCGGTGGGCCAAGAAACAGACAAACATCCGGCCCCAAGCAACATATATATAGCTTTATGTTGTGGCTGTCATAGAGTCTAAACCCCGACCCACCGGCGTGCATTTAAAGAGGACAGCAAAGTTGTTTGGGTTAACTACTAAGCATGTAGACTGTCGCATTACATCTATGTTATAGCCAATGCGTTTAAATCGCATGATAATTTTCTCAGATTGATCAGGAAATTCTGTTTTCCATACGCTTTTGCGTAATTTATATACTTAGTCACCATAAAATTCAGGTTCCGATAGGCCTTGTTGCAAAAGTGACCTTAACCCCGTATTATATTTAGAATTCAATATAAAGTGTCTACGATAAAATTTAGAAAAAAGCTTTCCGAAGTTTATGATACCGATACCCCTGCTGTAAAAGCTTGGCAGTCAAACTTTTATTACGAGCACTGAAATCAGCCAAATGACTAGACACCCTAGCAAAGCGAATAAGCTGAGAAATGTAAACACCATAAGAAGTAGTGCGGGGAACATCACCATCCAGAAGCGGAAAATTAACAATGTCGAAATCAAAATCATCGCGTTTGTCATAAATTTTAGATGAAACAAATCCCTCTAAAATTGATAAATGTAAATCCAAAAATGGGGCCTAGAGAACTGCTTAAGCCGGCTTTAGGATTCATATACTGGCATGCAAACAACATTGCGCCGATATCTTGGCACATCCACAATACGTGATTCTCAGTGTCAGAACAAGTTATTGGTGACATACATTTGTATATTATAATCATTTTTAAAATTCTGTGTTTGAATATCTAGTGTAGGACGCGAGATCGGTATTACTAATGTTGTTTGCTTGAAGCAACGTCACTACTTCCGTTTAGGCTGAATTGTGAATAGAATTAACAAGTTAACAAGAAATATTGACTCACTCTATTCAGATGATGCTTTGAAATTTATTAGTCAGTGCACGGAAATCCAGTTATCTTTACTTGCGAATTTTATGACGTCACTTTCATTTAACATTTGTGATGTCAACGTCGCACATCCTCAAGGCTCAAAATGCCAGGCACTGTCACATAATATAAACTACTGTTGGTTCTTTTTCCTCTTACAGCTGCTTTTATTTGGGTTTATTTTATGTTTATTATTAAATAATGTATTTAGTATTTAATAACATGTTTGTCGGAAAATAACTGTGGGCTTATGCCTTTTTATACTGGAGACTGTAAATACAAACTTATATCTTGTTTGTCTGATAAACAGATTTTAGGCTACAACGATGCATGTTGAAACCGAACGCATCTGGAGTTGTAATTACACTTAGCATTGTTCTAAGAGATAGTGAAAAAGATTCAGAAACCACCAGTTGGTTGGTCCGACTTCTGTATCAGATGGGCTAGTATCATTGATAGATATATAATATGAATAAATATATAACGGTTACGCAAAGTGCAGTTGCAGCTATAACATCAGTTTGTTTGGTAAGAGTTAGCATTTGGAATCATTTCGAATTATTTGCTTTGAACATGATAAACTTTTATCCAGATTTTTTCGGTTTTTACGCGTTGAACGTCCACGACAAGGCTGGTGTGACGTCATATTGAAGCGAAGTGAGACGGTGTGACATTGACTCGATTAGGTATATAGGAGCAATGATTAGTCAAAAATTTAAGGTAAATTGACGATAAAGCAAATATCAGAATAAAACTATTATTAGTAAGCATCGTTTACTGCAGTTCTTGGCGTTTGTGAATGAAATAACAGATGCATCCAACTATCAGCATGCATAACGTTTGACGTTACTGGTCAGATGGTATTATTTTGTAAGCAAACAGTGACGGGACTATCGAACTGTCCAAACACCCCCAAACCGCATCAACTGATCAAAATCACCCTCAAAACTTTTTTTAATATTTATGAATAAGATAAAAAGTGGATTGTTGACTTTTTATTGCTTTTTAATTAGTTTAATATTTCAAACAAAATGATAATCATTATAGAATCTAAGCAGAAATTAAAGTGATTTAGCATGTGCTGCTAAAATGGTGCTGTATATATACAAGTGTATACTATTTGTATGTATATGCACTTACTTGAACAGCTGATTGCTGTAATCACTTGTCAAAATCATTTTCTTGATAATAAGAATCTCTGCTTGTCATGTTGCCAAATTTTACTTTGTTTTGTTAAAGAACAGCAGCAAGTCGTCTTGACCTCTTCATAAAAAAGTGTGCCAGTAGTCCTTCTCACCAGTTATGCAGTTTTATTGATATTTTATGCCAGAGTTTGACCTCAGGAACCCTAAAACACTAAAAAATAGCCATACATTGGTCAGCTTTAAGACTTATTATATTGTCTTTCGGGAGTTTTCCTGATAAAAAGGTTAGTTTTACATGAAAGTTGATGAGTTCAACTTCATAATAACATACTGAAGTATAGTGCGCGTATTCAAAATATAAGTGCGTGCAGTGCCTCAAACCCTTTCTTTTCATAATTATTTAACTGACTGATTCACATTATGACATAACCACCTGTTACACTGATTTATTACTAGATAACTTAAACCAGTGACCAACAGACTTTCTATCCAGACCAGTTTGACAAATTGTTCTTCCTCTTTTTTATCATTTTCAAGAAAGATAAATCTTACAAAAGGAATTTTCTTGCTAAAATATCATTTGTGTAAGTGATCATAAAGAGGCGCCGTAGTCGAGTGGTTAGAGTGACTCGGTTATAGTGCAGAAAGTCGCCGGAAGGTCGTGATTTAGCGGCTAGCCGTCGCCATCCGACGACTGGAAAACTCTGTCAACCTTTCTTTGAATCTGGGAAGGATAAGGCAGCGAAAGGAGAGAGATGGGCTCCGCCTTTCATCAGCTGTGCTCTCTAACCCCCACTGCCCCTCCGGCTATTAGGCTATGGGAAACCTTTACCTTTTTTATAAGTGTTCATAGCAATTAGCTGTTCAAGTAAGTGCACAGACTGTGTACATAGTTAACGTCGGGCTAACGTGAGGCACACCAACGTAGACTGAACGCTAAGGCGTAAAAGAATATTAACTGCATAAAATGAAGTGCTTGTAAATGTAGTGAATATCCTAACTTTAGACGAAACGCGGCAGCTAAACTCAGACCACGCTTATACAGAAAACATCAAAATTGGAAAATAATTAACCGCAAAAAAAAAATAAATAAAATAAAAAAAACCCGAAGCCTCTTAAAAACTATCAGAGAAGTGGCCTAAGTAACAGTTGGGGTCTATAGTCTAGTTAAGTGTCTCTCATAGGCTTGCGTTGGGGCACCAATATATGATGACTTTACAACCATACCTTTCCACCTTTTCTCATCTTCAGTTGCCCTAGTTGAGCTAGCAAAGTCAATCTCTATCCACTCCTTAATATTGCCTTCTCACTTCTATTTCTATGTACCTCTAAGTACTTTCCTTTCATTGTGCTTTGCAGAAATGTTTTTGCTAAACCAGACTGACGTCTGTAGCATGTCGCAAAATTTGACATATCAGTAAAAGAAATAATTATATGAATAGGAAATGATCCTGATATGGCATGCAAACACACCTTGTCCTTATCTTCTACACACACGCAAAATAAGGTAACTTCAATAACAAGTTACCGTTCATACGTATATACTTATAACAACAAATTCAGCAAGTTCTTGTTCTCACTTGATTCGTAACAGACCGAAGTCATTTGGTATGTAACGAATTGATCACAGCACATGCTTTTGGACAATCATCTATTCGAGATACTAAAGAAACCTACTTATGTTTATTTTTTTTTTCGAAAAAAAAATGCTTCAGATGTATTTACATAAACACTATATTGTGGTATGAAATGATCATCTGAAAGGTTGTATATACTGCAAGTCTCTGGCCAACTACATCAAAATGTAAGATGAAATATGTTTGATTAGACTGTTTGCCAAATAAGCAGAAGTCCGAACGCTTGCTTTTATGTCGTCTGGGTGCCCCTTTGTTAATGATAATTGTTGATGCTTTAATTTTCGATAAGTACGGGAAGATTCCGAAACCGTGACCCAACAAAACGGTATTATTTCGAGAATGCATCACCTGTTGATGGCGTAAAATATGAAGGATATGGCAAATTGAAAGACGGCTTGTCATTGAAAAATTGCTTCATGGTTTTCAAATTAGGATGCGTAAAATTAAACGTCGATGCTTAGACGATATAGCTTGATTGTTATCAGCTTACTTATATAACGAGCAATTCACAACTAAGCAAAATACGTCGTTTTAGGGGATGACAATCATAAGCTTTTAGCTTACCGTCAGATCCAGATAATTTACATTGCATATAATTTGAACTGCTTAGTAAAATATTGTTTAAACAAAAATACGTCGTCTATGCCAAGCCAAGTGCACAATAAGCCTACAAACATAGGTTTGAAAATTACAAACCTATTTTTGAGCTTCTAACCCAGGTTTGAAATTCTCTAACATAGGTTTTTAAAGTTCTAACATAGGTTTTAAAAACGACATTCTAAAACCAGTGATATGACCTTCTAACCTAAGTTCGAAAGAAATTATGCTTGCTAAGTGCACAATAAGTCTTCAAACATAGGTTTCTAGATTACAAACACGTTTTTTTTTTTCAAACCTATGTTTGAAAATCACTATCATAGGCTTGCGATTTCTATCATGGGCTTTAAAATCTCTATCATAGGTTTCAGAATTTGACATTTTAAAGCTTGTGAGTTAACTTTCAAACATAAGTTTGGACAAAATTATGAATGAATAAGTCTACAAACACAGGTTAATAAATCTCAGTCATGGGTTTTGAGTTCAAACATAGGTTACAAATTTACAATCACAGGTTTTCAGAAACCTATGATAGAGATTTTAAAACCCATGATAGAAAACCATAAACCTATGATAGTGATTTTCAAACATAGGTTTGAGTAAAAATCCGTGTTTGTAATTTACAAACCTATGTTTGTAGACTTATTGTGCACTTAGCAAGCATAATTTGTTTCGAACATAGGTTAGAAGGTTATATCATAGGCTTTAGAATGTCTTTTTTTAAACCTATGATAGAACTTTAAAAACCTATGTTTGAGAATTTCAAACCTGGGTTAGAAGCTCAAACATAAGTTTGTAATTTTCAATGTTTGTAGACTTATTCTGCACATAGCTTGCCATAGTCGTCGAATATCACATTAAATGCAAATTGAATTCTGTCGTTTCTTTCTTATTTACAGGAGGGATTTGATGTTAAGAAGAGGCTGTCACAATTTACTCGATAGTTAACGTGTTTGATACAGCAAGAAAAATATGGTGACTTTTGACATTTTCCTACTTCCTTCTGAAAGCTGTAATTTGTGGCCAGTTTTATTAAATGTCTTTAGTCTTAGAGATCTTATGAGAGACAGGTTCAATTTTACATAAAGACGGCGTAGTTGGAAAACGTAATCTTGGTAGATGACCTGCCATTCATGTAGAAAACAACACTCGATTCGTTGATGTAAATTTATTATGGTCTGAAAATACTGTCAGTTGTCAAATTATTAAAGCGTCAGTGAAGAATGTTTTCAGTTAGGGAGAAACTGACAATAGCATGCATGTGGTTTAAGTGCATTAATGCAAAAGGATGATTTCCGAGTCATTAGGTTATATAAACTGGTAATGATCAGTAAAGCTTTGGTACCATGGAATGTTATTCAAGGAAACAAAGTGATAAACCACACAGGTGTGATTTATGTGGTAATACTTTTACAAGGGCAGGTCATCTTCAGAGGCATAAAGTCGTTCATACTGGTAATAAGAACTATTCCTGTGATGTTTGTGACAAAGCATTTACACGTGGTGATAATCTTCGGATTCATAAAATGGTTCATACTGGTGACATGAGACATAACTGTGATGTTTGTGGCAAGGCATTTATACGTGCTGAAAGTCTTCGGAATCATAAATTAATTCATGCTGATGACATGCAACACAGCTGTGATGTTTGTGGGAAGGCATTTCCACGTGCTGATCGACTTCGGATTCATAAATCGATTCATACCGGTGACTCGAGACATAGCTGTGATGTTTGTGGTAAGACATATACTACGGCAAGTCATCTTCGGAGACATACACTTATTCATACTGACAATAAGCCATATACATGCAATTTTTGCTGCAAAGTATTTACCCGTGCATATGCTCATCGGAATCATGAATTGATTCATACTGGTGACATCCGAGTATTGCGACATAGCTGCGATGTTTGTGGCAAAGCATTTATAAATGGAAGTAATCTTCGAACACATTCTCTTATTCATACTGGTGACAAGCGACACTCCTGTGATGTTTGTGGCAAAGCATTTTCACAGGAAGGTAATCTTCGGACACATAAACTGATTCATACTGATTTAAAACCATATACCTGTGATGTATGTGGCAAAGCATTCAGAGGAACAAGTTCTGTTCAATACCATAAACGCATTCATACTGGCAGTAAGTCAAGTATCTGCGATATTTGTGGCAAAGTGTTAACATCTGCATTTTACCTTCGGACTCATAAACTGATTCATACTGGTGACAAACGCCATACCTGTGATGTTTGTGACAAAGCATTTACACATGCATGTTACCTTCGGACTCATAAACTTATTCATACTGGTGACAAACGACATAACTGTGATGTGTGTGACAAAGCATTTACTCATGCTTGTTACCTTCGGACTCATAAACTCACTCATACTGGTGACAAACGACACAGCTGTAATATTTGTGGTAAGGCGTTTACTCTGGCAAGTTATCTTCGGGGTCATAAACTTATTCATAGTGATTATAAGCCACAAAGGTGTGATGTTTGTGACAAAGCATTTACATGTACAAGTTCTCTTAACAAACACAAACTGATTCATACTGGTGACAAGCCACATAGCTGTGATATTTGTGGTAAGGCATTTACACAGGCAGGTAATCTTCGGAAGCATGAAAATATTCATAAAAAGTTTTAAGCCACATATCCTCTAGCAAATGTTCTGGACGTTTACTAGAAGACATACACTAACTCATCCTGGTGATAAGCCACATAACTGTAATTTTTAGGTGAAGCGTTTACACAGGCAGTGGTCTTCAGATTCATAAATTTACTCAAATTGGTGATAAGCAACTTACCACTTACTGATGATGGGTCAGTGGATTCATACTGGTTAAGTGCGACATTTCTTTGATGTCTTTCATAAGGCATTAGCAGTGGCAAGTCATACGCGTAAAACGTATTTATACTGGTGACAAAACACACACTTGTGATGTTTTTGGTGAAGTATAAACACGGAAATTTTATCTTCGGGTACATAAACGGATATATACTGGCAAGCCATCTACGGAGACATACATTTATTCATACTGATGATAGTTCGGATTCATAAATTCATTCATATTTGTGACATATGCGTGATGCGACATAGCTGTGATGTTTGTGGAAGAGCTTATACAAAGGCAAGTAATCTTCAGACACATGAACATATTTATATTGGTGACATGCAACATTCCTGAAATGTTTGTGGCAAAGAATTTCACACAAAGGTAATTTTCAGAGACAGAAATTGATTCATACCTGCATTAACTGGCTACAATCAACATTTTGATGATGTATTTGGCAAAGCCTTTACAGATGCAGCTAGCCTTTGGATTCGTACTTAGAAAACGATCGAATTGTTGCAGAAAATACTGATAACAGGGCATTTTCAGGAAGATGTCTTTAACATTAGTCGAACTAATTGCTTATAGCATTTTACCTGGAGAAACGGTACTGAAAACCTTGGAATATTTACTTTAAAATGGCCATTTGCCGTCTGGATTTGCAGTGATGTGTTTGGTCCCGTGTTACTGTAAGAGCAATAATTTAATGAATACATGGCCTATATCTAATGTCTTTTGAGTGGTATATGCAGCAGTCTTGGAAGACACAGTGTTTTCATGCCTGTTGTGTTACAAAGCCTGAATATCCTCGGATGTACACACTTATGCTTATCCTCTCTGCTAAAATAAGTCGATTGTCTTGAATACATGTACACATATGACAAAACAAATAGCAGTATTTTATATTTGGTAAAATTTTCAGCAGAGATAGATAGGGATTTTGGTATCAGTTATATGGTTCTAGTTTAAAATAAAATAAAATAAAATAAAAACACACACAAAAAACAATAAAGGCTGCCTTTGGAGACAAGCTTCAAGAATAAATGTGAAAAAGTCAAAGTTCGGATGGTTTGAGACTCTATAAAACAACAGTGTTGTCGTCAAGGACACATACGCCTATTAGTTCCACTTTAATCAATCTTATTGTTTGTAATGATTTGTGGTAAAGAATATGTGTTCCTTATATCTATAGTTTATATAATGTTATACCTATGCAAGATTTTCGTATGTCTTAGAACATACATGTACCTGGTGCATTTGAACTCTACCAGAACAAAACTGCTCCGCGACGCGTCTTCACTAAAGTGGCATGTGCGTCCAGCGGAGGCTCAGATCAGCCTGGGCACCCCAAGTCTTATCAGAGTCTTCACTGTCGGCATAGTTTCAGTATGTTTTATTACTTATGATTTAAAAACAAGTACCCACTTCCTCTTGATAAAGAGTCATGTCCTGTCTTGTCTTGAGACAGATTCTGCTAATGAAGGCACACCTCCTTTAGGAGTTCTTACTTAGGATTGTTTTCTTAGCAAGTGGGGACGGGTGGGAGGTTGGGGGGGGGGGGTTAAGAACTGTCTTCCCGTCACCCTATTAACACTTCAACAAACTATTTACAACTCCAGCTGGTTTGTGCTGCGGCCACCTTTTCTGCCACCTTTCTTTCTGATTCTTTTTGTTATAGTATGAGACAATCTTTTATATCTTTTGATATGCATAGCATGACAAAGACATCTACAATGTCTTTCTAAATGGATAATCTCTGACGTTTTTAGTTTCGGAGCTTTGAATTGCAGGCGCTATGCGCCTGCAAGCGAATGCTCGCTTTAACCCTGGCTTGCCCCACAATTTTAATACCCTTATAACTTTAAGAATATTGCTGATCATGCCATGCTTTCTTATCCTGTTCCTAACTCTACGTGACCTCTCCGTTCACCCCCTCCCCATTTTTCCAGATTTGGATTCTTTGTCCAAATGCATTTGCTAGAGAGCTCAAAATTAGATTTGTAGGGCTTTTACTTTAGAAGTTATTCACAGATTTTGAAATGTTGATTGTATCATATGCTAAACATTGTGTACATGGTGGCTTTTTTATATTTTACCTCTTTTTAGCGGTCTAGCATACTGTTTTGGTCTGAGTGTTAGATAAGCATGCATCTTTGAACAGTAATGTCAATCAGAAGCATAAAGGAATAACAATATATTACTTATATGTGTTTTGAACTGCAGCCTGTTTACCAAAGTGTAAGGAGCCTTCGGTCGGGGGATTTGCCATGTCATCTGATGGCTATTTTTAATTATTCCAAAACTAAGGTCCCATTTCACGTCGAACTTAGTATTTGGATTAGCATTCGCAGCACCAAATTTTACATTGCGCCTGAAATGAAATAATAAGCCATTATGGTTGTGACCAGTTTCTAGTCAACTCATCATTTTCCTTGATTCTCTATGTACTTGAAGGTATAAAGGACGTTTTTTTATTTTTAGTGTTTTCTTCTTTCATTTTATCTTATTTTCATTTGATTGATTTATTTATTCCTATATAAAGAAAATTGGCTTTGGTCTCTAAATTATTATTTAATCTTGTTCAGACTGTACTTTTCCGCTAAGTATAATAACCTACACCCGTCGTTAAGTCTAAAGCCCGACCCACGGGCGTGCAATTAAAGAGGGCAGCAAAGATGCCAAGCGACGGTGTCTGGGTTGACAGTTAATCATAAAGGTTGTCGCATTATATTTAAATATTGCTTTCTGTCCTGGTATGAAAGGTTTTCTTTTATACTTTCCAATGAATTATTGAGATTTCTCTGTGAAATCGAAACTGATAATCTCACTTTCGAAATCACTTTAGATTTCACTTTTTCACAAAATAGGATTTTTATGAAATAGTCACATTTATTTGTTGATTAACTGATTAAACCTTATTCAGCTTGACATAAATTACGCCACGCATATTTGCACGTTAATGGCGTCACCTAAAGCGCCAAAGTAGCATTGTTAGTGCACGCGACGTCAGGCGGACTAAGTCGGCTCAGTGACCTGTAGACAATCTATCATAACAAATTTCTTAAGATCTGATTATCAAAATGAAATTTTAAGGTGTGATCAAGTTTCAAATGTTTGCAACCAATATCATACCCAGTAAACACGCTGGAAGCATCAAATTTGGCGCGAAACGGCTAGAAAGAAGTCGTGTCTCTGGCGTGATGGCTGACGCGTTGGAATAAAATGAATTATTGCACTTTTAAAGCATAAAAGAAACAGAAAATTTGGCTGTTTCAGTGAAAATTGATTTTTATTTCACTTATGAACACCAAACACCGATTTTGGTATTTATTCGGTGAAAAAAATCGATCCAACACTGAAGAAGTCAAATATCCTCTATATATTCACTAGATTAATTTTTATTGCCGGGAAAACGGAAGCCAGTTGGTGAAATGATCATTTGATTGATTTGTTGCTTAACGCCCATGGTAAGCGGTTAACCAGTACTAAGTGCACTCATTTTCGCCAGTAACTTACAAATGCCCTTCATGAATCAGCAGAAGGAGAAACGAAAGTTTGTGGCAAGACCGGGTATCGAACCCAAGACCTCAGACTTATAAGTCAGGTACGTGCCCTACTGACTGCGCTACGCGGCAAAATGATCAGCGAGGGTGCAAACAAGCCACCCACTTGGCATACAACATTTAATCAACGTTAAATAAACGTTGATTCAACGTTCTGACACTGAATCAACGTTGAATCTAAGTTGGTTCAACGCTGTGTGCCTGCTGGGCCTTAACTAGTTATGGTGTGGCACAAAACTGCAGTTGCAGCTATAGATTCAATATAATTGTGTAGTGGTGCCATGTCCGACGGATTGTACATTGCGGTCAGTTACTGGTCGATTTGGTTCAGCATTTAGATGGCGCTAATTTCGCTGCACGTGACTGCAGAAGCGCTCTCTTACTTACCTTGACGTCATAGCAGGAAGACGGGCTTTCTTTCTCTGGAGCTCCAGACGAGAATTCTACCGGCTGAGACAAGGTTGTGGCTCTGTTCTATACAGTATAAAGTAATGGGTGAGTGTTACTTTAATGATGGCAGCTGAACAGAACTTCCAACGCTTCTGAGAAGGAGAATTTACTAGAAAGTCTCGACCAAAAAAGTTGCTACCTCGTGGCCCGGACCAGCAGGCGTTTTCAGACTTGATAATTCTAATAACTGTATGGTTTTTCCAAAGGTTTACTGTCATTTTTGTCGCACCTGCTTTAGCAAGGTGCGATATAGGCATTCGGTTTTCCGTCCGTCCGTCAGTCCGTCCGTCCGTCAACCCGTTCGTCCGTCCGTCCGTTCACATTTACGTCGACCCTAAATTTTAAGTCTATTCAAATGACTTTTTCTCTGAAAGCACTGCACCCATGGTTTTCAAATTTCACGAGCTGCATGACCAGACTATAGGGCTTCTGAATGACAAAATTCAGCTTGGTCCAGAATCCAAGATGGCCGCTGTTACTAAAAATAGGAAAAACATTAAAATCACTTTTTTCTCCAGAACCACTAAGTATATTTAGCTGAAATTTTATGTGGAGCATTAATGAGACCTTGGTTTTAAAAATTATCAAAATGAAAAAAATCTGTAGCGGAATTAGGTCACAGTGACCTACTTTCTGTTTAAGAGTCCGAGTTTGCTAAAATGCCAACATCTAAAAGCCACTTGAACAGATTTAGGTCAAATGTAGTCAGAATGGTCCTTAAATGGAGTTCTTTGGAATTTAAGCGAATGGAGATGATCCAAGATGGCCGCCAGCCACTGTTACTAAAAATAGAAAAATATGAAAATGACAATATCTCAAGAGCCCCTGAATGGATTTGGACGAAATGTGTATCAAAACGATCCTTGCATGAAGCTGTTTCATGATTTTTTCAAATTGACCATCCAAGATGGCAACCATCCACCGTTACTAAAAATAGCACAAAACATGAAAATGATAATATGCCATAAACTACTGAATGAATTTTGAATAAATATGTTTCAAAATGACACTTTTATCAAGTTCATAAAGTAAAGGTGTTATACAGGTGCGACATAGCGTTCCGCGGAATTCTTGTTAGAATTATTCAGCACTGTCTGTGACATAATTTCTTCAATATTGTTTGGCATAAATGAAATTAAAAATTTTCGGCTGAACAAAATTGCGCACGTGCACACCCGGCTGCCATTTTGGAAAAAGACAACTAAGCTTACTTTTTCATTTAATTGGCTATTCCTGCAACCGTTTAAAGCTTAATACCCCAGTTTACAAGTTAAATTTCTTTAAAAGGAAGAAAAATATTGTATTTCGTTAAAATTTCCCCATTTTAACAGACATTTTTTGTTTGTATAAAATACATGTTTGCAGACGTGCATCCGGTTTCATGGCATAAGTCAAAGACGCGCGCAAATATTGAAACGTGTTTTGAATGAAATACATATTCAGAGGGGTATAAACCGGATTTGAAGCTCGTGTTAGTCAAAGACGTGTACACCAGCCATAAACGTGGTTTGAAAACAGTTTCGACGTCATTGTAAGTGAGCAGCCGTTTTGTTGCAGGTAAAAAGAAATAAACTATAAAATTTATTCTTGTGTATTTACTTTGCGACAAAATGTCATCAGACATGCAAAACCCAATTTGTGTGAATTTTGCGACGGTTGAAGACCTCCAGGGCATTCCACACATTGGTCCAAAGGTTGCATGTACATTGATTGCATTGCGAGAAAGTCAAGGCAATCTGACCCTAGAAACATTGCAGACGTTTCTCCGAGCAAAGTTCGATGAGGAAACGTTGGCAATGTTAGATTTTTCTCGCAATGTAGGCTTGCCTATTGCACCAGCACTATATGGGTTGGAAGAAAGGGAGGAACCTAGGGTGGAGGAAAGGGAGGAACCTAGGGTGGTGGAAAGGCAAAGACCTGTTTCACCAGCCCGAAGTGTTTATGAGGACTCCTTTGAGGCAAATCCTTCAATCACTGCCAAAAAAGAGGTAACTGAACAAAGTGCACCCATGTTTGCAGAAAGGCCTCCCATGTATGAACAAAGGCCACCCATGTTTGAAAGGTGGGAAAATTTTAGACAACAGTTTTCCCAATGACCAGCATGCATGACCAGAAACCGTCTCTTCTTGCTGAAAGGGGCGGTGACCCGTCATGTGATAGGCCCATTCCTAGTTCCTCTGTCCAAAGGATTGAGGAATATAAAGTTCCAAGGCCGACAAAGTTTGCCAAAGAACTGTATTGTAAGAGTACGAAGAGGGAGAAAAAGGTAGGAAAACTGGAAAAGAGCAAACATAAAAAAGTGCAAAGCACAAGAAAAGAGCTCACAGAGATTCTAGCTCTTCATCCTCTTCCTCGCCTACTGACTATGCAAAGAAAGAGGGAGGGATGGGGAAGCTAGAAAAAAGTAAACATGGTAAGGCTGGAAAGAAATGGAAAAAACAGATTCCAGCTCTTCATCTGAAGACCGTCAATACATTGAGAAAGGGACAAAGCCGAAGTATAAGACTAAGAAAAGAAAGTCTAGGGATGAGTCTTCCAGTTCTCCTAGCTCTTCTGATTCTTCTAGCTCTAGTACATCTAGTACGGACTCTTATGATGAGTTTAACATCCGTGCAAAGCACCGTTCTCATCATAAGAAGTCTAAGAAAAAGAGTGGTGCTGCAAAAATTCTGAAATTATTGCCTAAAAATCTCAGTTATGACGGGAAAACAAATTGGCTAGCATTCAAACAGAAGTTCACTCGTTATGCCACTGCATATGAATGGACCACTGACGAATGTTTGAGTTGTTTATGCTGGTGATTGGGTGATGAAGCAGCAGCTTTCTATGCCATCTTGATGGAACGGAACGAGCATTTGACGTACCGACGTCTAATGAGTCGTTTGAAAAAACGTTTCGGTGTCAAGGAATTGGCGGAAACTGCTCAGGCCAGGTTCAGCAGGCAACCCAGGCACCAGGGGAATCACTTGAAGACTGGGCCGATAGAATATTGACACTGGCAACTAAGGCATTCAAGCCGTTGCCAGAGCATTATTCTAGCAAGCAGGCTGTGGTGAGATTATGTGAAGGTCTGCTTGACAGAGAAGCAGGGTTGCGTGTTGGGATGGATAAGCCTGCTACAATAGAGCAAGCCATCAATAGTATAAGGTGGTATCAACACCTGCATCAGTCCGTTTATGGAAAATCCAATAAACGGAAACAGGATGAAGTTTTTCAGATGGTTGTTCAAGGGACAAACGTCCAGAATGAGAGTTCTGATGAGCAAAGTTCATCAAGAATCTCTGCTCTTGAAGCAGCCATGACAAAGCTTCAGGAAAGTTTTGATGCAATGTCATCAAAGTTTTGACCATAGGAGCAGAACTACAGCTCCAAAATGGGAAAGAGAAAATGGTGGCATATAGCAGTTCTGACTCATGGACAGAAAATACTGTACTACGCTACATATGCGTGATGCGACATAGCTGTGATGTTTGTGGAAGAGCTTATACAAAGGCAAGTAATCTTCAGACACATGAACATATTTATATTGGTGACATGCAACATTCCTGAAATGTTTGTGGCAAAGAATTTCACACAAAGGTAATTTTCAGAGACAGAAATTGATTCATACCTGCATTAACTGGCTACAATCAACATTTTGATGATGGAATTGGCAAAGCCTTTACATATGCAGCTAGCCTTTGGATTCGTACTTAGAAAACGATCGAACTGTTGCAGAAAATACTGATAACAGGGCATTTTCAGGAAGATCTCTTTAACATTAGTCGAACTAATTGCTTATAGCATTTTACCTGGAGAAACGGTACTGAAAACCTTGGAATATTTACTTTAAAATGGCCATTTGCCGTCTGGATTTGCAGTGATGTGTTTGGTCCCGTGTTACTGTAAGAGCAATAATTTAATGAATACATGGCCTATATCTAATGTCTTTTGAGTGGTATATGCAGCAGTCTTGGAAGACACAGTGTTTTCATGCCTGTTGTGTTACAAAGCCTGAATATCCTCGGATGTACACACTTATGCTTATCCTCTCTGCTAAAATAAGCCGATTGTCTTGAATACATGTACACATATGACAAAACAAATATCAGTATTTTATATTTGGTAAAATTTTCAGCAGAGATAGATAGGGATTTTGGTATCAGTTATATGGTTCTAGTTTAAAATAAAATAAAATAAAATAAAAACACACACAAAAAACAATAAAGGCTGCCTTTGGAGACAAGCTTCAAGAATAAATGTGAAAAAGTCAAAGTTCGGATGGTTTGAGACTCTATAAAACAACAGTGTTGTCGTCAAGGACACATACGCCTATTAGTTCCACTTTAATCAATCTTATTGTTTGTAATGATTTGTGGTAAAGAATATGTGTTCCTTATATCTATAGTTTATATAATGTTATACCTATGCAAGATTTTCGTATGTCTTAGAACATACATGTACCTGGTGCATTTGAACTCTACCAGAACAAAACTGCTCCGCGACGCGTCTTCACTAAAGTGGCATGTGCGTCCAGCGGAGGCTCAGATCAGCCTGGGCACCCCAAGTCTTCTCAGAGTCTTCACTGTCGGCATAGTTTCAGTATGTTTTATTACTTATGATTTAAAAACAAGTACCCCACTTCCTCTTGATAAAGAGTCATGTCTTGTCTTGTCTTGAGACAGATTCTGCTAATGAAGACACACCTCCTTTAGGAGTTCTTACTTAGGATTGTTTTCTTAGCAAGTGGGGACGGGTGGGAGGTTGGGGGGGGGGGGGGTTAAGAACTGTCTTCCCGTCACCCTATTAACACTTCAACAAACTATTTACAACTCCAGCTGGTTTGTGCTGCGGCCACCTTTTCTGCCACCTTTCTTTCTGATTCTTTTTGTTATAGTATGAGACAATCTTTTATATCTTTTGATATGCATAGCATGACAAAGACATCTACAATGTCTTTCTAAATGGATAATCTCTGACGTTTTTAGTTTCGGAGCTTTGAATTGCAGGCGCTATGCGCCTGCAAGCGAATGCTCGCTTTAACCCTGGCTTGCCCCACAATTTTAATACCTTTATAACTTTTAGAATATTGCTGATCATGCCATGCTTTCTTATCCTGTTCCTAACTCTACGTGACCTCTCCGTACACCCCCTCCCCATTTTTCCAGATTTGGATTCTTTGTCCAAATGCATTTGCTAGAGAGCTCAAAATTAGATTTGTAGGGCTTTTACTTTAGAAGTTATTCACAGATTTTGAAATGTTGATTGTATCATATGCTTAACATTGTGTACATGGTGGCTTTTTTATATTTTACCTCTTTTTAGCGGTCTAGCATACTGTTTTGGTCTGAGTGTTAGATAAGCATGCATCTTTGAACAGTAATGTCAATCAGAAGCATAAAGGAATAATAATATATTACTTATATGTGTTTTGAACTGCAGCCTGTTTACCAAAGTGTAAGGAGCCTTCGGTCGGGGGATTTGCCATGTCATCTGATGGCTATTTTTAATTATTCCAAAACTAAGGTCCCATTTCACGTCGAACTTAGTATTTGGATTAGCATTCGCAGCACCAAATTTTACATTGCGCCTGAAATGAAATAATAAGCCATTATGGTTGTGACCAGTTTCTAGTCAACTCATCATTTTCCTTGATTCTCTATGTACTTGAAGGTATAAAGGACGTTTTTTTATTTTTAGTGTTTTCTTCTTTCATTTTATCTTATTTTCATTTGATTGATTTATTTATTCCTATATAAAGAAAATTGGCTTTGGTCTCTAAATTATTATTTAATCTTGTTCAGACTGTACTTTTCCGCTAAGTATAATAACCTACACCCGTCGTTAAGTCTAAAGCCCGACCCACGGGCGTGCAATTAAAGAGGGCAGCAAAGATGCCAAGCGACGGTGTCTGGGTTGACAGTTAATCATAAAGGTTGTCGCATTATATTTAAATATTGCTTTCTGTCCTGGTATGAAAGGTTTTCTTTTATACTTTCCAATGAATTATTGCGATTTCTCTGTGAAATCGAAACTGATAATCTCACTTTCGAAATCACTTTAGATTTCACTTTTTCACAAAATAGGATTTTTATGAAATAGTCACATTTATTTGTTGATTAACTGATTAAACCTTATTCAGCTTGACATAAATTACGCCACGCATATTTGCACGTTAATGGCGTCACCTAAAGCGCCAAAGTAGAATTGTTAGTACACGCGACGTCAGGCGGACTAAGTCGGCTCAGTGACCTGTAGACAATCTATCATAACAAATTTCTTGAGATCTGATTATCAAAATGAAATTTTAAGGTGTGATCAAGTTTCAAATGTTTGCAACCAATATCATACCCAGTAAACACGCTGGAAGCATCAAATTTGGCGCGAAACGGCTAGAAAGAAGTCGTGTCTCTGGCGTGATGGCTGACGCGTTGGAATAAAATGAATTATTGCACTTTTAAAGCATAAAAGAAACAGAAAATTTGGCTGTTTCAGTGAAAATTGATTTTTATTTCACTTATGAACACCAAACACCGATTTTGGTATTTATTCGGTGAAAAAAATCGATCCTACACTGAAGAAGTCAAATATCCTCTATATATTCACTAGATTAATTTTTATTGCCGGGAAAACGGAAGCCAGTTGGTGAAATGATCATTTGATTGATTTGTTGCTTAACGCCCATGGTAAGCGGTTAACCAGTACTAAGTGCACTCATTTTCGCCAGTAACTTACAAATGCCCTTCATGAATCAGCAGAAGGAGAAACGAAAGTTTGTGGCAAGACCGGGTATCGAACCCAAGACCTCAGACTTATAAGTCAGGTACGTGCCCTACTGACTGCGCTACGCGGCAAAATGATCAGCGAGGGTGCAAACAAGCCACCCACTTGGCATACAACATTTAATCAACGTTGAATAAACGTTGATTCAACGTTCTGACACTGAATCAACGTTGAATCTAAGTTTGTTCAACGCTGTGTGCCTGCTGGGCCTTAACTAGTTATGGTGTGGCACAAAACTGCAGTTGCAGCTATAGATTCAATATAATTGTGTAGTGGTGCCATGTCCGACGGATTGTACATTGCGGTCAGTTACTGGTCGATTTGGTTCAGCATTTAGATGGCGCTAATTTCGCTGCACGTGACTGCAGAAGCGCTCTCTTACTTACCTTGACGTCATAGCAGGAAGACGGGCTTTCTTTCTCTGGAGCTCCAGACGAGAATTCTACCGGCTGAGACAAGGTTGTGGCTCTGTTCTATACAGTATAAAGTAATGGGTGAGTGTTACTTTAATGGTGGCAGCTGAACAGAACTTTCAACGCTTCTGAGAAGGAGAATTTACTAGAAAGTCTCGACCAAAAAAGTTGCTACCTCGTGGCCCGGACCAGCAGGCGTTTTCAGACTTGATAATTCTAATAACTGTATGGTTTTTCCAAAGGTTTACTGTCATTTTTGTCGCACCTGCTTTAGCAAGGTGCGATATAGGCATTCGGTTTTCCGTCCGTCCGTCAGTCCGTCCGTCCGTCAACCCGTTCGTCCGTCCGTCCGTTCACATTTACGTCGACCCTAAATTTTAAGTCTATTCAAATGACTTTTTCTCTGAAAGCACTGCACCCATGGTTCTCAAATTTCACGAGCTGCATGACCAGACTATAGGGCTTCTGAATGACAAAATTCAGCTTGGTCCAGAATCCAAGATGGCCGCTGTTACTAAAAATAGGAAAAACATTAAAATCACTTTTTTCTCCAGAAACACTAAGTATATTTAGCTGAAATTTTATGTGGAGCATTAATGAGACCTTGGTTTTAAAAATTATCAAAATGAAAAAAATCTGTAGCGGAATTAGGTCACAGTGACCTACTTTCTGTTTAAGAGTCCGAGTTTGCTAAAATGCCAATATCTAAAAGCCACTTGAACAGATTTAGGTCAAATGTAGTCAGAATGGTCCTTAAATGGAGTTCTTTGGAATTTAAGCGAATGGAGATGATCCAAGATGGCCGCCAGCCACTGTTACTAAAAATAGAAAAATATGAAAATGACAATATCTCAAGAGCCCCTGAATGGATTTGGACGAAATGTGTATCAAAACGATCCTTGCATGAAGCTGTTTCATGATTTTTTCAAATTGACCATCCAAGATGGCAACCATCCACCGTTACTAAAAATAGCACAAAACATGAAAATGATAATATGCCATAAACTACTGAATAAATTTTGAATAAATATGTTTCAAAATGACACTTTTATCAAGTTCATAAAGTAAAGGTGTTAAGCAGGTGCGACATAGCGACCTCTGTAACCATAGATTTGCTGGTGCAATGTCTAGAATACCGATGTCTAGCGAGCATTGCAATGCATATGTTCTAGGGGTAAAACCCTGTGGTCTGCCGTGTGGGGGTGTGAATTCTGCATAAAGGCCGATAAAAATGGGGGTTCCTTTTCCAGGGAGGTGGATGGTTCAGTAACAAAGGCATCTCCAATGTTTTAGATCATTTGTACCAATGATCAATGAACAAAGGATGATGTAACTGGGGAATGTTTAATTGGTATGGAAGAAAATGTTCAGTTCTTAAAATTCTGGGGAATGTAGTATAAGTGCAATTGAATTGGAACAGGGGGGGGGGGGCACTCCTGGGGCACGGGGTCGTACCAGAAAATGTTCAGGGAGAACCTGGGGTATTGAGAAACTTGTAGATATAAATCGGGTAACTCCTGATGGGTGGATTAAAAATGCCATGGGGAATGTACAGATTAATTCTGGGGATTGTGATGAAAGTCAAACTGGATACAATCTGGAAATATTTTGGGACTATGAGGGGCATCTTAGATATGATCAGGTAGAACCTGGGGTATATCGTGGATGGGTATTTCCCAGCGGCCTGAGGTATAGCAGGGAGTAAGTAATAGCCAGTTAGAAACTCAGCTACAGCAACAAAGTTGTTCGTTAGCTGTTAGTCAGGATAACAGTGTTCTTCCCAGAACTTTCAGAAGTCAAGTCACTTTTGGCACAAAAATCAGATTTTGACTTGTTGATCAATTTTTTAAAAAGAAATCCTTAATAAAGCAATGTTTTCTCTGAATTAGCCTAAATTTACATTATAAATAATTTGTTGTAAATCTTAATGCATTTAAAACTTTACTGGCTAAAATAATGAAAATAATAGCACTTTAATAAATTTTCATTGGAATTAAGACATGTTGCAATGGTAATTTAAAGAATGCATGTTGCAAGCGACATGCCTTAATGGTCTGGGGAGATCCCTGGGAGAAATAAGTCCATATAGATACAGCCACATTGGATGGGGTGTTTAAACACTAACACTATAATTTGGTTGATCACTTTATTATGACTCCATATTGTCAAACACTAGTAACTCACTGCTTGCATAACGTCATGGTAACCATTTTGACGTCATGACGTCACATGACGTTACTCATTGTTATTTCTTAAAGAGGAGTGAAGTAATAATGCAAAGAGTTATCTAACATGATCAGATCAGTAATACATAGAAATAAACATTAATTATACTTTTCTGTTTTGACTGTCATTTTGTGTTCATCTTAGATTTCCCAAATATAAAGCATACATGGAAAATTAAAGAAAATTATTGAAAATAGGCAGAGTAAACAAAGTAAGCAGTAAAAGAAAATTTAAACAAAAAAAGATCTTTAAAAAAATAATCACATTTATCCAACACTGACATCCTTTGCTTTGTCCTTAGGTTTTTGTTATTAAACAAAGTCCTCTGGCAACCTTCCATCTTTCAGTACATTTAGAAGATTGTACCCTGCAGCTCCCCGTTTTGTCATACAATCTGCTAAGTGTACATTACCTGGACACCACTTAATTTCACTAACTTCAGTTCTTGCTAGAGATTCACTTATTGCGGCAATGTCTACTCTAAGGCGCTTGTCATCTGCTAGTTTTGTTGAATGTACAGCCTTGATTACACTCTTATTTTCAACGTAAGCAATAATTGGAATTGTTTTGTTAGGTATTCTTAAGATATTCTCGAGCATTTTTCTATAGTAAAAGCTGCTTTCAAGTCCGTCTTGTAAGCTCAGTGTTTCTGCGGCTATTGTGGATCGTACTACCCGCTTAATTTTGTTTGCATGCCAATACATTGGGCAACATTTTCCATGGCGATCTACTAACCAAACTATATGACCTCCTGTACTCCCAGTTCCGTCATTGATATTGCTTAAGGATGCATCTGTAAAGACAACAATCTTGCAGTCATTCACATCTGTGCTCAAAGTTGGGAATAAAATCATAGAGTTTACATCCTTTAACCTGTTTACTGCCTTTATAGCTCTAGTCAGATCACTAATGCTACCTTGTTTGAGTTAAGTACTAAGATCTTTCAGTTCAAAGGCCATGTCAGGTCTTGACCCTTGTACGACCCAGTTAATTTGACCTATTAACTGCCTGTATACAGTTTGTTCATCTGATGTTAGTTGACCATGTTTGTCCAAAGCACGTTTTGGATCAATTGCTTTGTTTTCAATTTCTTCTACGTATCTAGATTGATCTAAGACAATACCATTTTTGCCATGAGTGATTCTGAAAGTCTGAAGTTGTCAGGTTCAAAGCTACCCCTTTACCCATTATTGTGGCCGTGTCATTCTCTAAATCCATTTTTATAGCAGCTTTCTTCATGGCTGTTCTTTAAAGTAGTAGAGGAATGTCAGATTCTACAACATCAGTCTTTATTGTTACCTCTTTTCCAGCAACCACCGCAGGTAAGCTGTATTCACACTTTGACTTCAAGCATGTACCCCCTCCAAACTTGAACACTCTTTGGCTATCTTTTTGTTTCACTTTGAGTCTATCTCTGTTGTCTAATGATTGGAGTTAATTGTTAATCCATTTATCTCCACAAACTGTGCTGCTGCATGCACTGTCTAACACAGCACTGTTGCGTGCATCAATGCCCAAGCGTTGAACTTCTTCAGTGTTGTAGCCCGTAACTAATACTGCATGTTCTTCTTCTGCTATATTAATTTTCGCCATGTTTTCCCAACTGTCTGGGCATGCAGGTAATAAGTGGCGATATGATCCACAAGACTTACAAGTTAATGTACGACCATCTGGCCCTACAGGATTAATGTTCTTCCTATTTCTGTCGCTTGGCTGACTGATCCGAGATCCTGATTCAGTATGCTGGTATCCTCCTCTTACTCCTTGTCTTCTATATTCCGTACGTAGAAAATCTCGAACTCCTGATCCTCCTCTGCCTGGTCTCCAACGCCTCCAGGTTTCATCTCTATCTCCTCCCCCCTGCTTACCTCGTTTCCCCTTGTAGTACCCAGCTGCAAGCTAGCCTTCATCATTGTCAGCTAGAAAAGTGGGTTCCAGCTTGACAGTTGCATTGCTGCTGCTGCTAGATTCACTGTCACCCTTGAATTTCTTAAGCGATTTCTTAGCCTCTTCATACAATGTTTTCTTGTTATCATAATTCATGCCGGTTAAAACAAGTAATTTTTCCTCTTTTGAAATATTGGCTTTACGAAGTAATTTGAAGGGTAAAATTTCTGGAGGCAAAGTCATATTTTTCTTTTCGATTTTCTTGTATTTAGAGTCAAAAACAGCTATATATTCTGTTATAGATTGTCCCTGAGATCTATAAAAATCATCAAAATCTTCAAACTTTTCTAAGTTATCAGTCAAATCATCCTTAGCTAAGTGTTGGTCCAAAAAATTCAAAAGTACATTTAACCCATCTTCACTTTTTAAATCGTCTATTGGGATTTGATCAAAAACTTTTTCTCTGATTTGGGATTCATCATATTCAGGTAGGGGCAATGCTATAGCTATACCTTGTTTGTCCTCCTTTAAGTCTGTTATTTCTCCCCAAGCTAAGAGTTCTTGTCTGAATCTTTCATAATTCTTTGCCTTATTAAATATTGGTGGGTTGATCCTAGTCGCCATGTTGTTTCCTTAACAATATCTTCAAAGTTTCATGGGGTAGTCCATGGAAAGTTACGATTCTTGGAGTAACTGAAGAACCATTATGCTGGGGTTTCTCATGGAAAGATTTAAAAGAAGGGCATGCTGAAGATGGAAATCTGCATATACTTGACCGGATGAAAAGCGCTAGTAAACCTGAAAAGGGAGCCCTGTTCCTTGCAGGCCCTGCGGCAAAGTCGTACAGGCTTAACAGGGAACAATTTCTCCTGATTGACGAGGACCTACATAACTCGGATAGCCACCGACGAGAAGGACCTGGTCATGCCAACAAGTTTGAGAGACGAAGCCATCCAGTTAAGTAATTGCATATACCATCTGCAGGACATCAGGGAGTGGCCAGAAACAAAGCTAGAATGTAAGAAATTCTGTTAATAGGTCACCCACGGAGAGTCCATATTGACCTGGGACCATTGCCAAAACGCCCAGAGGAAATGAGAACATACTATGATGGTAGATCAGTTCACTAAATGGGTAAAATGTATACCACTCCCATCGCAAAGTGCTGAAATAACAGCCAAAGCAGCTGTTGACCATTTTTTCTAGTGTAATGCCCTTCAGATCCAGGAGTCACAGACTACGACATATAGGCCAACCAGGAACAGCCAGGCAGAAAGAGATACTGTGAAGGGCAGGAAACGGTTTACACCTCACGGTCAGCTACGATATCACTTATAGCTACCTCTGCATGTCAGATGTATCAAGAACCAGAGTCAACTGTGATACACCTGATAGCTTCTTCTGCATGTCAGATGTATCGAGAACCCGAGTCAACTGTGATACACCTGATAGCTTCTTCTGCACGTCAGATGTATCCAGAAGTCATACCCTACAGTCAGCTACGATACAACTGATAGCTTCTTCTGCACGTCAGATGTATCAGGAACCGTCCATCAACTACGATACAACTGATAGCTTCTTCTGCACGTCAGATGTATCAGGAACCGTCAATCAACTACGATACAACTGATAGCTTTTTCTTCACGTCGGATGTATCAGGAACCGCCATTTAGCTACGACACCTGCCTTCTGCATGTCAGATGTTTCTTGAATATTCTACGACACGCTGCCAACATCAGCTAAACACTGGGAGCTTCACTGCATACCGGGTGTTCTACTGATACTGAGAACGTCCGAGAAGTCGTCAGATCTTTCGTCATAAAATTGGGAGGAGTGTAGTGGTGCGCCATGTCCGACGGATTGTACATTGCGGTCAGTTACTGGTCGATTTGGTTCGGCATTTAGATGGCGCTAATTTGGCTGCACGTGACTGCAGAAGCGCTCTCTCACTTACCTTGACGTCGTAGCAGGAAGACGGGCTTTCTTTCTCTGGAGCTCCAGACGAGAATTCTACCGGCTGGGACAATTTTGCGGCTCTGTTCTATACAGTATAAAGTAATGGGTGAGTTTTACTGAAGAAGTCAAATATCCTCTATATATTCACTAGATTAATTTTTATTGCCGGGAAAACGGAAGCCAATTGGTAAAATGATCATTTGATTGATTTGTTGCTTAACGCCCATGGTAAGCGGTTAACCAGTACTAAGTGCACTTATTTTCGCCAGTAACTGACAAATGCCCTTCATGAATCAGCAGAAGGAGAAACGAAAGTTTATGGCAAGACCGGGTATCGAATCCAAGACCTCTGACTTATAAGTCAGGTGCGTGCCCTACTGACTGCGCTACGCGGCAAAATGATCAGCGAGGGTGCAAACAAGCCACCCACTTGGCATACAACATTTAATCAACGTTGAATAAACGTTGATTCAACGTTCTGACTCTGAATCAACGTTGAATCTAAGTTGGTTCAACGCTGTGTGCCTGCTTGGCCTGAACTAGTTATGGTGTGGCACAAAACTACAGTTGCAGCTATAGATACAATATAATTGGTCAGAGTTATCGTATGTCATTACTGAACTTTTCTTTCTCCATATGATAAAGAAAAGCTTTATTTAAAGTCGCATACCGTTAAAGAACAACGGTGATTTTTTACGCGTGGAAACATGTGAAGTTTGCTTTAACTAACAGGATGGCTGAAAGAGGTTTGTGCTTGTTCGAGTACGACAAGGTGTAGTTCATGGAGTATTCCCCATGTCGTGAAGTTTGTTATAACTGTAATAGCATGGTTGAAAGAGGTATGTGCTTGTTGGAGTATGACAATATGTAGTTTCATAGTGTATTCCCCATGTCGTGAAGTTTGTTATAACTTATAGGATGGTTGAAAGAGGTATGTGCTTGTTCAAGTATGACAAGACGGGCACTTGGTTTCATCTGGCTGACACTTTAAAATATCTCACATATCGCTGTATGCAATGAACTAAACAGGACAATTGTAGTTTGAGTATATACTGCTTGCCGATGTCCTATTTTTGAAACCAAGATACGTACTTGATGCGTACTTGATCCAACGGTGAATCTTTAAGCCCTTTCGGCTTGTCTTCACCGCCAGTATTGGTAAAACTTTTAGTGTGATCGATCACTTCCGGTATATGCTCATATATGGAAATACCGTTGCTTTTTTCTTAACACAAGAATTGCAAGCCACCCGTTCCGAGCCCCTAATAAACTTCACTAACATCGTAATATTGATGCTTCCAGGTTATATCAAGTTGGTTTTTAAATTCCGTCACTGTTTTCGAATTTACTACTTTTGAAGGCAAACTATTCCAAGGATCAATACATCTGATACAAAAAGAATGCTGTCGAAATCCTTTAACACATCTTGGCTTGAATAACATTTTAGAATGACCCCTTGTTGTATTAGAAGAAAATGTAAACATAGACTCTGCCTGGATATCTTCAATTCCATTCAAAATCTTGAACAACTGAATCATATCCCCTCGTTTACATCTGTACTCCAATGAGAATAATTTCAAAGCAGATAATCTTTCTGTATAAGACAGACCATATAATCCTGGAACTAATCGCGTAGCTCATCTTTGGACATTTTCTATGAGTTTCTTGTTCTGTTTAGTAAATGGGTACCATATGACATTTCCATAGTCAATAATAGGACGTACTAATGATTTATACAACTTCAGGAATAAACTACTATCCAAATATGCAAAAGATTTCCTGATCAAACCCAGTATCTGGTTGGCTTTTCCTACTGACTGTGAAATTTGTTTATCAAATTTAAGGTTTTCTTGAAAAAGTACACCCAAGTCTTTTTCCTGAATATCTCTCTGTAATGGGCGAATAACTCCTATAGAATCTCTCATTTTATAATCGTATTCAAATTTAACATTCCCAAACTCGATATATTTGCATTTCTGTATATTAAATAATAACAGCCAGTCGTCAGACCAGTCGCAAACTGAAAATAAGTCCTCTTGAAGTAAAGTTTGGTCCTGAACAGATCCTATAGGTTTATATATCTTTGTATCATCTGCAAAAAGTTTACAGAAATATTTCACTAAATCCGGAAGGTCGTTAATATATATTATGAAAAGTACTGATCCTAAAACACTCCCCTGAGGGATACCAGATATAACAGGTTTCCATTCTGAGAATGTTCCATCAAATACCACTCTCTGCCTTCTGTTTGTCAAGAAATTCCTTATCCAATTTAAAATATTTCCATTAATTCCAAAAGATTCCAGCTTCTTTATTACACGTCTATGGAGCACAGTGTCGAAAGCTTTTTGGAAATCAAGGTAAACACAGTCAATTTGATCATTCATCAACTACCTTCAGTAACTGCAAAATACAGCCCCTATTTTGTCTAAATCCATACTGGCTATCAGCCAAAAGATTATTGGTATTTAAATGTGTCATAATAGCTTCCCTAACAAGCTTCTCCAAAGTTTTACATAACACTGACGTAAGACTCACAGGTCGATAGTTGCCTGGCAATAACTTATCCCCTTTTTTATAGATGCAAGTAGCATTGGCGTCTTTCCACTGACAGGGTAAAACTCCAGAATCTACGGATTTACTAAATAAGTCATGTATGGGTTTTGACAATACACCAACTGCCTCTTCCAGTAATCGGGGGTGACACTCGTCGGGTCCCAAAGCCTATGCTATTCAAACTGAGAACTCGGACGTTAATCTTTCTCCGAATTCATCCGAAATTCATGGTTATCTGCCGCTTTAAATCTTTTTTTTTTTTATACTTTAGACATATTTCGTTGTGTTAAGGGATTGAGAATCCATTTTCTGTCTTTTTTAAGTAAAACGGTGTCACACTTTTCTCAGCAACTGTGCAAGGTAGAATCCTCGAACTTGGTACACATGAATAATTGAATGATTGTATTGTTGGATTGAGACTGGGGCTTATTCTCATAATTATTCTATTTTTATCCATTTTTCTTCCTCTCCCAATTTTACATGCTAACATTGAAGATTTGTTTCAGAGTTTTCTCAAGAACTATATATATATATAATGAGATTTTGTATCGTAGGATAGAAAATCCCAACAAACAATAAAATACAAGTGATAAGCCGAGTCAGCAGCTTTTTCCCAAATAGGTGGCAACTCAGCTATCTTTACTGAACTAAATAATTTAGACCAACAGAAGGGTTACAACAGACTAAGCAAATTATACGAAAAACGTTTAAAAACTATTTTTACCTATTTTCTATTTTTATTATAGAAGGGTTAAAATAAGAACACAATAAATTAAACAGCACCAAACATAAAACAAATGCAACCGCAACGAAAGGACCGGCTTGGGACGGTCAGTAATAACTACTGGGGGGGGGGGGGGGGGGGGGGGGGTTTAAACCGATTGTACTGAGCCCAAACCTTCACCCTCACCCTCCACCGCGGTACACAAAATTAGTTGGTAGTTCGGTTCGTATGGAGTATCTTAAAACTTCGTTCTCATATCGAGACTGAGTGATTTTATTGTGGGATTGAGACTGGCTTATTGCTCTTATTCTTCCATTGTTATTCATTTTTCTTTCCCTCCCTATTTTGCATGTTAACATTGAAAATTTAAGATCAACTGCTCTTATTCATCCTTTATTTATCAAGTTTTCATTCTGTCCATATTTAGAATGTTGACTTCATGGATTTGGAGACTGCTTTGGGTCTTCACTGTTTCTGCATGCATTGGCAGCCTTTTTTCTATGCTGCAGCTCATCTGTGTAATTTGTGTATATATATTCTTTTTCTGAGGGCCTCATTGAAGAATGGCTAACTTGCTAAATGTTGTAACCTCGTTCAAAGACTTTTCTTATTTACTTACTTAGACGAAATGAGTTGCACTGTATATGATTGAGAATGAGAATCCTGATTCTTATACTTCCTTTCACTCATTTTGTTTTCAGGAATGGTCTATTTGCTTGAATTTGTGGTTTCAGTATTTGTTTCTCTTTTTATATTGACACTGTGTTAGTAAAGCAGTGCAGCGGGGATATAGTCAGATTCTCTGACAGTTCTAGTTTAGTTTAATTCTCGTATTATTGTTTTCCTCATTACTATGATGTCACTGTTTGATCAGTAACACAAGAAATGCTTCATGATTTTTAGTCTTTAGTGTAGTATAGATTTTTATTTTTAAAATTCTGGACCTAGAAGAGGAATGAAAGCATGACTGAAAATCATTCGTCACTGACACTCTCCTATATTGCTACACGGCGTTACAACACTAGCTTGTCAAGTACATTTAAAAATATTAGATGCCCAGGCTGAAGATCGAACCCGGGATCCTTTAAGGCAAAAACTCTACCAGGTCGCTATTAAACCCGGCTTGAAATTCAAGGCAGTACAAATGATGGCTAGACATAAACATATTTTCTGTGACCTGTACATAACTCAAATGTTGATGGTAACTCAATACATTGTGATTCTGTTCAGCAACAATGCATGATCCGCGACACGAGAAAATCAACAAAGTGGTTATGCGCCCAGCGCAGACTCGGATCAGCCTGAACATTCGCCCGGTCTGTTCAGACTGTTCTCGAAGCGCTTAATTTGTAGCTTAGGGTGTAAGCTACTGTCATGCGGACATCAAAGACTCTGATCAGACTGGTCGGATGCCCAGGCCGATCCGAGTCTGCACTGGGAGCAGAACCATTTTATTGGTTTTCTCATGTCGCGGCTCATATATTGAGCATTTATCAACCACTTTAACGTCTTCGCGGATCACATAAACCTTAATTTGCATTGTTTCTGTTTGCTTTTCATTTACAGGGGATTCGTGATGTTCAGATGATTCGTGTCACCACTCAGTTGATTGATTGAACTTGATTCGATGCAACACTAAGAATAGAATGTTTTCCTTGAAAGAGTGTTCATTGTGACTTTTTTGAGAACTTAGTGACCTTATGAGATATGGTTTGAATTCGACTGGTTATAAGTCAAGTAATGACGGAATATGTGGAAAGCATAATCGAGGCATTTGGCACTTTCGTAGCGATGGGGAACCGCACGTGCTTCGTTCAGTGTAATGCAAATTCGTTGTACTCTGTAAAAATTATCGATTGTCAGGTAAATATGGTGCCTGTACAAATTTTTTCGATGAGCGATAAACTGGCGAGACAATCATTTCATTCATGTTGGTGTTAAGCAACACACGTGGTATACAACTCAAACTTGAGTAGGTCATCTTCGGAGAAGGTGGACATAAGGTGATACCTGAAACCAAAACACAAAGCTTTAATATTAGAGTAAAATATTAACTATGTCAAGTTATTTTCAGACACGCAGCAATGATACACCAAATGGCTTCGAGTTGCGTGATGCAAACTTTACTTGTGCAAGTATTCAACAGCGGCATGACGTTGTTCATGCTAGTCACAAACGACATTGCTGTGATTTTTGTGGCAAAGCATTTGCATTCCCAAGTAGTCTTCAGAGACATACATTGATTCATACTCTTGACAAACGACACAGGTGTGATGATTGTGGTAAAGCTTTTACACAGGCATTTGATCTTCGGGTACATAAACTAATTCATACTGGTGACAAACCACATACCTGTGATGTTTGTGGCAAAAAGTTTAACCAGCTAAGTAAACTTCGGAGACATGAATTGATTCATACTGGTGACAAGCCACATAGCTGTGATGTCTGTGGCAGAGCATTTACACAGACCAGTGGCCTTCGGAGACATAAATTCATTCATACTGATGATAGGCCACATAGCTGTGATATTTGTGGTAAAGCATTTAAACAGGCAAGTCAGCTTCGGAACCATAAAGTAATTCATACTAGTGGCAAGCTACATAGCTGTGATACTTGCAGTAGAGCATTTGTATCGGCAAGTTACCTTCGGAGACATAAATTGATTCACATTGGTGACAAGCCCTATACCTGTGATTTTTGTGGCAAAAAATTTAACATTCTGTGTAATCTTCAGAGACATGAATTGATTCATACTGGTGAGAAGCCACATAGCTGTGATATCTGTAGTAGAGCATTTACATCGGCAAGTGAACTTCTTAGACACAAATTGATTCATACTGGTGACATGCCCTATACCTGTGATGTTTGTGGCAAAGCTTATATAAAAGCAAGTGTTCTTAAGGGACATAAATTAATTCATACTGGTGACAAGCCACATACCTGTGATATTTGTGGCAATAAGTTTAACCAGCTAAGTTATCTTCGGAGACATGAATTGATTCATACTGGTGACAAGCCACATACCTGTCATATTTGTGGCAGTGCATTTACACAGGCAAGTTCTCTTCGGAGACATAAATTGATTCATACTGGTGACAAGCCACATACCTGTGGTGTTTGTGGCAGAGCATTTACTCAGGCAAGTGGACTTCGGAGACATAAATTGATTCATACTGGTGACAAGCCATATACCTGTGATGTTTGTAGTAAAGCATTTACACAGGCAAGTCACCTTCGGATACATAAATTGGTTCACACTGGTGATAAGCCACATACCTGTGATGTTTGTGGCAAAGCTTTTACAAGGGCAAGGGAACTTAAGGAACATATATTGATTCACACTGGTGACAAGCCACATACCTGTGATGTTTGTGGCAAAGCATTTACACAGGCAGGTCATCTTCGGGGACATAAACTGACTCATACTGGTGACAAGCCACATGGCTGTGATGTCTGTGGTAAAGCATTTGCAGACACAAGTTCTCTTCGGAGACATAAATTGATTCATACTGGTGACAAACCACATAGCTGTGATGTTTGTGGTAAAGCGTTTTCACTAATAAGTAATCTTCGAAGTCATAAATTAATACATACTCGTGATAAACCTTAAAATTGTAATGTTTGTGGCGTGTCAATTACACAGGCATTTTGTCTGTGAACACATATGCATATTCATACATGCGATAAGCCCCGTTGCAGATATGCATGCTATGAATGCGGTAAAGCATGAACAGACTGGTAAAAGGAGCTAACACTTGCCAAAAAGCTGTAAACAGGACACTTTAGAAATCATCCTTAAAACTAGTCGAGCTTATATGTTATATCATTTATCTTGAACAAAAACTTTCGAGACAACTCGCAAATATTTAAGTTAAAATGAGCATTCACCGAAGGGGATGTTTCAAATTGGCCCACTCTTCTTTTTTTTTCATACTAAATGTTTTGATTACCTGGAGTAAATCAATTGATAAAATGGGTTTATCAAGTTATTTTAAAAACTACAGGGCTTATGGCCGCACCTTGCAGAACCCCTAATCAGACATGATGGGTAGGGCTAAGTTAGAACCTGTCAAATTAACAGTATAATTTGAATGCATTTGTTGCCTACCGAAATGAATTGCAGGTACCCTGAGAATTATTCTGATACCATAATTATGACTTACAGAAATATTTTTATGGTCACCCGAATTTGAAAAATCTGTCAAAAATCGACTATAAATAATCAAACATGAAAAGTAATTTTAATCTTTAGATTTGTTACTGTATTTGTCAAGCTATAATTTTTATTCAGAATTAGTGTATATATATATTCCCGCTTTTTGTGAAAAGTTTCAAAAGATTTTGAAACCGGTAAAATAGTTTTTGAAACTGAAATTTTTGGATAGGTCAGTTTTTTGGAAAATGTCAGTTGGATAGTAAAGGTAGGATCTTTCACTGCAGCTCTTGTTTATCTGTGACATAAACTATTAATGAGGTCCTAAATTAATACTCATTCTGTATGCAAATATTTTCGTCACTGGCTGAGATTTGGAAGCCAAGGATAATCCCCAAAATGTGCCCCTCCCTCTCCTTACACTCCTGCAAACAAGTGTTATCACCCAAAATAGTCAACATATTTTTTATCATCTGTACAGAACGATAAATAAAAAATGACCAGGTAAAATTAATTTCAATGTTAACATATTTTTTCATGCATCAGTGCCCTGAGTGTTTTGTTTGTTTTGTTTTGAAGATAACTTTAGGCTTGTATCTGTAGATGTCTCGAGGTCTAGATGTAGGGCTGGTCGTTCCACCATCTCTTTCTAACTGCTGCCTGCATCAAGGAATAGTGTGTTGGCTTGTATCTTTACATTGCCTAGGTCACAGGCAGGGTGATCCATTATTTTTATTTCAACTTTTGACTGCATCAAGTGTTAGTGCCCAGAATTTAATTTGTATAGAATTTTGGCTTGTACCTGTACATTGAACAGGCATAAGGCAATACTCTAATACCTGGCTGTATCAAGTGTCCGTGCCCTAAAGAATCAACAAAAAACCAAGGAAAGAGGGAAATCATCCAAAATTGAAATCATCTGGGCACAACAGTTTACTATGGAAGATAAGCTGACACTCAGCAAGTTTGGGAAGACTACTCCACTAATTATCAACATATTGACAGCAAACAAATAACTTAGGTTGAGAAACAGCACCATTAAATATGTTTAAAGTTGTGAAAAGGTGCAACTTATTTGGGACTGACAATTAACTTACTTCCTGATTATCATCAGTATCATTGGAAGTGTCTATTTCAGTACTGTTAGTTCATATGTATCCGTACTTTGTACAGGTGTAAGACTATGGGTGATGGAAAGAATCTGAATTTGATCAAATAGAACTTAAAGCTGAGCCTATAACAACAATCCATTGAGGAAACTAGTGCCTAAAAGTGTCAGTTTAAACTGCTAGGACTTTAAAATAGCTTTCCTGGACTCAAAGTAAGTTGTTGGTCTAGGTAAATTATTACCGGGTTATTATTTTGTAAAAAAAAAAAAGAATGAAAAAAAACAAAAAAAAAAAAAAACAATGCCCAGCTAAAGATTTTATCTGAAATGTTCCTGGTGTTAATAGGTTTGGACGGGGCGACAGTTTAATCGATATGCCTTAAACTCTGAATTGGGATAATACAGATATGGTATAGCTCACTTTAATGTAACATGCATATGCAGAATCAAGAAACAAAAGTACAGTTTAACAAGATAATGCTATTCTAATGTATTGGGATGCCTGACAGCCTACATTCTGTTGCCCTGAAATATAGTTTACCAGGCTCAGAATTTCTTTAATTTTCTTGTACACATATAAGAGGTATACAGCATGATTTATGGTTAGTATAAAATCTTAACAACAACTGGATCATACTTTAACTGATAATTATTTTTGATATAGGTGTGGTTTTTAGCTGATTTTGACGGGCTATACCAAACCAAATTTTATACAGAAAAGTAAAAAGTATGCAAAGCCCAGGAACTGAAACAATCAAAATCCAAATCCAGCCCTCAAACCATAGTTGGAAACAACTAAGATTACAAATAATCAAGATACAGAGAACATATGGCCAACCGAGTGAGCAGCTTGTTCCCAAAAGGTGGCCACTCAGCAACCCAAACCAAACCAAAAATAATAAGAACATACATAAGGTAAAACATCACAGAAACTCTGACACCAAAAACAGGCAACAGAGAACCACAACAGAACTACCGCCTTGGAACGGTCAGTAATGAATTACTGGGGGGCTTAAATCGATTTTACAGGCCCAACCTCACCCTCAGTTTCTGAAGTGGTACAAAACATTTAGTTGGTTGTTCGGTTCGCATGATAACCCTCTAACTCGTCAATGAATCATCACGGTAAACACATAAATCAAATTTCGACACCATGAAGAAGCAAAGACGAGGACTCAACAGATACAACGGGCCGTCTGACAGGTGGAGATCCCTGTCCTGCCAAACAACCCCACTGGAAATCTGAAGCAAAAGAAGGTCACCAGTTGAGCCCCGGTGGACCAAGCAACAGACAAAAAGGCTCCGGTCCCAACCAACCTGTTTCTTGAAACATGAATATACATAGTTCTAAAATGTTTCACATCAGTTCACTGATTTAAGTTAATAAATGATTTAGCAAAAGCTGAAAATTTTATAGTTCTAGGAACGGTATTTAAAGGAAACCTTCATTTCCAGAGTAAAATTTACTTAAGTCAATCCTATGCTATGCTGAGTGTGCGAACTGAGGTAAATAATCCAAAGGCAACATTGTTAGTCCTTAGGCAACACATATACATATGATCAAAAAAATCTAAGCATGGGCGGATTCCTATGTAAAACGTATATACAAATAGAGGCTGAAACTCCCCCTTTCTGAATTTGCAGTGATGTGTTAGAATTTTTATAGAGCAATCATTTATTTGTGTGGTGATTATTTCACTTTCTGTTTTGTGACACATGGTGTAGTGTTGGAAGACACAGTCTCGTTCATACTTGTGAGCAGTCTAATGCTGTGGTTCTGTGACTAAATTGCTGCAGCAGCTGTTGATCCTCTGGTATATATAATTCTCTTTATCCCTCTGCTGTCATGGGCTGGAACATTTTTGTTTAAGAGATAGATCAGCTCCTGGACCAGCAGTGAATTGTTTAGTATTAACTCACTGTTTAGAAGTCAGTTGGAAAGTAGATCATATCACAAGCGGGGATATATCTGCTTACAATTGACCGACAAATAGTGAATTATTACTCGACAATTCAATGCTAGAGCTGAACTCTTTCTAATCTGACACTAAAAAACGCTGAGAAAGTATATTTTTCATTCAAAGACTTCCAACCTTCCTGCTAGCTCCTTCTTGCTCCCGCTAATATTCCTAACTCTATCCAAGATAAATCTACGTTTTTATGGCGATTGTAGAAAGAAAAAGAGACGTTACACCATCTGACATCTCAAAACGTCACGAAATTACGTCCATATTGCCAGTGACGTCAGTAATTAGACTCACTTGCTCCGAAACAGTGAATTGTTGCAGAATAAAACACGGAAACTTTCCATCGCTCCTAAAAGCGCACTATATTAGAATAACATATAATCATGGCAAAGGAAGTAGATTTATTGTTGTGTGGCAAACCTGTCAGCAGAGATTGTGATTATGATCCTTGTATCAATGATGTGGTTTCCAGTAATTCATTACTGACCGTTCCAAGGCGGTAGTTCTGTTGTGGTTCTCTATTGCCTGTTTTTGGTGTCAGAGTTTCTGTGATGTTTTATCTTATGTATGTTCTTATTATTTTTGGTTCGGTTTGGGTTGCTGAGTGGCCATCTGTCGGGAACAAGCTGCTCACTCGGTTGGCCATATGTTCTCTGTATCTTGATAATTTGTAATCTTAGTTGTTTCCAACTATGGTTTGAGGGCTGGATTTGGATTTTGATTGTTTCAATTCCTGGGCTTTGCATACTTTTTACTTCTAATAGCAGCTCTTATAATAAGTTTATACTTGAGGTAAAATCAGAGTCTCTGTTTGTTTGAAAATGTGTAAAACATCAGTATGGTTTGCAAGGTTGCATACGTCTTCCAGTGTCACATTAGGCACATTGTAATGATTTGTTGGGCCAAGAAAGCCTATTAAGTAACTATGAAAGAGCTTAAACAACACAGGAAGACATTTTAGCTTTGCAAATTTGAAGTTTATTTTCATTTTTCAATATTCTAGAAGTTTCTATGATAGAGGAAAGGTTCCAAGCTTTAAAGTGGTGTTATTTTTAAAGAAATATATACGGAAAGGATTTAAAAACTTCCACCCGTTAATTTTGAATATCTCAAAAACACATGCAGCTACGCCCATCGAAATTTTACAAAATATATATTCTTTTATACCTGATTATGTCCGTATCTCGAACTTGAAATCGTTCAACCGAATTGGTTAGGAATAAGCATTTGCTCCTCGGGGTTTTAGTGCCGTTTACATACAGACGGATCACTTCATTTATACAGTTTTCTGATGACCAATTACTCTTACAATATCAAATTGAATTTTAAAAGTTTGAACTCGGTCTGTGGCGTTATTTGACCTGTCGCGCCTAAATATCGCAAACAGGTGCAGAGTTTGGGGTCAGTTAAATGCTGAAATTTCAAAAAGTGACGTCGCGAGATAATTTTATGCGATAATTACAGCAATTTACAATCTCAGACGACGTTCAAGGTTTAAAGGAAGGTCAAAAGACCGTCAGTAAAGCAGCTACCCGATATGAAAAACCAAAGGTCATGACGTTAACTCACGTCGACGCCGTCGCCATAATAGGTTTTACGTGACAGCATTAACTGTAATGATAATTGAAAACCAACGTGGATGACGTAATAATAGTAAGACAGTAAGAAATCGTCTAAAAGAGTGTTGAATAAGCTAACGCTGTCATTGCCTCTTGCGTTTCAGAGACGTAACACTCTTTTCTGACGTCATATAAATAAAAGATACGAATAAAATGCATTATCTTTAAATATGAGAAGTTTCAAGGATTTTATCGTAAAATATTAAACACTGTCATAAGTGAAAGCATCAGCAGCCAGCAATGAAAAGTGGAAGTTTTTTTAATTCTTTCAGTATATTTACTCATAAAAGTGTCATTTAATGACTAAACATTGGGACATCGATGTTTCTATCTTATTTGTAGTCAAGCGCATTATACTTTTTGAGATCCGAAAATGAAATTGCCTTTACTGTCGGTATTAGGTATTCTATTCCAGTTTTGAACGTGACGTAGCCTCAAATATTTAATAAAATTATTACTTTGAGCTACCTACTACAAATTAATTACTTCCGCTGATTCAAGAAGGGCAGTTGTCATTTCCTGGCGAAAGTATGTGCACTTAGTACTGGTTAACCGCTTAGGAGGTCTAAGCCTGCCCAGGAACAGTGTGGTTAGGTTAACTGACCGTCCCGACAGGACCTTAGCTGTTTACCGTGGACGTTAAGCAACAAATCAAGCAACAACAAATTAATTACACATATATGTTTATTCTAAAAAGGTATATTTTTAATTTTGAATTTAAGTCTGTTTTACCTCTTGAGACATTAATCATTTTATTATGTACGCTCATTATCTAGTTTGATGTCTTTAATGGTTCGCTTTCGAACGTTTGATCGTCAAAACTGTTATTCATTGATTTAAAATTATTACAAATAATTTGATGTCGCATTTAGAATTGATTGACATATTTTCGCACCGTTTTACCACGTTGAATTGCTCAAATAAAACGCCCCATTACTCAATGGTTTATCCAGAATATCTTACATTGTGCTTGAAATATTCTGTTCTAGGCTCAGGGGGGACAAAACAGCCAGTGGTTGTTGATCTAAGGCTTATACTTGTAGCTGGGTCATTGTTTCTGACAGTAAACTTCTCTGTCTGTAAATGAATTGTATATGTTTTCTTATTTCTTCATATTTCAGCATAGTGTAACATACACTTTTCCTACCCTTTTGTACTAATTAAGTTCATTTTGCTATAATTGTATGTATGTTTGATGGATGGAGGGAGTCCAAGTATGATAAGAAAGCCTACATTTCCAGGTCTTGATCAGTATATATAGTATTTCGAGATATCTTCCTTTTTGTTTTGGTAAGGTTTCTGCTAAATCATGAAATACTATATACTGTGAGGCATAATTGCGCTGCGTACCAACGCAGTGCTATTTGTGATGAGTTTTGGAAGGCGTTGGGTGTAGATTTGTTTTATTGATTATTGCTATATGCGACTTAAAAAGTGAATTTTCATGCATATTTTATCACTAAAATTTCGATTATGACATCAAATTACCCGAAACATAACATTAAAATATCTTTTTTCGATCTTAATTGTTTTATTTTTTTATATTTTGGGATAAAAACATGGAACTATTTTTCCGTCCTAAATGTCGAAAGGATTATCGGCTTTGATAAATGCATTGTATTGTTGCAAATAAGTCAGCTATACGACTTTTTTCATTTTTTGCATTGTAAGTGTTTAATCAAGTTAGCGTTTAGCATAATTGTTTAGCGAGAAAGAAAAGTTTAAAAGCATATACATATCGTCTTTAACTATAGTATCCATTCGATTTTTCTAGGTAGTCTCTTTTCATATATGACCTACAAGACTTGAGGTCATCGACACGCGAAGAAGACCGCGCGATGGAACTCAGCTATTGCGTAACTTCCTTATTTTTAGAATCGGTTTATCCATATCATTACCGTTGATAGATCTGATATTAGGGCACGAACAGGAAACGTGCCTTTCTTTTATATATCCATCCGTGGTTGATCTAGTCTCATTTTACGGAGCTAATCACCATTTTGGCACTTTAATAACTATTTTGTTGCTTTGTTTTAATCATGCATCATGATTATAATATTTATATAAAACATTTCTAAACAGCCACAGAGTTTGAAATTCTGGAATGGAATGGAGTGGAAAAGATAAGATAATCTACATTCCATTGACTACAAGCAACCAGCGGACACATTGCGTCGGAAATATGTCTTATTGACGTTGATGCGACGTCATCACGTCATTTCGACGTCATGTGCCTGCTTGGAATATATTGGGAAAATTGACTCCGTGAAACAGAAAGGGGCGCATCTCCTGTTAATATTACGACACGGGATAAATTCTTTCAGCTGAATTGATCCTACCCCATCCCCGGACGTATGTCTTATCATCATGACCATGATTTTACGGCTCAATTTCAATTACATATTATTGTGAGTACGGGGTAGAAAACTGTAACCTCTGAACCCTGATTTTGTATCATTCTGAATAGCATGTAATACTCATATGAGGGTGTATGCTGTATGAAGAGATAGATAAAATAGCAATGACTGACAGACTGAAACAGCTGTCATGGCCTAGGCTTACGAACAGAACCATTAAGAGAAAGTCAAATGAAGGAATATAGTAATGACCTGGTTCAAAATCTTTTTTTATCAAATGAAAATCAATGGGCGAAGAAATAGTGATTTCGTTGAAGTCCCAAAGAGGAAAGCTTGACCTTTTTTCTTTCAAATTAGATAGGTGTCATGCAAGACTTGCCAAGCATGAGACTTGAGATTTCCTTGTCTCCATCTAAACCAAATTATAGATTCTGGGGCACTTCTGTCCTAGTAATTGCAGTCATTATGGAACTTTAAGTCGGGAAAAATTCCGAATATGTACTCGAAACTTCAGGAATGCAAGAGGGTGGTCGGGTGGTGCGATGGTGCTGCATGTAACTTCCAGTGCCGGGGCGTCCTGCTGATTTGGATAATAGTAGGGCAAGGGCTTACTGTGCTTGCAGTAGGTGCGGGTGGGGGTTGTTTGGACATTTTTTCTCTCATCTATCATTTCTCTCCTCTTTCTCCCTCTCTCTGGGAGACGGCCCGATATAGACTGAAATACTGTCTCAAAGAGCCGTTAAACCCAAAACAATCAATCAATATCAATCAGGAATGCAAAGTTTTTGAAAGTAAAACTGAGGTGAAATAGTCGTTGTCTTAAAATCAAAGAACCATTATGAGAAGCTAAATACAAAACTTGGAAACAATTTCTAAAACTCAGCTTTGCTAAAATTTTCTGGTTTACAGTACTTTCATGAGAGCTGTGTCACACATAAAGTGTGCTTACAGTGAATGGGTACTTTTTCAGGGGAAACAACTCATGCCAACTTCATTTTTGCCTCCCTTCACAGTGGAGATCAACTTAAGAACTTGCCCCTTGAGGAGCATTTTCTTTCCTTTAACAGTAGAGTCCCTTTTGGAAAGGCTACATTATCCAGGAATACAAAACACAAATTGTTCCCCTTTGTAAAATGATGAAAAAAACCAAAACAACCCAAAACATAAAGGTATACACATGACCAAGATCAATATCTTTCAAAAACATACTTACGTATTTTACTATCATATAAAGTTTTGCATGGGCCTTTAAACTAGGCAGTCTTCATCAGAAAATTCACACGTTATCATTCTATTAATCTTAATGCCCACTCACCAAAATAAATAAAAAAATAAAAGTTTTAGAGTCACAGAACAAACAAATAACGCAATATTTTGCTAAAACGTCATTTGACTCACACACTAATTCTTACACACACTAATTCCTAACTTGACATTTTCTTAGATTATTTCGAGTACAAGTTATTGGACAGCTTCATGCTCAATCTAACAAAGAATAAAAGGTTGTAAAAATCTGTTATACGTCACAACACTTTGAAATTCAATGTAAATGTCCTTTAACTTAAAAGTAAATGTAGGGTGCCTGTCTAAAACTCGGTGCTATTCGTACAAGCTTAAACAATTTTTTCGCTCTATAAATAAAACTGGTAGAAATAGTTTAACTTAAGTTTTTGAAACTGTGAAATTAAATGTGACCGTGCAGAACTTTTGTCCATAATGTATATATGGCCTAATTTTTTGCTGTGTTGTTCCAAATTACAATACTTACATGTATCACAATCCAGCGTTACGTGTCATTTTTAATGATTTAAGAATAAATATTATCGCTACTTTAATTCATTGATACCTCGATACCGTATTGTAAACAAAGTTACTAAATAAAATTTCCTTTTAAAAGGAAGGCTTGACAAGGCTTGACCAGCTAAGACAGTGAAATTTTCATGAGTTGTTTATTGAAGTGAACCCGATTGTTAGTGCACTTTCTGTTGCTAACTTTTATTTAGCAAAGTATTTAATTTCTAACTTATTGAATGGTGGCATTATCCACGGGTGTAAGGTAAAAACAAGTGTAGAATTTAATTGAAAAACAAATTGAAAAAAATATTTAAACACACACACACACACACACACACACACACACACACACACACAACAAAAAAACAGTTTTCCAACGTTTTGGCCGACCGTTTTAGGCATGTCTCAAGGAAAATAACTATATGGACCTATTTCAAGTCTTTTCTTCACGGCTGTTGAGTCGCATTTAGTCTGAATCAAAATTTTAGGAAAGGCTGTTTCAAACCCATGTCTATGGAATCTTGGCACATCTGAACTTGGCATCAAACGAAGACAATGAATTTATATTTACTGAAGTTTATTTTTGGTTTAAGTGGCATCAGTGGCAGTGACTGGAACAAAATTTTGACACTCTGAGAAGAAAATGCATGCTGCTGTTGTTTGGGACAATAGCTCGCTTTACACCATTTGGCAAGCCAAAAATGGATATTGTTTTCCGCAGCGCTTCCTCCTTTGCTCTATACTAGAGCGACTTTTTACTTGTACTTTATTGTCCTTACCTATCATTTTTAATCATAAAAGATTGCGGAGAAGGAAGGTTAATGAAATGTTAAGTCACACGAGAGCACCAAAATTGGCTGGACACAGAAGGGATAGAGTTTGCTCGAAGTCTGCCCATTTCCTTCTGATAAGAAGAGGGTAGGCTGGCTTTAACAGATTCTGTTTTTTTTTTTTGTTTGTTTTGTTTTGTTTTGTTTTTTCCCTCTCTGTGTTAAGTCCCATTTTGGTTTCTTCATGGACTTTTTTTTTTTTATTTATTTTGCTTATAATTTCATGAAAGGCAGCCTGATGGGCAAATAGTTACACCCTGATATCACAGTTCCTTAATACCTGGATCTATGTCTGCATTTTTTTTTAAATATATGTTATGCATATTATTTATGTTATGCATATTTTTTTTTTTTATGTTATGCATATTTTTTTTTATGTAAACCCATCCATCAGGTCTAGGAATACTCTTTAATTTCAAAGTATTTTTATTCTGCATGCACAATGCAAAACTGTTTGTTTACATGTACTTTGTAGGTATGTATATTTAAATGTAACTTGTAATATCTGTACATAATTGTATATATGAACATATATATTATTGTATAAATGTATATAATTTCTTGAGGGCCTCATGGAAGATTAGCTGTTACATGTATATATGTATTTGCTAAATGTTGTAACCCTCTGTAAATAAAGTCTTTACTTACTTACTTACTTATGGTGTGCCAATTAAACGGCGCTAAATTCTTTCATTATTAAACAAACATATCTGTTTTGGTATAAGCGTGTTTGTGAACTAAGCCTTTTGACTTGCCAGTTGGTATCCGTATCAAATAATACTTAATTCATAGATGAAAAGTTGGATATATTTTCCATGTGCAAGAATGAATCAGAAATCGATTTTTTGTTGCTGTTGTTTTAGTGATTTTTTTTAAAATCCTTCAGACATGACCATATTTTACAGGCAAGGTCCTGATCAGGCGCCTTGTTCTGTCAAAATGTTGAGTATTCACCTTCAACACCATAAACAGCTTACGTATATAATACACATATGTGCTAAAAATCTTACATATGACATTCCTTTCTCAGGTATGGGAGGGTTTTGAATGCAAAGGTGTAAGCGATACCGGCGGTTAAATTGCACAAACACGACGTCTTTTACAAGAGGTGACAGGAAGAAAATTCCTGCATATATGCTTATCATTCTTTCAAATTACAAGAATTTCTTGTTCTAAAGTAATCGCCTTAGATGTAAGAACTCAAATAAGAGACAGTTATCATTTCACATAACCGGACAAATCTGGTTGCTTGGCAAAAAGAGAATATTACAGATTTTTTTTAGCAAAAATCAAGTTTTTGACGTTTACCTCTGGTTTCTTAAGGCTGCAAACTATATCAAACAAGGCTCGAATCTTCTATTTTCACTTAAATCTTTATTTCAGCATCTCGGGACTATTCTTTGATAACAAATTAAAGGCAGTTAAGCAAACACTTCATCTGCTGTGAAAGCCTCTTCTTCATATACCCATTTTATATATTTTAGCTGCCTGAAAATCATGGTGATCTTCGTTTGACCAATAATAATATCTTGACTGACGGCAATATCTTGAACTAGGTACCGTGCACATACTTCAGTATTATTTCCCCGTATCTCACAGCAATCTTCAGATATTTACAAACGTTCTGAGCTCAGCTAGGGCATCATAAACAGACAACAAGAAAGCACCGCCGCACCCATACAGCTAGTATTCTTCAAATGCCTAGCAATGCCATTTGCAAGATAATGACGTTTCTTGAAATTGTTGACTGGAAAGGAGGGAATATACAATGGAGGAATGTGGTCTGCTGATTCGTTTTTAATTATCATTTGCCTTAAACTTGGCCGTTTGCAGGACTTATTGGATGACCCTTGTAATAATCGATGACACGTAGGTGAAACTCTTTCTATATTTAATGCCAGGATAAACCCCCAAACTTCCGCACTATAGTTCAAAATCGGTAAAACTAGTTTGTCAAATAAGTCAAGCTTATGCTTAACGGTAATATCGGTAAATTTATATAAATATTTATTTAGTTTGAAAATTGCTTTTTGTGCCTCGCCAGCTAAAGTATGCTGAGCTTCATGAAATGACCCACCCTGTGTGAAAACAATGCCTAAATATGTAAATGATTTTACAATAATGAAACAATTTTTTAACTAACGACATATAAAATCTTCGTTTTGTTTTCTTTCTTATAGGCGTTGGTGAATTTTTTTGGTTGATTTGATGCTTAACGTCCACGATAAACAATTAAGGTTATGTCGGGACGGTGAGTTAACCTAACCACACTATTCCTGGGCGGGCTTAGACCTCCTAAGCGGTTAACCAGTACTAAGTGCACATACTTTCGTCAGTAACTGACAACTGCCATTCTTGAATCAGCGGAAGGAGAAACGAAAGTATGTGGCCAGACCGGGATTCGAACCCAGGACCTCTGACTTACGAGTCAGGTGCCCTACCGATTGCGCTACCCGGCCCGGCTAGGCGTTGATGATCAGCTTGAGAAAATATCATTGTTGTACACCAAACGACGTCTGATGCAGATTCCCCTTTCAATAACTTGATCTTATTTGGCCGCAACAAGTGGTGAAATACATGACCATGTCTTAATTTCTCCCCAGTCGCTAATACCTGCCCTATACCTACCTGTCTTTGCCCAGTGTTGGATTAGCACTTAACAGGCGAGCGAAGGGAGGCTAATCCATAATCGATTTTCTCACATATCAAAAACGACAACTCACCTTTAATTTCCTGCCAGAGTTCAATATGAAAAGAACATCAGAACGCGCAATTCCTTTCTCAAGTGATACAATGACCTTCTTTACGATTTCACTAAGTAAAATTACTTGGTAAAATACAATGTACAGGCGCGGGACCCCACTCTTTATCCCGCCTATGTTTATATAGCATTGCTAGACCGGAAACAAGAACACCAGAACGCGCATTTCCATTCCCAGTTGATAAAATGACCTTTTCGATTTCAGTAAGTAAAATTATATAGTGAAAAAAAAAACAATGTACAGGCGCGGGGCCCAAATCACTATACCGCACATGTTTATACTAGGCCGGAACTAGAACGCCAGGCAAACGCGCAATTCCGTTCCCAATTAATAATTTAGAATCTCCAAGTTTGTGTAAATCTTTTGTCAAGTTAAAACAAACACATGCTCGAACAAATATCAACTGTGTAAAAGATAAATTACGCCAATAAAACGCACAATTCCGTTCCCATTTGATGAATTTATATATACACCAAGATTTTATATAAAAAAGGGGGGGGGGGCATTGTATTATGTTTATAAAGCATATTAAATCGAATTCAAGCTTTGTAAAGTATAAATTACGCCAGTTAAACACGCAATTCCATTCCCAGTTGGTAAATTAAAACAAAATAAATCAGGTTTCTGTTAACGTTTTGTAATTTATATAACAGTTATGCGACACATATTTTTACAACATAAATCGAAAAAAATAAAAATGAAATGAATTACGACAGGAAAATGTGCAATTCCATTCCCAAACTGCTCATATTTTGATTGTGTATGGTGAAATTGCTAATTTTATGAATTTAAACAGGTTTCGAACGTGTTTATCGTGTATTTGCATTGGTTTCCCGGCTGTGATTATTTTATCATAAGTGTGAAATGATTACCAGAAGTGTGTACTGCTGTTTAATAAAAAAATCCGTTTATCAACTAATCCGAAGAAAGCCTCCCCTGAGGCATATGCAGTAATGCGCATATATGCACTCTAGTCAGACTGCGCATATGTGGTGCCAATCATCTTTGACTTAGCCTGATTGTATCAAGGTCGGTACTATGTTGTTTCCACAATTAATGCCGCCTTGAGAGTATACGGAGGTCTCGAACAAAATTATGCATGCTGATCAAACTGCTTGGTATGGTTGCATGTAGGGAATACCTGTATGAAATCCTGCTTGAGTGTATACGGTGGATACCCAGCAAAGACCAGCATGCACATATTAACAGTTTACAGAGTGTATAAGATTTTCGAAAAAATGTGCTTGCTGATCACAAATTGCGAATACACGTATTATTGGAACGTCAAGACAGTAATATTGATAAAACGTCCCCAACAATTCTCATCACCTCGATATAGTCACGCACGGTACTGAAAATTCAGTTTTTGGATGTAGGGTAGCATTAAGTTTGTAAAAAATTACCGCACTAATATTTCTTTGAGTTTCCTACAAAATATATCAAAAGATTTGTAAGATAGTGTAGAATACTAGGATAACACAACATTTTTGACTGTAGATCCGTGCTTTAAGAAAAACGTAGAAAACTGAGTAACTTTTTGCCTACTTTCTCTATTTCCCTATATACTATTAGGAAGTGATGGCCATGTTAATCAGAGCAAAAATTTCCGCATTAAATGTAGACTTAAAAGTTTGAAAAACTATCTATGTGCAGCTAAAAAGTGCACTATATTGACCTAACACAACATGTTTCACTTTTTATTCAAGAAAGACAAAAAAAAAAAAAAAAAAAGAAAAACTCTCAATGTCCTATATAATTTAATGCTATTTCAAGCTCACGCGATATCGTCGTTTACAGGTAGATTATACGGGGCTGAGGAAAAACGATGCACATGTCTTCCTTTTCATCCTTTTTCCAAAAAAAAAAATTGTGTTTTATTTAGTAGAAAATTTTGCATTCAAATAAAATAATAAGCCATTATACTTGTGACCAGTTCCTAGTCAATTCACCTTTTTCCTTGACTCCCTGATTCTCTGTATATTTGTAGGTATAAAGAACGTTTTAATTATTTTTTAGTATTTTCTTCCTTCATTTTATCTTTTTTTAATTTTATTTATTTATTCATTTATTTTGATATTCTTAGAATAAGAAAATTGGCTGTGATCTCTAAATTCTAATGAAATCTTCTTCTGTTCTTTTCCGCTGAATATAATTACCCACACCCGTCGTTAAGTCTGAAGCCCGATCCACGGGCGTGCAACTAAAGAGAGCAACAATGATGGCCCAGCGTGGCTGGGTTGACAGCTGATCATGCAGGCTGTCACATTATATGTAAATGTTGTTTTCAGTCCTTTTATGAAAAGAGGTTATATTCACTAAATTAAATATCAATGCCGGGAAAACGGAAGTCAAATGACAAAAAGATCAACGATGATGTAGACAATCCATTAGTTTATTCTGCTCCGAAGAGTTATTGTGTAAAATGTGACACAAAACTGCATTTGCAGCTATAAATTCAATTTATTTGGTCAGAGTTATCGTATGCAAGAACTGAAAAAGATAAAAAAAAAAAAAGAAGCTTTATTTCAAGCCACACACATTTTATTAGCAACGTTGATTTCCTTTAAGCGTGGAAACATGTCCTGAAGTTTGTTATAACAAATATGGTAGTTGAAAGAGGTATGTGCTTGTTCGAGTATGACAAGATGTGGTTTCATAGTGTAATTTCTAGTCCATATAACGCTGATGATGATGTTGTTCTAGGACTAGAACTGATATTTATGACTGCATATCAGTTCTAGGTTATTTGGCCTGAAAAATGAACAAAAGGCCAGAGTTGCATTTCTGCAAAATTTCCACTTAATAACAAACCTGGCTTCATTTAGACATGTTTCTTGCTGTTACAGAAATATTTTCCTATCCAAACATAAATATCAAACCACTTCATCTCAATTATGATGTGTTTTAGAACGTTTTTTATAACCATTTCCTGAATTCACAACATATATCAAAACATGGAGCTTTTCTGTGACCTTTTCATGAGGGTCATAGTGGGGTAAAATCCCCTACCATAGCAGAACTGGTCATACTAAATTCCACAAGGTGGCATATAAACTGCAAGGTTACACCATAGGGACTTGTAACAATTCATATTTATATACAAAAGAGACTTATTATTCTATAGTCTACGTTATAGATGTATAAATTATTATATGAATAAGTATAAATTGTTACAAGTCCTTGTGGGTTACACTAGGTGGCCAAACTGTATAATACATATTATCAGACAAACACTTTGAGTCACAAGATAGTACAATTTGTTTATAAAAGAGTACCTGATTTTTTAAAAATAAAATGTTGTGCATGCAGTTATGCAGTTGGGCATGTTCAAAAAAAATGTGACCAAAGCATTTCAGAGAATTTTAAAGAAAACAGGGCTATATTAGTGCATTATTTTTGTTCCTGAAGATGTATCATGTGGCCTTGAAGATACCTGCCAAATTTCATTGAAATACTTCGAGTAATAAAAAAGTTACGGGCAAAAATATAGCCAAAAAACTCAGGAGTGTAACGCTTTTTGTGTGACATTTTTTTGATTACTGAATTTTCAGAATGCAATTTTACAAAACTGTGCCGGTTACCATACCTATTAGCCATCGTTTTGACTTTCCAGCATTTGGGCTGCATGAAAATGTAAGATTAATGTCCTTTCATCATCACCCATGGAATTAGTAATGCTAAACTCAACGGCACTATGCTAAATTTCTGGTGCACCAAAAAAGAAGAGGTTCCCATCTAAATGGATGTCATTTTTATATTTGATGCTTCTAATCTCTATAACATGGTCTAAAACATTGAATAAAGATGGTATATCGCATTGCAAATTTTCCAGTTCCTTTACCGGCATCCATCTCAGAATGTAAACAACTTTTTTGCAAGTACCCCTTGAACTCAGGAGTGTAACATTTGACATTTGGAACCCCATAGCTTTTTCCAGGGGTAGCTTTAGTAAACTTTCATGCCTTGTATGAAAAGTCTTTGACCCATCATGGTAAGTGGTACACAGGCAGTCTTCATCTTGGCTTCTATTTTCTTTATATGTACCATTTGAGCCACTCAGGAGTGTAACACTTTTTTGGAAAAGACAAAAATAGCTTATTTCTTTACCACAAGCAGTTTAATTTTTATTTATTGTGCTTATAAATGAAGACCAAGCGCCCCCTCAAGCAATTTTGGAACATATAGTTAACTTCTAAATGTAAATAAAGCTGCACTGCCATGAAATCGACCAAAAATTGAAGATTTTGAGATTCCATTTTCTTCATATCTATCACTATGAGGGATTCTTAACAGTAACCATATATGGCTATCAAGTGTTTTGTGAGAAATAGTTAGATAAGAATGACCAAGATAATGATATTTTGTGACTAAATTCGGGTTTTGCAATGACATGTATAGTGCAAGGTGTTACACTCCTGAGTTTTTTAAGTTTAATGCCATTTAGGACACCTTTTCTTCCCTTCCATCAACATGTTTGGATAAATTCATACTATATATATGTTTACAACATCTGAAAATGTTTTTGATGCAGTGCCATCTGTTTTGATAAGATTTTGAGGTTAATGATATTTTAGAAAGGGACATTTTCTACTGATTTATAATGTGACCATCAACTTCTGAAACTGGTATGGACTGTCACTTCTGTAATGTCTTTTGTAAACAGGTAATGATAGTCAGGTAAAGAAAACTGTTCAATTACCAAAAGAAAGAGCGAAGAAGAAAATTAAATTCAGTATATATCTATTTGATTGTTATGCATTTAGATAGCCGAAATATCAAATATATTGTGGTACATCCAAGCATGAGTTAAGAGATATGGTTTTGGTTTTTGCTACAGCAATGAGTGCAAGTTGCTTTTAAAGAGAAGACAACAAAATAATGAAATTCAAAGACAGAATAATCATCTTTTTCTTATAATACAACAAATGGCTGTAAAGTGTTACACTCCTGAGCATCAGAACAATGTTTCTTGTTAAAGAGGCCAATAAACTTGGAAAAAATGATGTCAACAATATGCAGTTGGTGTTACTTTATTATATGGAACGCCTAATCATTGACTTAAAGCTCTTGTAATGCAAATTAGAGCAGTTTTGAAATAATACTCAGGAGTGTAACACATTTCTTGAAACTTATAGCACATTTTTGACATGGCCTCACCACTACCTATAACTTTTTATATGAGTAATCATTTTCTAGAATAGTTCTCTACTCATATGGCATCATTACAATGCACATTTCATTGAGATACAGTCAAGTAAATAAAAAATAAGAAAGTTTTTAGAACTGTACATCTAAAACAATGTGTCAGAATGAAGTTAAAATTTGAGTTTTTATATCATTCAGCGGTTTCTTACAGAAAACAGCATTTATTTACATAATTTGGAAATGCCCTGCATCAAATAATAGAACGCAATCGGTAGGGCACCTGACTCGTAAGTCAGAGGTCCTGGGTTCGAATCCCGGTCTGGCCACATACTTTCGTTTCTCCTTCCGCTGATTCAAGAAGGGCAGTTGTCAGTTACTGGCGAAAGTATGTGCACTTAGTACTGGTTAACCGCTTAGGAGGTCTAAGCCTGCCCAGGAATAGTGTGGTTAGGTTAACTGACCGTCCCGACATGACCTTAGTTGTTTACCGTGGACGTTAAGAATCAAATCAACCAACCAACCAAATAATAGAAACTTAAAGTGATAGGATCATGATTTTAGCCTTCCAAAGCTTTCATAAAATTTGGTCATTTTCACAGATTTTGGGTGTACATTTCTTCACAAAAATTGTCATAAAATTTTTATTAATAATGTTAATATTAAAATTTATACAGTTTTGTAAACTGGAAGCACTGTAGGTAAGTCTGGAATAAAAATTAAACCTATGGCAGAGTGTTTAATTTTGACCTCCAATGTCACACTTTGGTCACATTTTTTTTGAACATGCCCAGTTGTACAATCAGTGATATTTGTGCACAGTACTTGGTACTTGTGCAGTGGCTGACACATTTTGATTTAAATAGGCTTAGCTGATAAGATTATTGTGTTTTGCAATGATAGACTTATGCTATTTACTTATTTACCTGTAACATACAGGTCTACCATCACTTGTTCTTCCCCTTTGGCATAGGAATTTGGAACCAGCTTATGGAGCAATTTCCGATGTAAAGACCCATGAGGCTTCATGAGGGCTTCAAGAGAGGGGTCTAGTATATGTTTTTATTGGGCGTATATAAAACTGTTTTAAAAGAAGAGTTTTGGGGTGAGGGGTAATTAGGGTAAACACTTGAAGACGTCAGCATGTGAGAAATTTAAAGTACCTATTCAAACCGATACCCTCTGGTACTGATGTAACTGGGTGGGAGAATCTAAAAGCAGGAATGCCCACCAGACCGTAAGTTATCCAGTACATCATCACTACAATGGATTCTGCTGTTGGAGTGTTTGCCAGCTGAGGTCATCTATCACTTGGGAGGTGCTATTTGCCGTGTGATAGCCACCCTTGAAGAATCTGGCTGCTCTTAGTTGTACCACCTCCGACTGCTGGACACATGTTGTGTGGGTATCATATTGAAGTGGCATACTCAAGGACGGGTCTGTCCTCAGTGTTGTAGTTTTAAAATACTAAGGGAAACTGGATGGATGGACGGCCATGCTAGCTGTTGTTTGTATTTTCTGTTGTGGCATCAACGTATGAGATCCATGAAAGACCATATACATATCTGCACAAAGTCTACATTGATATTCTGATAAGCCTCCGCTTGTTGTTGGTGCATGCTTGGTATGTAAATTATATTATCATTTTTATGCTACAGAGACTCACAAAATCACTCTGAGGTGTCTAAAATTATAAAATATTATGCTACAAACAGGGTTTTACTAAGCCTAAATCAGAACTGGTCCGCAGGATCAGTCGATATCAGGTGGAGTTGGTCCTGCCACCTTGACTCATGGTCTCCAATATTCCCAATTCACATTTACGCAGAAAAATCGACTGGTTTTAAAGACAAAGTACACATAAACTGAACTGGTTTAGCACAAAATCCACTGGTCCCGGACCAATAGATTAATGCTTATTTTAACCTCTGTGTAACAGTAACAAATGATTTTTAGGGCGTCTTTGCGAAGCTAAGGAGGGCTTATGCGATACCCCCGGCATCGTAGTCCGAGTATCAGTTAGCATCCGCATCTCCATCAGCGTCCTCGTCGGCGTCCGTGATCAGGTTAACAAAATTAATGTTAACTTTTGCATTTAACTCGGTGTTTAACTCTGCAGTAATCATACTTGGTACATATATACATCCATATGACTGCAACAGCAGCATCACACAATTGTGTGTCCTTGACGGTTCTATATGTTACGGTTGATTGACTTTGCTGTTGGATCTATACTGTTTTGAAGGCAATATTTTCAATTTTCATAATACCCTAGAGAAGAGAGAGTTGATACTTGGACAAAAAATATATCCCTACTATTACAGCTGCTGCAAAACATCCATGCTGACTCTTGTGCCCTTGACCTTTATTCACTGTCTACTGATTTTGCCTTATATCTCTAACACCATTTGATGAATTAACATTATACCTGGCATAGTGGATCAGCCTGACATTGCGAATTACCTCATACTCTTTATAGATCACTATGACACCCCTACCCCCCCCCCCCTTTTCCTCGCCGCCAGCCTCCCTTTCATCCACCCACCATCATATCCGCAAGTATGAGTAAGAACCCTTGTCCAGGGTGGGGCAAGAAGTCAATATCTAGGATGAGTTTGATGTTAAAGTTCTGTTGAAGTTTAAGGCTTGTACCGCCAAACGCATTTGAGGTATCTGCTTCGCATTTGGTCAGGAACTTCCCTGGAGCATTGGGTTACAGCAGCAGCAAAGCATCCATGCAGACTCATGTGTCCTTGACCTTTATTCATGGTTGAGTGATTTTGCCTTATACCTTTAACACTATTTAATAAATATGCAATATGAATATGCATTTCTCTTGGAGCTCATAACTTCGGTACCTTATATGACATGCTACAAAGTTTAGATATAGTATAATACTTACCCAGACCAACATCTTTGACTTTGTGGTAGAGTTCCCCTGGGTGGGGCCAGGGGTCAGAATATATAACAGATCATATTAAACGCTTGCAAAATGGGAATAAAATCATAAGTCTGGTACCATTTCTTGCCCTGGAGAGTTAGAAACTGGACATAATGATCACAGAATCTGATGAAATAGTTAATACGGAGACCAGGCTTTGACATCTGGTTCAGGCTAGGGGTGAGGTTATGGGTGGGGCCAAAGGAAACATGAGAAGTCTGCAAAGGGTAAGGAGGTGTCATCAGACCCACTTAGTACTGGGTAAAGGTGGTGTGAAAACCCATACTAGGAACCACCCTTTGTCACCATGAGGCATTATAAGTTAGACCGAGTTAGTATCTCTCCGTCTGTTGCACGAGGACCCAACCCTTAATATCCGCAAAGTGTCCAGATAGTGGCATACAAGTCGGCCCTGTATGCCAAAGGGAACAACTGACTTAGTCTAGCTTCTGATGCAAACTTCATTTGTGCACTAGCTACCACATTCATCCCTGGTTGACTATGTAAACAATGTTTTGAGTCAGCATTAGCTACCACATTCACCCCTGGTTATTTATGTTAACATTGTTTTGAGTCAGGATTCTTTTTAACCTGGAGAGTCAGGCACTCTTGTTATCATTAATTTTGACAGGAAAAGTTCCTGCCCTACCCCACCACCACTTCCACCTCCATATTCCACCTCCATAGCCTGTTATTGCGGGTCTTATTGAACCCCCAAGCCCCATCCCCTAAAACACTCACCACTACTCCTTCCACCTCCACAGCTTGTTGTTGTAATTCCAGGTGGCCTTTGTTCTTCCATTTAGTAATCCCCCCTCCCCCCCCCCCACACACACACCCTGTCGTTGTAATTCCAGGTGTTCTTTCATTTAGACACCACCACTCCCAACTCCACAGCTTGTAGTCATAATTCTGGCTGTTCTTTCATTTAGAATTTGCCCCTGAAACACACACACCACCACAACTCCCACATCCACAGCCTCTTGTTTAATTCTGGGTGTTCTGTCTTTTAGTAAACTTCCACCCCCATCCCCCTGGAAACACACACACCAGCACCACTACCACCTCCAAAGCTTGTTGTTGTCACTCCAGGTGTTCTTTCATTTAGTAGTATTTCTTAGTAGTAGTATAGTGTTAGAAAGTGATTCAAATATTGCCCGGATTGTCTTTGTGCTTTAGCAGTGTTTAGTAGGACCCAAGTTAGGTGCTGGATTTTACCTGAGGCACGTGCACATTTCTTGTCAACCGGGGCCCAATAATAATGGAGGGTAAACAAACAGCATTTTCTTTTTATTTTGTCTGCATACTGCTTTGTGGTGTGTTGATGCTTTGATATTTTATGATAAGTGTAAAATATAGAGGAATAACTAAATGGAGGACTAAAATTCATATGGAAAAGAACTTCAGAAAGAGGTAAAATTTTGTCGCGACTTTTGTCTGCCCATATTGTCAAAAATCTGAACGGTACGACTTACAGCTCTAAAGGGTCAGTCAGAGTATAAAAACCCTTTAGAGCTGTAATTTTACATCTAATGATGATGATGATGATTTTAAATTTAACGACGCGTCAACCCACTGGGTCATTTGCGTCATGAAAGTTGCATCTTACTTAAAATATAAACAGAACTGAAAGGTACGGTACTTTATAAAAAATAACTTATAACGCTGAGGACTCGGGTGCTAAACCAGTCTGTGCAGCCGGATCAGACTGGTATGGAACAAATATTAAAGGATCCGACTGGTATGGAACAAATAAGTTAAATTTAGACCAGCATAAAAATGGTTGTAAGTTTAAGACTTGATGTATTACAGCATATATTCGATTTAAAAAACAAAAACCCGACAGTTTTGTTAATCTAGGGGAGTGGTATCAAAAACTGAATACTGCATCGCTTTCCTGATATAACTGGACAATCACTTTGAAATTCACAAGTCCTATCTAACAACAAAAATGCTTTTGGATTAATATTTATCCAATAGTTAGCCGTTAGGACACTGGAAGAGCACCAAAAGTACGACCCGGTGGTACCTAATTTCAATGATACACGGCATAAAAGAACTGGTTTGTCACGGACTCATATAAACCCAGATGACACAGCCGAGCATCGAACCGTAGACCCTTTGATATAAAGGCGAACTCTCTAACACGTCGCTGTATAAGCAAGGCAGTAAATGTGTATTATGAACCTAACCTTTTTTCTGTGGCATGCATGTTAACAACTTCAATGTTGATACTTAGTACATTGTAATTGAGATCGGCTTAATTAGCTAATGATCATTATCAACCTAGTAAATTTACAATGACAGGTTATTCTAGAAAACAAAGTGATGATAAGCCACTTAGTTGCGATTTATGTTGCAAAACCTTTACAAGTACAAGTCATCTTCAACGGCATCAAGTTGTTCATACTGCTGATAAATCACACATCTGTGAAGTTTGTGGGAAGGCATTTACACAGGCAAGTAGTCTTCGGACTCATAAAGTAATTCATACTGGTGACAATCCGCATAACTGTGATGTTTGTGGTGAAGCATTTACAAGGGCAGGCAGTCTTCGGAGACATAAATTGATTCATACTGGTGACAAGCCATATACCTGTGATGTTTGTGGGAAGGTATTTACACAGGCAAGTATTCGTCAAACCCATAAAGTAATTCATACTGGTGACAAGCCATATACCTGTGATGTTTGTGGTAAAGCATTTACAAGGGCAAGCAGTCTTCGACGACATAAATTGATTCATACTGGTGGTAAACCACATACCTGTGATGTTTGTGGAAAAGCATTTACAAGGGCAAGCAGTCTTCGAATACATAAATTGATTCATACTGGTGACAAGCCACATACCTGTGATGTTTGTGGCAAACAATTTATAACAGTAAGTAATCTTCAGAGACATAAATTGATTCATACTGGTGATAAGCCACATAACTGTGATGTTTGTGGAAAAGCATTTACAAGGGCAAGCAGTCTTCGAATACATAAATTGATTCATACTGGTGACAAGCCACATACCTGTGATGTTTGTGGCAAACAATTTATAACAGTAAGTAATCTTCAGAGACATAAATTGATTCATACTGGTGACAAGCCACATAGCTGTGATGTTTGTGGGATGGCATTTACACAGACAAGTATTCTTCGGACTCATAAAGCAATTCATACTGGTGATAGGTCACATACCTGTGATCATTGTGGCAAAACATTTACACAGACAAGTCAGCTTCGGAGACATAAATTGACTCATACTGTTGACTAACCACAAAGATATGATGTTTATGGTAAGGCTTTTACATTGACAAATGGTTTTCAGAGCCATAAAGTAATTCATGCTGGTGTTAGGCCTCATAACGGTAATGATTGTGGCAAAACATTTACACGGGAACACAGTTTTCAGAGAAATAAACCTATTCATACTGGTGATAAGCCACATACATGTGATGTTTGTGACAAAGCATTTACACAGGCAAGTGCTCTTCGGAGCCATAAAGTGATTCATACTGGTAATAGGCCACATACCTGTGATATTTGTGGCAAAATATTTACATGGGCAAGTATTCATCGAACTCATAAATTAATTCATACTGGGGACAGGCCACATGGCTGCGATGTTTATGGCAAAGCGTTTCCACAGCCAAGTCATCTTCGAAGACATAAACTAATACATGCTAGTGATTAGCCTTTAAGCAAAGCTGTAATGTCTATTGCGAGTCGTTTACACAGGCATTTAATCTGACAAAAACAAAAGCCGATTCATACAGGCTATAAGCAACATAGCTGATATGCATTCTATGATTGCGGTAAAGCATTAACAGACTAGTAAGAGGAGCTAGCAGTTGCCGAAAGAAATTTAAGCAGTACCTTTTACGAAATCATCCTTAAAACTAGCCGAACTAATATGTTATAGCGTTTTATCTCGAGAAATAATTACGCAAATAATTTCGTTAAAATGGGCTTTCACCAAAATTCTGGATTTGAAGTACTGTGTTAGAATTTTATTAGAGCAATCATTTATTTATATGGTCATTATCTCACGTTTTGTTTTGTGACACATGGTGCAATGTTAGAAGACACATTCTCTTTCATACTTGTGAAAGGACCAAATGCTGTGGTTCTGTATCTTTCATGGGTGTGATGTATGGATAGAAATATATATCACGAGGGTCACTGCTCGGCGCCACGAAGCTTTTTCTTGTACGACGCGATTTGTTTTAACTTCAGAACATGTTCAAATGTGTAATTTTTTATCAATGAGAGATTTCTATTTCATTTTAATAAAGGCGCAGCTTTCAACTAGGGCCATTTGGTTCCTTACGTCAACGTCCGACGTGCATGGCATTTTTGCCGTCTTCGTGACACCATCTTCGTGACGTCATCTAAAAAACCAATGTCACTTAATGACAAAAATACCTGACCTCCAATACAACCAATGCATTGAATGCTTTTGATTTTTATCCGGTTCTGGGTGAGATAACTTGGATGAGATAAGATTTGTAGGTAGGTACAGGGGAAGCATGCGGATATATCCTTATCTGGTGTGCAAGAACGTTTTTGAATACAAATATAATCATGCCAAAGGAAGTAGATTTATTGTTCTGTGGCAAACCTATCAGCAGAGATAGTGATTATTATTGTTGTGTCAGTGATATGGTTCTTATTAGCTCTTATAATAAGTTTATACATGAAGTAAAATCAGAGTCTCGGTTTGTTTGAGACTGTGTAAAACATTAGTATGGTTTGCAAGGTTGCATACATCTTCCAGTGTCTCATTAGCCACATTGTTTGTAATGATTTGTTGTAAAGAACTTGTATTTCTTATACGTATACCACTGATTCGTTACCCAGAGCATCGTAATATAAACTTATCCATACCAATTTAAGTGCGACAGACGCACGTTTCTGTATTTTACTTCTTTAGTGTCGCTAAACCCCAAAAGTTTGTAATAAAAGAGATGATGGGCAGGTCTTGGCAGGCAACGAGCATCCCTCTCCGAGCCACATTTACTGTCGCATTCCCCGGGACACATTAGCTGCAGACATCAGGTGAGAGACGCCTACGTATTATCTCGCGAGCGCAGGCGTCCCCCATCGAGATGTGTCTCGAGAAAGGCGAGAGACAAGGGCATCAGAAAAGAGATACTCGATGCAGCAAGAACCCGCTTAAAGCCAAAACAGCTTAAAAGAATGGAAGCCAAACTCAGCTAAGATTCTTGTCGCCATGGCAAGTTTGTCTTAGTTTTAGAATGATATAGAAATTTTACCAGATATACATCAAATGGGATAAGGTTACTTTAAATCAGTATTTAAATAGAGATCCCAATGCTAGAGAACCAGAATCAACACTGAATCACTGACTTACTGGGTTGGTGATATCCTCGGGGACAAATTGTCCACCAGCAGCAATACCGGCCCAGTGGTTCTAATATAAACGTATCCATACCAATTTTAGTGCGACAGACGCACGTTTCTGTATTTAACTTCTTCAGTGTCGCTAAACCCCAAAAGTTTGAAAGAAGAGAGATGAAGGGCAGGTCTCGGCAGAAAACGAGCATCCCTCTCCGAGCTACAATTGCTGTTGCATTCCTCGGAACACATCAGCTGCAGACATCAGGTTAGAGACGCCTACGTATTATTTCGGGAGCGCAGGCGTCCCCCATCGAGCCACCTCAGCCCCTGTGTCTCGAGAAAGGCGAAAAGGGCATCAGGAAAGAGATGCTCGATGCAATATAAATTATATATAAAGGTTGGTTTGGATGACTGTCTTTTGGATTTTAGCTCCTCTTATCTTATAAGCTCAGTTGCACAGGCAGTCAAGATCCGGAAAAGGAAAGTCTAAGTATCGAATAGTCGTGCAAGGTCGTTGGACACCACATATCACTTTGCAGTGATCTCTGTCTCAACTTCCTGTACGCAGATGCCTTGGAAACAGTCAATCGTTCCTGTCCTTGTCGCTGTCCAAGACTGGATTGTACACGAGCTGATAAGTGTAGTAAAGGCTGCCACTCTGGCCTCATCCGGACGGAAACTAAGCCCGCAGCCTGGGCCAGCCTCCGGCCGGGAGCCCCCAGAGATGACACCTTTTTAGTTAGCTTGAAAAGGCTAGTTGGAAATAACTAAGTCTTTTTCAGGGGGAAAGGCTATGTAAAAATGGCATAGGAAATGTCTGAAGAGGCTATACAGTCATATGCGTCTGCTATGAGTATCATGGTCTTGTATCTCAAAACCTCACTATACCAGAGGCATAACTCTATAGCGTTAAGTGATAGTGTGAACTGCTGTGGCATACCCTTGTTCCTCCGGTTCAATTTCTGAGGCCTTACAGTTATATGCGTCTGCTATCAGTCTCTTGACTCTGTATCTCAGAGCCTCACTAGACCAGAGGCTTAACTCAATAGCGTCAGTACTTTTCCTGGTACTTATAAAATCTTTTATCTCAAGATTTTAATGTTGTGGACTGAAATTATGTCTTACTAGCCTTCTAAAGCATGACTACATCATTTGGAAGGGAAATGAACTGTATTGATGTTGACTAGGTTTGAGAAGACCTCTGCTCCATTGTGGCTGAACTTGGGGAGCTGATGTGGATATCAAGTGGAAGGTCCACTTATCCATATTGAAATAATGAAGCTGATGTGGATGTCAAGGGGAAGGTCTACATATCCACATTGAAATTTTGGAGCTTATATGGATGATGTGGACTTGATGTGTATGCAATGTGGAGGCTATGTTGATCCACAATGTTGAGTTTCCACATGTCCACATCTACACATAGACAAATTGGTATACCCTGTCCTATATCGGACAGACTGACACAATGCATCTCAAAACCTGCTTGATAGAATACCTACTGCCTTGAGGTTCACTTGATCTTCAGACACCCTAAATCTGAGTTATTTCTGATTTTCTACCTTATATTCTGCGCATGCGCATTGTGGTATATTATTTTGTATCATTATTTGGTATATGTTGACTTTTCCATAAAAAAGAATTATAAAAATCCATAATGGCAAAGTCGAGTTATTTTAGTTTTGTTTCCCTCCGTATTCCGCACATGCGCAGTGTGAGAATTTGTTTCAACTTTATTTGGTAGGTGTTGACCTGTTGTTTCCAATAAAAAAGAATTTTGAAAATCCAATGAGGCAATCTGGAGTTATTACAGTTTTCTATCTCTCCATGTTTCATGCATGGGCAGTGCACATGCCCGGAAAAACCAGCTTCTTTTGTTTTATAGTTACTGGTTTTATGTTTAGGTGTATATATTGAGAACTTGCATATTAATATTCCGATCACCACGGGACTGGCTGGTCTGCCGGTCCCTACTGGGCCGGAACTGGTGTGCACAACGGTTAAACCGCCTGGGTCTGCAGAGGCTGACTTTCGATCATGCATGTTATACGGTGAAAGTCTATGGCCTAAGGGATCGGGACTGCACAGTTCCGTAAAGCGTACCTCCGGCGGCAGGTCCCTGGTTTATAGTAACATTCAGGACTTGTAAGCATTTATCCGAGATAGCTTCAACTCGCCAGGGATTCACAGGTACAGGGTTACCGACTGGGGAAGGTCAGTGCTGTACAGCATTCTCTTCTTGCAAAATTTTCAAAGTGCATATTTCATTTTCGTCTTGTTGCCTTTACTTGCATGTAAGAAATTAATGCTTCATTTTTGTGGCATTATAATCTTGATGAGAATTGTTTGAAATCAATAGTCTGGTTTTCAGATATGCATACATTCTAGTTTTGAACAGAGAGAAGTAAGAAGCAAGAGAAAAAGACAAATCAGTCAAAAAAATTTGATATTTTATAATTCATTCCCTGATCATGAAGGACTTATATCTAACACAAGTGAGTGACAGTTCTCTGAATACTTTCCCTCAAAACACACAGAGATGCGAGATTATATCGCCCGATAAATATGGAAAAAGAAAAGTGGGAAGTTACTTTGGATGAATTGAATACACCATCTGGAGTCAATAATATTTCAGAAAACAATTACTTTTTCTATTTGTCCTTTCCAAACCAAGCGGTATTAAATGCTGAAGGAATGTTATGACAAAGGATTTGTGTGCTTGTGGAGAGGGCTGTCATGAATATAAATTATTTCTTCCTGAAAGAAATTACAACTCTTCACAACATTTGGTGGATGAGATGCAATCTGTAATAGATACAAAACATGTATCTAATGAAACAAATAAATGCTTCTATCAGCATTACGTATGTCTAAAGCACAAATCATCTCAAAGTTGTTGCACAAAGGCCAAATCAGGCCATGATTCGCTTTCTAGCTTCACTTGGAGAAGCTCTTGGAGTTAATCCGAATCTGTCAGAAAAAATTAAAGAGTAAATACACTTCAGAAACTGACTGAATCAGATCCCAAGCCCTATCCCCAACATCAAAGGGAAATATTGATAAAGACATTCCAACAAACAATAAATTACAAGTGATAAGCCGAGTCAGCAGCTCTTTCCCAAATAGGTGGCAACTCCGCTATCTTTACTGAACTAAATAATTTAGTACAACAGAAGAGCTAAAATGAGTTAAACAGCACCGTACATAAAACAAATGCAACCGCAACGAAAGAACCGCCTTGGGACGGTCAGTAATAACTACTGGGGGTTTAAACCGGTTTTACTGGGCCCAAACCTTCACCCTCACCCTCCGCCGCGGTGCACACAATTAGTTGGTAGTTCGGTTCGTACGGAGGTCCCCTAACTCATCAGAGGGTCATCACAGGCAACAATTAAATTAAAGAAAAGACTGTGATGACGCAAGGATGAGGACTCGACAGCAAAAACGTGTTGAGACACCTGGAGATCCCTGGGGCGTCAGCAGTACCACTGGAATACTGGAGCAAAAGAAGACCGCCAGTTGAACCCCGGTGGGCCAAAAAACAGACAAACATCCGGCCCTTGGTAGTTCGGTTCTTATGGAGGTCCCCTAACTCATCTCAGAGGGTCATCACAGGCAACAATTAGAATCAAGAAAAGACTGTGATGACGTAAGGATGAACCCATTGGAAACAAATTATATGCATTCAAGTAAGTAGTAGACCTAAATATATTGCATAATCGCTTGTACGTATACTCAGATGTAGTTGATTATACATACCTTGGTAACGTGACGGCACCTTTTTGAGAGTTGTACCATTGGAGGATTCAAAACGCTCTCAGCAGTCACACAAAGAATTTGTCAACATGCATTATGTTCCAGTAGGAAAATCTTATATAGATCGGGTAGATATCAGTACCAAAGGCGATACCGGTAAAGATATTCTGTTCAGCTCTGGAAAGACTAATTAAGTTACATTTCAGGCGGCGAATTGTTTAATTTTTTGCTAAATAAGAAACACAAAATAAGTATAAATACAACCCACTGTTACGAAGGTCACCATTTCAAGTAAAATCTTGAGAGAAATCAGAATGTCTGGTAGTTCCAAAAATCTAACAAAAGCACACTGGGCTAACTTCTGAATCTTCAGGCTTGCCTGTCATGCCTGTTGTACAAAAAAGAAAAAGAAATCCTTCTACTTATGGACAGATTCGATACCTTATAAAAGATTGACAACTGCTTTAGACAAAACCTTCAGAGAGGGTAGATATATTCTGAGAAGTCAGAAATGATCATACGTTTAGATTCATTTTCTAAACAAATTTGAAATATTTTGGTATTTTTCGACTTATATCAGTCTTTGAGACGACTGCCATGTTAAACCTGCAAATTTACTGTTTTTTTCCTCTGGCTCCTTGTGCCAGATTTAAAGGGTCACTGATGAGGCTTGAATAGCCGAAACCGCGGTATGGCCCAACTTCTTACTTATGAATGTTTTCTTTGCTCTTAAAGGATCTAAACTTTTATCATTATTTACTATCACTGCAGCTGGATGTTGTGCCGTGTGGCGGCCGTAAAAAGTCTCCCCGCACTCATCTATAGTGCAGATTATATTTTCCTTTTGGTCCTTTGAGATCATGGAATATATTCTGAGAAGTCAGAAATGATCATACGTTTAGATTCATTTTCTAAACAAATTTGAAATATTTTGGTATTTTTCGACTTATATCAGTCTTTGAGACGACTGCCATGTTAAACCTGCAAATTTACTGTTTTTTCCTCTGGCTCCTTGTGCCAGATTTAAAGGGTCACTGATGAGGCTTGAATAGCCGAAACCGCGGTATGGCCCAACTTCTTACTTATGAATGTTTTCTTTGCTCTTAAAGGATCTAAACTTTTATCATTATTTTAAAGTTTTGCCGACTATGCAGAGCAGAATTTCGTTCATTATGTCATGGGGAGAAAGAAAAACAACACAAACTGAAAGGTTACATACCAAAAAACAATAAAATTTAAGACGTTCCAGAAGGACGTAGAATGATTCTGAGGGTCAGAGACGTCATTGACGAGATTATTGCAGTGAAACTAAAGAAGATATCAACAGACAGACAGGGAACAAGCTGGAGTTAAAAACAATAAAATAATGTGTTAGTCACTTTTTAAATGCTTTGATGATTGAGTAACTTTGGATTTTTTTTCAGTTTTCTAAATGTATGTTTGTAAGAATTCAGTTGGTATTTAGATTATTGACAGAATTAATAAAATTGATTTTAAATTATTCATATTTTTTTTTTTACATTTTTTACATCGTTTAGTTCACGAAACTGCATACAATGGTAAAATGTAAGTATTGCAGTGGTTTCCCAAACTCGGCACATGTTCTTCAATATCGATTGCAGACTATAAAAAAGAGTCAAAGGACATAACTTTATTCTTCAGTCAGTCGTTAATGGGTCGATATCAATGCAAGCAGTGCTTCCGTGAATTTGTTCGCTCAGACAGCCTGAGAAGACATATGTCCAGTGGTGTTTGTAAAGCAACTACAACCATGTCTGACAGCGAAGAAAGTACTATCTCAGAAGCATCAGATGTAACTGCAAACAGAAAATAGGTGAAGGGAATGAAAAGACATGATATCTTAAACAAATAAGTGTTACATACGCTGAACACGAACTATAGGTACATCTCGATACCCTTTGCTTTACGACACCTGGCGTTTGCATTACTTTTCGACATCTGCCGGGAGACTGAAACAGCTTGAATTTTGGAGCCTCCTGGCGTGATGGAGTCCGATGATGCATCAGGTTTGTGCCATTGTCAATTTTTGCCATTTTCTATTAAATTTCATACTACAGCAAAACTTAACAAAATCACATCATGCTTCCAATTTGATACAAACATCGACACTCGGCCCGACCCCATTTGAGACTGTGTTTTGGAGGGAGGGGGTTTATCGCCCTCTCTCTCTCTCTCTCTCTCTCTCTCTCTCTCTCTCTCTCTCTCTCAATATAGACTTAATATTTTCTAATCATTATGGCTGTAAGGAGATACAAATGACATATTATGACATAAGGCAAAACCCCGTCTGTCTGTGAAAAGCAGCTACCTTACTGCTTAATATGAATTTGTCACAACAAACAAAAAAAAAAAGATACCAGAAAAAAAAATATGTCGATAATGTATAACGTAGAAACCCTCTGGCCTATAACAACATTTTTGGTTTTCGTACCGCTTCGAATTGGTAAGCATAGCCATGAAAATGCTTCACCGTCCCTCGACTAAACCTTACCTATTGGAGGTGACTCCAGCTGCATTCATGACTGTGAATACGACTCGACCTCGCCTTGAGATAATCCTGGACCGTGAGTAGACGGTAAAAAGTCAGTTTGATCGTGTGTTTTTCGTATGGGTGATTTAATGGCATTAGATCATATGTAATAAATTTTGCAAGAAAACGTTAAAAAGGAAATCCCTTTAAAAGGATGACATGCAACTTTATCTCACTGAGTACTGCAACACTAATAAATAAAAGTTTAACGAGTAACCACGTTCCGAATCAGTCAAAACTAGCCGAGGTATTTCCCATTTTCAAATTGGGTCAAAATCCCCGTCCCTCCCCCCCCCCTCCTCTCAATTTATCGTTCCACATCAATCCTACCCATAATCTCCAAAAAAAAAGGGTAAAGGTTTCCCATGGCCGTAGGGGCAGTCGGGGTTAGAGACCCACTGTATCTTGGGCACATGTGATGAAAGGCGGAGCCCATCTCTCTCCTTTCGCTGCATTATCCTTCCCTGATTCGAAAAAGGTACCCATTTACTGCTGGGTTGACAGAGAGAGTTTTCCAGTCGTCGGATGGCGACGGTGAGCCGCGGACTCACGACCTTCCGTTGACTTTCTACACAATAGCCGAGCCACTCTAACCACTCATAGTGGAGCTGCTTAGAGTGAAAATTCAAGGAAATACTTCACTTGATGATACAAGCATGAAATTTTCACTTAATGTTCCTTACATGGCCCAGATTCAAAAATGATCGCGGGCCACTTAAAAATCATCCATTTTCAAGATGGCCGCCAAATTTCAAAATGTTATCGTTTTAATTTATAACATGCTTATAGTCCGCAGGCATATGTAGTTCCCGTTGGCATGTGTCTTATTTTTTGGCAATATCTACATGTAAAAACGTCGTCAATGGATTATTCACAATGGAAAAGCGCATGTTGTCAAATTTTCTAACGACTATTTGGCCATAAGCATCGATTATATACGTTACCTATGTGTTTTTATTTTAAAATCATAATTTCAAGGTAAACTACTTTTTTTTTATTTTCAAATGCAGTTTCTCCATAGAATCATCATAAAGTATTAGAAAATACATTTTAGTACCGTTTTATTTTCATCATTCATTACTACTAGTAGTAACGTAAATAACTTTAATTTATGAGTTAGTCCATTATAATTCGACCTACAGAATTTCTTCACTGTCTGTCAAAGAACAATTATGAAGTTAACATCCTGGCAGTTCTTAAAAAACACTGTTATCTTGGAACTGTCAGCTTATGACTAATTTAGGGACTTCATGAGGTACGTTTTATACGTGACGAAACTCAGAATATTGCAAATGCTAATAATTGGAGACTTGGCAAATTCCATACACGCACAGCAGGTATTGCTGCTTGTTTATTTTTAAAAGCATATATCTGCACCTTTAATGATCATGTCCAGCTACTCAGTCTTGCGATTCTGAAGACAGTAACATACATGACATTTTGTTGTATAATCAAAAACTGCAAACAGATACATTTCACTATAGAATAAATGCAGCAATTATAAGCCAGCAAATAGTTTGTATACAGGCTTCAAATAAAGCAATATATAGTCGGTTGGCTAAATCTGAAATCCGATTAGCGACTGTTCTGGTAAGTTTAATACTGTAAGATTACCAGTAATTAGCAATTCAAAACATGATATTGCTTCGTTTATTGGACAGAACTGGCACATTGACCCTGCAGATTGAAAGAGTGTAAAACAAAAATGTAACCTTAGGCTTGAAGAGTTAAGCCACACCATTTTCTTACAAAGCTGACGTGAACACTTTCTAACAAAGTGTACTTACTTTGTAAGATTATCTCATATATTACGTTACCTAGGAAACCAACGTTGTTCAGTTAAAATCTTGAAACAAAACACGAGTCAAAATGTTGCATAGTAGTTTGAGTTATCTGGTCTGTGTATATAGTTTCTTACGGTAATGTACCAGCCGGGACATTGAGAGTGCAGCATCAGACACATTAAATTTAGAAGAAAAAGAGGTAAGGAAAGTCGAGACATGGGTTATCACAGCAATATAGAATTACATGTTTTTGTTTAAAAATTAGTTTAATTTCCATGCTATTTTTCTTTCCTTTTCTAGTCTGCCTATATTTAACAGTCCCTTAAATGAGTCGATTTAGCATGGAACCAGCATCAGGACTTACTTTTAATTTGACGAATATTTTACGTTTTATGGGACTGAGTTCTACAGAATTCTAAGCCTCAAAATTAAGTGGCAACGCAAAACGACAGCATATTTGATGTGGGTTATTTCTGGGCAAATACCAGTTATCCTAAAGAATGTAATGACATGTACTTACACTTTGCAGTACGGTAACAGAACAAAGAGAAGGAAAACAGATCGAATAACGTATACAACCAGTTACTGGGAAATTTATAAGTTCCTCATGTCTTATAAGCTTAAACAGTAATACATTAGTTCTGAATTAAAAATTAGCAAATGATAAGGTAATGCATACTATTCATGTCAAGGACAAACCTTGATATATCTATTTTCAGATGACCTCCTTGACTTTGAAGATATTACTATAATTCTTATTATCAATAATTATTGTTTAGCAATAATTACACGGGTGAACTGCTTATGAATGAAGTCTTACCGCTTTACTGAATGAGTTCATATACAGTAAGAAATTGCAGCTTTCTGATACCATTTATATCAATTCAATGATAGAAGAAGCATACATATCAAAAGTCGAATGATCAAAACTACATTTGTCTTTCGTAACACTTAATGTATTGATAATAATGTATCAGAACACAAACAGGGACTGTACAGAATTATCTGACTAAATAAATCTTGGTAATGTTACAATGAGAGATACATGTCATGAATAGACTCATGAAAAGACGCTTTATATGTGTCTCTTGAAGTATATCATTTTCCATTACTTAATAGACATAGTGATAATATGGTGCAGTGTAACAGACGGAAGCAACACAAAAAGGTAACGTTGATTAAATTCAAGCACGATGATAATAACTATCAAGTGAGCCGATACTTTATCAGTTGCCTCAGCTGACAGCCACTTTTGCATGTAGGTTACCTGATTGCCTCGGTAGACAGCACAGGTAGGGAAACAGGTATCTCCCCTATGATAATTCTAAACCTAAACATGGATCAGTTAGGTCAACTTATACATATTATACTGGTCCCCCAAGATTTTAAGTGATGCGTTTTGTGGTGTTGCTGTAAGTCAAATATGTTAAGAAAATTCTAAATGCTTCAGATGTTCATGTTGAGTTCTTGTGAGTGTATAAAAAGTAAATATTTGCTGTCTTAATATCAATGGTAAGTTAAATGCTTTCTGGCATCCAAGAATTGAGCCTTTGAAAACAACTTACTCAAATAAAAAAAAACTTATTCCTAATACATTACAGATATGTACCGTAATGTTACTTTTACAATGCCTCAAATGTTTCAAATACAGGACAATCCCATATTATCAGACTTGGAGGCACAAACAGTGGTGTTTCTTCATGGCTGCTTCACATGTGTAAACTTAAGGCATAAACAGTTACACTGAAAGGCTATATCATCTACAGTTAGATATTTTCGTTAGTAACTGTTTTGGGGTAAATCCTAAGGAAAAGTAAACTTTTCTCTTCAGCTGGCAATGCCACAGCTAACTGCTACTTAACTAATTCAACATATGCAAGAAGTTCTTTTAACATGGTTTAAAGAGAAGTGACAGAGTATGTTAATTAAGGACCAATCATATAAAATTCATTCCAGCGATTCATGTATGTTAATTGTGTTTTAGTCACGGTTATGTACGTTACTGGTCTTATTTGACTGATGATTATCTTTATCTAAATATGTCAATATATCTATTTATTTAGATATAAAAAAAATCATATTGATAGTTTTTAATTGCGCTTTACATTTATAACGTTAATTGTTCCCTACATTTCGTTTGTAACAGATTGCTGCTTTAACACGCTAATGTTACCCCACCCGTTACTTTGGTCAGTTTTCTAGGTAAAACAAATAAAATGATATAGCAACAACCATTTTTGAGCTGCTGAAAGACTTCTTTACTGATTATGATATCAACATTAAATTGAAGTTCATGTCTACACAAAGACCCGATTTTTATTACATATGACCCTGGATTATTCTTCCTAAGACGGATTTCGATTATGTTACGTAATGTTACTGTTTGGGTGCCTTTCAGATACAACCCAAAGTTATTATTGTCTAATGAATATAAGAATAGCATTTTACATTGCGTACTTGTACACTTTTTCAATTTAAGACATAATACAGACTACAGCTAATTATACCTTCTCACCAGTGTTTCAGGAATTAACAAGAAATAAGTTACATTCTGTCTTCAATTAATATTGCCACTACTAACTGCAACCTAACTGATTAAAAATATATCAAGGAATTCTGTCAAAGGTGAGATGAGCATGAGTCAAATAAAAGCGATAGATTGTGCTAATTTAGGACTACATGTAAAAATTTCATTCCACCGTTTGGTCTGTTTCTCATTGATTATTTGTATTTTAGTTACAGTTATATACGTTACAAATATATCGTGCTTTTTGGTCATCATTTCCAGACTTCAGTTTGCTTTTTATGTATTAGAACATTTTAAAAAGGATATTTATGACACAAAGTATTTTCTACATTGCGTTTATTGCATTTAGGTGCTGTAATGGACCAGTGTTACCCAACCCACCACTTTGGCCATTTTTTCGGTAAAGTGTTGAAAGAAACACTGGCAACAGCCATTTTGCAACTCCCTAAGTCAATGCTCTAAGTGACTATAATCAGGGCATAAATAAACATCCATGCCAACGGGCCCCTGGACTATTATCTTAAACAATGTGTTGAAAAGTACATAAAAATGGCGGACATTTTGTTTTTGCAGCGGCCATCTTGAAAATGACATAATTTCAAGTGGCCCACGATCTTATGTTAAAGGGCATGCCAGGTACTTGCTATCCTGTAAATTTCATGCTTGTATCATCAACTGAAGTATTTTCGCTATATCCCGCTCCACTATCAACTACGGCGCCTCTCTCCAAAACACATGAATAAACACCTAGCTCAGCATCTCCACATACTCACTGGTTGGGAGCGTACAGTACATGTGCACCGTTGTCCGATGTGTATAGTGGGCAAATCTTTGTCCGTTGTTATGACCTTCAGGATGTGTTTGTGTGAAATGTGTTTTCTTTTATTGTTTGGATGTAAACCACTTGGTAAGAATGTTTTCTCTATTTATGTTTTCCATTATGGTCATCTTTGGAGATGGCTAGATGTTGCTATCTTTGCTCTAAATTCGTATTTTCATCTGCAAATCACTGGTGTTTGTAATCAGATCACGTCACGTGTAACCAGAAAATCGGCCGAGTTAGCGTTTTAATTCGAAAAAAATGTTAGTTAGTCCCTTTTTAAGATAGATTAATGATCTATTAAGAGATTTACCCATGCTAAGTATCCCTTAAGTACGGGACGAATCCACAGGACAAGCAAAGCTGAGCATCCCTAAATTTTTCTGACTGTATGGGATGTCTCACTGACAATCGGTTTTACGACCCACGATACAGAATAGTGTTTGACCCCTCTTTTGTTTTCTTTGAAAATAATTGCCCTTACCTAGCATGATATGTAACAAGATTAATTAATCCTGAACCTAAATACACCATAAAATATTTCTAAAGAAAACACGGTTGTTTCATATACAATTGATGGCAAAATTTGAAGAAATGTCACCGGCGCAGATTTCGAAATCGAAAGTAGAGTAGTGATTTTCTCAAATTAAATGTGAAAATAAAGCTTATCATAACAATTTACAGAATATTAAGGTGACATGTCGAAAAGATCTGTATTAAGGCTTGTCGAGCAAGCTGTTCTACCTACACTCAATGATTTTAAAACACAAAAATAAACAATTTTGAAACTTACCCGACATATTGGGACAAAGATGCGTCCACTATACAGATCGGGACAACCGGTCACTTCTACTGTACGCTCCCACCCAGTGATACTGAGAGACAGTAACTACATATGCATTTCTGAAAGTTCTTCTTTTTTTTTTACTGTTGCCCGAAAATTTGTATATGTTAATTAGTTTCACTAATGCGAATTACGATTGGTACATCAAGCATGGGCGTGGTTTCACAGAGTATTTTTCAGCCCCTATACAGCTGAGAACTACTGGTAGTTCTCAAGGTTATAAAGGTCATATAAAGTCCCAAGTTTATAAAATTTATTCATGCTCAGTTCAGTTGAGCATGAAATTTTCTCTGCTGCTAAATATGAAAATGCCTTCTCTGCTGATAAATATGAAAATACCAACCAATGTTGGCATTTTCATATTCATATGCAGAGAAAAGTTCAAACTCAGCTAAACTGCGACTAAAACAACTGCACTTCTCAGCAATTTTCTATTTATTAGCAGGTAAAGGGGGTATCAATAAGGTGGGCTTTCTGCATCCTACCAAAGTTTTCTTTTTTTAACTTATGGTATACTCCAATGTGTCTAGTTTATTGAACCATATGTGACTTTGGTCGGAAAGCCCTACTTACTGAGCTATGGGTCCACAGAAGTGGGTGGGGTAATCCAACATGGATTTAGCCTGTCTTGTAAAAACATTCTCATTTGGTAGAAGAGTACAGCAGACAGGCAGGATTTGATAAAATGATTAACAGAACATCTTAATTATATTTCCATATCATTTTATTTGGTTTAGTTTAAACATATGTTGTCAAAAAAGACTTCCTTTGACATTCAGCATTTTTTTATATTTTTGACCTCAATTTTTAATATTTATTGGCCTTATTGTTAAATAAACAGACGTGTTATCATCAAACTCATGTCAAGGAAGCACCTTGACAAGGACATTCAGATGATGTGACCAGAATTTCACAATGGCATAGTTTTCATGGTGGACTGAACACATAAACTTGCTTGGTATATGGCTTTCTTTCTATTTTGACTTAGAATTACGAACTTTTGTTCAAAGTACTATTTTAACTCCTGTATTATGCCCCACGCCCCCGCCACTAAAGCTGAGGGAATACATATTGGCTTCAGTGCGGATCTCGTTGGCATCTGCATTTGTGTATGTGTCACATATTAAGTCCTTCTGTGACCTTGGATACAAGGTCAAGGTCATCAAAATCTGACATTGATCTTGTTTCCAAGGTCAAAGTATGTGACACAGACACAGATGCAGACGCCAAGGAGATCCGATCTGAAGCCAATATGTATTCTCTCACCTTTAGTGGCGGGGGTGTAGGGCATAATATAGCAGTTAAAATAGTAATTTGGCCAAAGGTTCGTAATTCTAGGTCAAAATTAAATGAAAAAACATCTTCCAAGCAAGTTTATGTGTTCAGTCGACCATGAAAACTAGGTCATTGTGAAATTCTAGTCACATCATCCGAATGTCCTGGTCAGGGTGCTTCCTTGGCAGTAGTTTGATGACGACTGGTCTGTTTATTTAACAATAAGGCCAAGAAATATTGAAAATTGAGGACAAGAATATATAAAAAATGCTGAATGTCAAAGGAAGTCTTTTTTGACAACATATGTTCAAATTAAACCAAATAAACTGATATGGAAATATAGATTAGATGTTCTGTTAATCATTTTATTAAATCCTGTCTGTCTGCTGTACTCTTCTACCGAATGAGAATGTTTTTACAAGACAGGCTAAAACCATGTTGGATTACCCCACCCACTTCTGTGGACCCATAGCTCAGTAAGTAGGGCTTTCCGACCAAAGTCACATATGGTCCAATAAACTTGACCGTTGGAGTATACCATCAGTTAAAAAATGAAAACTTTGGTAGGATGCAGAAAACCCACGTTATTGATACCCCCCCCCCCCTTTCATGCTCAGCTGTATTTAGCATGAAAAAAAGTTCATAACCTTTGGTCCTGGCTTTCTTTCACCACAGAACAGTCCTCTGACATAATGATCAGATGTGATCGAATGGGAGTAGGTAGGAAGAAGAAGAAAGAAGAAGGTGCTTGATATATGTAACATTGTCTAACATTTTTGGCCTTATGGAGCCGAAAATCGGAATTCTTGTTTTGCACATTTTCATATTTATTAGAGCTTCCAGAATATAGTTCGAGAAGCGCAAAGAAATATCGTTTTGTTTTTCTGCAAAAGTATACGAAATTCACACCTATCCTACTGTTTGTTTTCATTTCACTGACTGGACACAATTTACATACTAGTTGGATAAACTTTTATAGCTCTGTTTGGTGACATCGAATTCAAGTGACGCTTTGAAATCTGGTAGTCAGTGTGCGGAAAGCAAATCAACTTTACGTGCAAATTTTATGACATCACTTTCATTCACGTTTCGTGACGTCAACGTCGCACCTTCACAAGGCTAAAAATGCCAGGCACTGTCCCATATCACGAAGGCCAAGAAAAGGTTATTTTTTAAGAAGCACAACCACTCATGACATCGAAAGAAGAAGAGAGGCACACAAACAACAAAAACGTTTATTATATAATCTATATATTACACTAATGTCATTGGTTCAGAGGCTGATTACGTGCGGTAGACAATATTCATGTCGCATAGTTTGTGACGTTACGTCTTAATGTCGCATGGCTGGTGACGTAAATTCTTAGTAACGTCATCCGAACTTTCACGTTAAGTTTATTAAAATGGCTGTCCCTTCAACTAAAATTATCATTTTTATACAATAAAACAATTGTTGATTGTTGTTTCGGTGAACATGAATTGTTATTGAACAGAAAACAATGAATTTGACCTCCGCTTCGCGACGGTCAATTTTAAGTATACTGATCATTAACTCTTCATGTCCACCTCAACAAAAATCAAAAATTGTATACTGGTACATCTCTTTGACAGCAGAAATATCGGTTCCTATTCAGAGAAACTAAATACGCCATGACATAACGAAACGAACTTATTTATTTTTCTTAGATAAACAAAAATTTCTGTGATCTCTAAATTTGTATTAAATCTTGTTCAGACTGTTCTTTCCCGCTAAGTATTATTACCCACACCCGTCGTTAAGTCTGAGGCCTGAACCACGGGTATGCAATTTAAGAGGACAGCGTGACTAGGTTGACAGCTTATCATGCAGGCTGTCGCATTATATGTGTATGGTCCTTTTATGAAAAGAGGTTATATTCACTATATTAAATTTTATTGCCGGGAAAACGGAAGACAACTGACATATTAGATCAGCGACGGTGTAGACAAGCCATTTGCTTTCTCTGCTCCAAAGAGTTAGGTGTGACACAAAACTGCAGTTGCAGCTATTGTATTTTCAATACTCTTGGATAAACCCTATTTTCATGTCTGTATTAAACAAGTATTGAGCAAGCTTACAGGACGAAATAGGGAGCCACTCACCTGGTCTCAGCCTTCAAAAGCATGTCCACCACAGCCGCGCGCTCTTTCTTGTCTGCCTTGCGCACGTGCCAACTTCGCTTGGGGTCCCCGTACAACCCGGATGAGCGCTCTAATCCATGGGACCAATCCGGCGGTCGTGGATCAAGGACTCCCGTCACAACACTCCCCCCAACTTTATCTTGAAAGTCTTGGCCTGTACTGGAAGGAAGTTGCGTCTTGAAGAGAGACTACAAGTCTTGTCTGGACCTGGCTGTGCGCTGGTTCTGATCTAGAAGACCAGAAATCTTGAGCTGGCTGGACGGTGACTATTTCCGAACTAGAAGTCCAGAAATTTGAAATTGATGACCCGAACTAGAAGTCCAGGAATCTGGCTAATCACAAACTAGAAGTCTGTGATGCTGGATGAACTTAAAGTCCATACGGTCTTGTGAACTACAAGTCCACAATGCTAGATGGACTAGAAGTCCATAGTGTCTAGTGAACTAGAAGTCCACATGTGTCGATCTAAAAGACCAGACTTCTTCTGTTTTTGCTTTCTGCTTAATGGAACCGTCTGACCGTTTTACCAGTAAATTTCTGGAAGGACATTTATCCTTTATACCTGATACTACTTCTAGTAATGACTTGTCTGTCATCTCTGCAGATGCCTCCTTATGGTATACCGCTTTATTGATTGTCTTCCCTTCCTGTACTGTTAACCTTACACATTGACAATGAATTTGCCCATTGTACAGCTGCTCTTACAGTACAGTAATGACAATCACTGTATGGCAAATCTGCAGGACGTATGCCAGCTTGAACTGAGACATCCTTCTTTCAGTCGAGCTAGCTGACCCTGCGGTTCTTTAAACCGTAACCATCAAGTCAAACTGTAGTGATCTGTCCTCACTCTGAAAATCCTGCCTAGAAGGTAGTATCTGAACTGTCTGGTAAACCGTACAATAGCTAAGAGCTCTTTCCTAGACGTTCTGGAGTCAAAGAGAAACTGCTAAAAGCCTATCTCTTTCTGCTCCACATTGAACCTGTATGAGCTCACAATAGTTTTTCTGCTCTGGAGACTGGAGTCAAAGAGAAACTGCTAAAAGCCTAACTCTTTCTGCTCCATCTTGAACTTGTATGAGCTCGGATCCAATGGCAACATCAGAAGTATTAAGGAGTTTTACGCCTTGCACTTGTCCTTTAACTGTATCTGAGTGGCTAGAAGCCAACTACAGATCTTGGTCTCTTTTTCTCGCCTTGTTTTTGAGCGTATCTGAGTGGCTAGAAGCCGACTGCAGATCTTGCTCTTTTTTCCAGCCTTGTTCTTTGAGCTTATCTGAGTGGCTAGAAGCCGACTGCAGACCTTGCTCCTTTTTCTCGCCTTGCTCCTTAGTCAAGTCTTGCTCTTAACTTTTAAACGAACGAAGGATGAACCGGCATACACTCGATGAATGCTAGGTTTCACTTGTTTACTTTGTGTATCCTTTCAGCATTACCCATAGAAATACGATTAGAAATCCCATCACCATTGGTCTGCTGTCAACTCTGGGCGATACCATCTCTTCCTGCTGTTACAGACTGTTTTTCACTGTTTTCTTCTTTTCTGTTGACTTATTCCTTCTTCTTTCTGAATTTGTTGAGGGAAAGAACTTGTAAGGGAATAAGTTGTCTCCCTTGGTTAGCGACTACTGTTCCTGAATGCGGACTAAAAGTCTCAGCAACTTGCTTCTTACTTTGGTTAGCGACTTTTCTTTCTGAGTGCGGACTAGAAGTCTCAGCAACTTGCATCTTTTTCTTTGTTTGGCCACAATGTTTTTCATTCTGTTGCGGCTGGGATGTGTGGCCTTTCTGCCCAGCCCTTATCTGTTTATATTATTTACCCCTTAGCTTTCTTGTTTGTTTTCTTTGGTGTCTTTCTTCTTTAGCCAAGATTGATACACTCTACAGTCTTTCTTTAAATGTCCTTGCTGTTTACAAAAGAAACACTGTAAACTAGTATTGGATGAATTAGTTGGTTTTTGTGGTGTTGATTTAAACACGGTTGAAGTTTCCAACTGTTTCAATTTAGCCGCTAAACCATCAATCGCTTTTGCAATCATCTGCTCCACTCGCGCTTCTGAAGGTGAAACAACAGTATTAACTGTAACATCTTCCTTCTTTCGACTTGGATGCTTTTTACCTTCGACGGCTTGAGATATGTACTGGTAATGTTTTACAGCATTCAAGGCAGCTTGTATACTTTTTGGATGCTCAAAACATGCATGTTTAGCCGCTTCCTTGTCAAGACATCCTTGGCAGAATTTCGAAATAGTTTCCTTCGTTCTGTGACTTTCAGGCAAATGCTTGAATGCGGGGGTAGCAAGGGTAAGAACTCGGTCTGCCCAATCCTCCAATGATTCATCAGTCTGTTGAGCTGCCTGCTGAAATTTAGCTCTTGCTGTTTCTGCAATTTCTTTTGAGCCAAATCGATTTTCCAGCTTCTTCATCATCCTACGATAGGAATAGTGCTCTCCCTTTCTTGTTGTAATGGTTAAGAAATCCAAGGCTTTTCCTTCTAAACTCCAGTTCAAGTAATCACGACATTCACTGTTACTCCACTGCAAGACCGACCTGTAACTTTCAAACTTTTGCTTGAATGACAACCAACTTGTCTTTCCATCAAATCTTAGTGTTCTTGGGGAGCCTTTTTGGATCACCACGTCTCCTTCTAGGCTGATGTCTAGAAGACCTTCTATGCCTAGAAACTCTTGAGTTATCATCATCTGAGCTACCACTGTAGTCGTATCTTGTATGATGACTGTAATGGCGAGCCGGTGACCTTGACCTTGACCTTGAACTAGAACTATCAGAATAGTACCTAGAGCCATGTGATCTTGAATGTGAATGCTTGTCGCCTCTCGAATAATCTGACTTCGACCTTGAGCGTGACCTTGACCCTGAGTATGACCTTGAATGACTATACCCTCTGGAGCTATCTGAACTTTCTGACCCTGATGTTGAATACTGTTTTTCAGGTGAACTGGAATCTTCATCAGAGTAAGAAGTATTTGTTTTCTTGGAAGAGTACACTTTCTTATGTGACCTTGACCTACTTCGTTTTCTTGCGGCAACAGGAGATCTACGCTTTTCATATAATGCTGACTTTCTATGTGACTTCGATCTTGAACAGCTATCAGAGGAACTAAAATCTTCATCACTGGAAGAGGATCTGTTACTCTTCTTTGAAGATGTCTTCTTGTGTGACCTTGGCCTACTTTTCTTTCTAGATTCAACGAAAGACCTTGGCTTCTTATGCGATGTTGACTCAGTATGTTTTGATAGTTGACCTGAGTGTTTGTGTCTAGAAGACAACAAGTTCTCAGAGGATCTGTCTTTTGAATCACTTTCTTTCATTACTGATTTCAGATCTTTCAATTGTTTTTTCATTTGTCCTTCAAGTTCCTTTAAAATTGTTAAACTTAATTCTTGCCTGGTTGGTTCTTCTTTAAGCTCAAATTTAAGTTGCTTTGGTCTAACCACAGGTTTATCTTGACATACTTGTGCTTTTACATACTTTTTTGATGTTTGTTGTTCTGACCTTGGCCTTTCCTCCATGAGATGCTGTGACCTAATTGCAGATATTGGATATTGACCTGGCAGGGTCCTGGAAAGATCTGGCTGTTGGACTTTAGTACCAACAGGTGTGCTCAGCGAATCTGTCAACCAGCCTCGCCCTTTCTGTGAAACCGGAAGTGAAAAAGACAGAAGTCTGACCACAGCAGCACACGTCTGTTGAATTTCATCTTCAATATCCGCCAATGGAGGTGATGTTTTTGGTACATCTGAAGAAATCTGACCTCGCACAGACCTGTCAGCAGCGCTTGGTGGAGAAAAGTCAATCATGTCCAAGGCATCTGGTGTCAATTTTCCCATCATGACCAAATACAGAGCTTCTTTGGTTATCACGCCATACTGTTTTCTGAGCTGGATCAAATATTCAGCTTTTTTCTTTCCAATTCCAGGAATAAGCTGCAGTTCCTCACTTTCTGCTGAGTTAATATTTACTTTCATTTTGGCTGCAAGGCGTCAAATACAAGTGCAGGGCAAGTAATGTACTCCTGTATAATTTTCCGTTACTGTATTATTATTCTATACACGGAATAATTTCTTTGAAAGTTAATTTTTCAGGTATAGAATACACTGAAAAATTACTTCTTGATTGATGTACAGACAAGATCTTATTATAAATTTCACATATAGAATACTGCGAAATTAATATTTCTGGTTTAGAAAACACAGAAAATTATTGGCTGCCGCTGGGTGGCTGCCTTTGAAAACTGCGACAAGGTGAAAGGTTATTCCCTATTACTGGCATAAGACAATTTAGAAAAATTCCTAAAATGCCTTAAGAGAACTGGCATAAGGCATTATCAATGCCTTAAGAAAACTGGCTTAAGACAAGCTTACAATTAATGTACATTAACTTCAGAAAGTCTTAAGAATTTTTATTTAGCTAGCAGCTAAATGGATTATTTAGCCAACAGCTAAATAAAACTGTCCTCAAATTTTCAAAATAAATTGAAAATCAGAGCTTGCCCGGTGTTGAACAGTGAGACAAACAAACAAAGATAAAAAGCCCTAAATTTGTTCATCTACCCCTTCAACCTGTCAGGTTTAATTATGAACCTTTCACTTTTCCCTCAAAAATGAATTTGATAAGAAAAGAGTACTTTTTCCGTGAGCCGGAAATATGTTCAACATGAAATTGTTAACTATGTTAACTGAACCTTTCACTTTTCCCTCAAAAATGAATTTGAAAAGAAAAGAGTACCTTTTCCGGAATTCGGAAATATGTTCCACACGAAAACGTGTGACGGGTTTATCTAGAAATGGCCTGAATTATTCTGACCAGTTTACCTCGTCGCCAATATTGTATTTTCAATACTCTTGGATAAACCCTATTTTCATGTCTGTATTAAACAAGTATTGAGCAAGCTTACAGGACGAAATAGGGAGCCACTCACCTGGTCTCAGCCTTCAAAAGCATGTCCACCACAGCCGCGCGCTCTTTCTTGTCTGCCTTGCGCACGTGCCAACTTCGCTTGGGGTCCCCGTACAACCCGGATGAGCGCTCTAATCCATGGGACCAATCCGGCGGTCGTGGATCAAGGACTCCCGTCACAACACAGCTATAAATCCATTTTATTTGGTCAGAGTTACCGTATGCAAATAGTGAATTGTTTTTTCTCCATATGAAACAGGACTAAAGGATAAAAGATAAAGGTAAAGAAGCTTTATTTATTGTCGCATACCATTTAAAAGCAACGTTGATTTTCTAACGCGGGGAAACATGTCGCGAAGTTTGTTATAACTTTAGAAACTAATGGCTGTATGAGTTATGTGCTTGTTCGAGCACGACAAGTTGGACACTGGTTTAATTGATCTAGTGTATTCCCTAGTCTCTATGAATCTGAGAACTCAGACAAATATTTTCCCGAATTTATCCAAAATTCATGGTTAGATCTGCCACTTTAAATCTTATTATCAAAATAACTTCTTGGCTTCATAGAGCTTACACAAAGAATGCCGTTTTCGACAGCCGGGTGCTAAACCAGGCTGTGCAGCCTGACCCTTCTGGTATGGAATAAACAAGTTAAAATTTAGAACAGCATAAAATGGTTATAAGTTTAATTCTTAATGTATTACAACATCTGCTCGAATTTCTTTCTTTTTTTTCTGTTTTTGTTTTTTTACGAAACTGACTTGTTTATTTATCTAGAGGAGTGTTATCTATAACTGAATACTGCATCATTTTCATGATTTAATTGAGACAATCACTTTCACAAGTCCGATCAAAAATCAAAATGTTGAAATTAAGGGACGAGTCATTTATTATCAGGTGTGTGTGTGGGGGGGGGGGGGAGAGGCTGGAGGGGGGAGGGTACATTTTCATGAGATTCACCAAAAATTTTCGGACCCCCTCCCCCCACCTCCCAGATAGGTTACAAAGAAGTTTATGACCCCCTCCCCCCATCTCAATCCTCATCCCAGCTCCCCGTCACACACACACACCATATTACCTATTTTGAGTCAGACCGATCTCAATAAAAACATGTAGGAAACACAAAAAACATTTTCTTAATTTGACAGGATAATTAATCATGCAGATTAATGGTCTGTTTCCTGTCACTGTCTTTCTGCTTATGGCAGATTAATGATCTGTTTTTCTGGCACTTTCTTTCTAATTATGGCTAGCATGAAATCTATTGTTGAATGCTCAATAAAACTGTTAATTTTATTGGGAGGGCGCAGATCTGGGGCGCAGCCCGCAGAAGCTTAGTAGCTTTGCTGATGAGAAGGCACCTGGAGAGCTGATATCACAAGCGCATGCATTAAATTTGATTGAAAACAAAATAATCTACTCGACATGATTTTATAGACATGTGTTTTTGGATAGAAGCTGCCAAAGTTTGTGTGTGCCATTTTCCATAGTTTGAAACAATAGAGTTTGAAATTTTAGGAGTAGTGGGGGTCGGGGGGTCGGGGTGCGTCGCCCCCCCCCCCCCCCTCCCCAAGAAGCTGAGATATTTTTTTTTTTTTTTTTAATGAAGACTTATGGAAAAATTCTGACCCCCTAATATTCCTAATAAAAAATATGACCCCCCCGCCCCCCCTCCACTGTTCCAAGGCTTATTAACTTCCGACTCCCCCCCCCCCCCCCGAAGCACGTGAAGCACATCACCATAAAATATTCCGACCCCCTTAACCCTAAATGTACCCGGCCCCCACCTGATGATAAATGACTCGTCCCTAAGCACGCATGGGAGCGAGATTCACGGACCAGGCAGATCACTGGCATCGGTTTTGAAGACAGCTCACCTGTATTCCTTATGCAATACTTCCAACTTTGTTGTCCGATTAAGCATCAGCATACACGTCCTTGTTCTTGTCTGTTAACGTATGTAAATCATTTGTGTTTAGGTCTGTTTCTGGCAATGTGCGAGGGCTGCCAATTTTAAACTTGGTATACACTTACATTACCATATGGCCACCTGAATTCATGCACAATATATGACCTTGACTTACTTGCTAACAATAGAGTAGTAAAGATTTTCGCCTCTGGCAGGGTTTGAAGCCGGGACCGCTAAATCAGTACGAGGTCGTGGGAAGGTCATGAGTTCAAACTGGGCTTGGCCATCCAGCGACAGAAAACTCTCTGTCACCCACAGCGACAGAAAACTCTCTGTCACCCAGCTGTAAATGGGTACCTGTTTTGAAACAGAGCTGGAAAAGGAAGCGAAAGGAAAGGGATGGGCTCCGCCTTTCATATGCTGTGCCCAGAATACAGTGGGCCTTAATCCCCACTACCCCACAAGGACACCTTTACCTTTTTTACTGCATAAGCAACAACCTAAAACACGGAAATAAATTACTTGAGATCAATTATTTGTTTGCGAACACCGGAAGTTTCTGTTGAAAGAATTTCAGAGTGTAATATCATTGACAAATTGGATGTACATGGCATACTATGGTTCCCATGCTTCAGAACCAATGACTTCATATATCTGTTACCATAGCAACTAAGAGTTCATATTGATACCTAAGTGATGTCATGTTGACGTCATTCTGCCAAGGCACTAAGCATAGTAGTTTGTAATTTCATAGTTGCTTTGGTAACAGATCTATGTTGTCATCTGACTTATTAGTCGACAGAAGAATGGCATACAACGTATACCATGCTCCTTTCGAAATATAAGTGAGATGCTACCTGAAATTCAGAGAATGGAAAAATGTGATTTTCTGAAATCTAATAATTTAATTCTGTGTTCTAAGTCATTCAGCACTTGACCGTCGTCATTTGGGATACATTAATCAAATTCGGAGTCATCTTTTCGAACAATCAAAGAAACTTCATTTTGTTAATTACTTTTCGAAAAAAATGAGTCCTGAACGGTTACAGCGATTGCAAACGTTTTTTCACAAATTTGTCTGACTGCTTGCGTGTGGCAGCCGTAAAACGTCTCCCCCGTACATCGTCCATAAAGCAGATTATATTTTATTTTCGTCATTTGAGATCAGAGGATATATTCTGAGAAATCTGAAATTCTAGATTGGTTTATTCTTTTATTCTAGATCATCGTCTTTTAATTAATTAGACCCATTTTGATATTAATCGGTCTTCGAATCGACTTCCCAAATAAGATTAAGAAAGTATGGTATGCTTTCTCTGGTTTCGTCACCACATATTGTCAGGGTCACTGATGAGGCTTTATTAGCCGAAACTACGTAGTCTGGCCCATGTTCCCTCTTCTGAATGTATTCTCTGCTCTTCAAGGAACTCTTCAAGATTTTAAATGCAAAATCAGGCAACAAGATTTCAGGCACTTTCTGTTTTGTACTACTGTTGTGCTTTTTTCAAACACTTTGTTGCTGCTAGTTCCTCTTGTGAGAGTTTGGACAGTAAGTACAATAGTTATAGCAAAAAAGTTTCCAATAACCTATGGCCGTAGGGGCTGTGGGATTACAGGCCCACTGTGTCTTGGGCACAGCATATGAAAGGCGGAGCCCATCCCTCTCCTTTCTCTGCCTTATCCTTCCTTGATTCGAACCGATACCCATTTACTGCTAGACCGACAGACTGAGAGAGAGAGTTTTCCAGTCGTCGGTTGGCCAACCCGGACGCGATCTCACGACCTTCCAGCGATTTTTGCGCCACAACCAAGCGTTTCTAACCACTCGACCACAGTGCCTGTCATATTTACAGAAGAATTCCTTAAATCTTGATCAAACGACACGGTGTAATTTAGAGAATATGTCACTCGCTGCAAGTGTGATACTTGAGATTACACCGAATTAGCGAAAGGCATTATTTTCCTAATCTTGCATTGTAATATGTATAACATTTAGCTTATCATTCGGGGTTCAGACTCTATGATAGCCCCTACATAAAGCTATATATTAGTTGGTTGGGGCCGGATGTTTGTCTGTTTCTTGGCCCACCGGGGTTCAACTGGTGGTCTTCTTTTGCTCCAGTACTCCAGTGGTGTTGCTGACTCCCCAGGGATCTCCGGGTGTCTCAACACTTTTGGCTGTTGAGTCCTCATCCTTGCTTCATCACGGTCTTTTCTTGATCTTAATTGTTGACCGTGATGACTCTCTGATGAGTTAGGGGACCTCCATACGCACTGTTTTTCAATAAGTAGGTCCATTTGGGCAAAATAAAAAGTGAAAAATGAAGTTTCGTTAATTTTTATTATTCATGATCTAAACTGAAGTACCGTACTTCCTCGTGATAAATCCAGAGTTTTGAATGCAACACTCCAGCCATTTTTGTGAAACTGGTGGCTGAATTATTGCTGTCGCAAGCTTTAAGTTTCAAAATAACCTTCGTTACCGCAAAAGAAAAACATCTTTATATGTTTACAAGCAGTGATGTAAACATCCGTTTGTAATCTAATATTAAGTAGCACTATTGTGTTCTTGATTAAAAGAGTCTTTGATATATCCTTTCACTTTCAAGCCTTCTATGCTTCCTACAAACCTTCACCTTAAAAGTGTTTCATGAAACAGATGCCTTCTGTATCAGCATAGCTACTTGTAATTCAACAATAGACGAGATAATTAGTATATGTGATATTTAAAAACAGTTAGATAAAGCATCTTGTAGTGACCCGACAAAATATGTTTTGCCAGAAAAGGCAATATATCAAATTAGTCATTAAAATGAAAACCAGCTGACATAGTAACGAAAGTTTACGGAATCAAAATAAAATTGAAATACTTCGTTTCTTTCCTGGTATTTCACTTTTAAAAGAACAACCATTTATATCAACATTCGAAATTACGAAGTTTTTCCCATTTTGACTGCTTAATTGGCCGTTAAAGCAATAAGATCTTCGTTACTAATTTGAAACATTCGTTACCATTACTTAAGATCTATAATCCCTACAATAGTAGTTTCATGTTAGTATTTTGGTTGATGAATACTCTTTCACGGGGGTTTTGAAGCAAAAAACATTCTTTTCAGTGAAATTATACATACATGTAAAATGAAACAGAATGCTAATACACATGTTGCGGAAAGTTAAAACTCATACTTCAGAAGTTAAAATTCGGCGAGGTTTATTTTGAAGCTATTATAATCTGTATATCTGCAAAAATCAAAATTACAAACTCCATTCAAACAAAACTTTACATAATACATCAGATAATCAATATGATAAAAGATATTGCTGGTATTATCTTTGCTTCAGAGGAGGTTTATATTTAAACCTTCGTTACGGATGAATAACGAAAGTTTATGTACGAAACCTGAGTCTATACATTAAATGGAGTTTCGTTAACGGTCATATATCAACACTTTGAATTTCAAAGTATACTTAGCAAACCTTGGCAACGGCTTTAAAATGATAATACGGCAAACTGAAATGCGGCAAGAAACCTGAAATACCACACAGAACGTATCTTTCCGGGTCTTACAATGCCTGTGATGTGTCATTACTATTGCATGAAGACATAGAGGCATAGCAACGCAATATAAATGGAACTAGGAGCATAGAAAATCCTATTTCCAAATATTTGTAACGACAGTTTAAGTAACGAAAGTTTAAAAACACACTGGTTATAGCTCATTACAACTCATCATTATTTAAAAAAATAATGGAAGATTAATAAATGACAATACAGAGGGACTGCTTATTTTCTATACTAACATCTTTACTTAAATGTGTATGAGTTGTATATAATAGATAGTAACGAAAGTTTCATTGTTTACTTTTTTACACAGGGGCACATGGTTCCGTCGTAGATTGACGTAAATTTCAAAGACAGGACTGGAGATAGTTCATATATATTAATGTATCTTTGACTGAAGGATCACTTAGTCACTGAACGATTTTGAAAACAAGTTTCTCTTCAAAGATATTAGTGGCACAAAAATCGATAACGAAAGTTTTCAGAAAATCACGAAACCCGGCGACACATATAAACGGTGCAATTTCTCAAAGTTGGGGATCAAGAATATCTTATTATTTTCATGAGACATGCTTGATATAATTTTCCTTAAAATTATTACCACATAAGTTGGATTAGATACTTTTTAAGGAAAATTATATGGCACAGATTTTTAAACTTTACCTCTGGCGACAGTAACGAAAGTTTAATTTTCGGCCTTTATCTAAAGCTATTATACAGTATAAAGCATGTGAGAAAGAATCTTATGCATATAAAATGATGGTATGATAACAAACTTTGTTTCAAAGTAAAAGGATGAGGTTTTTTCAATACTGTTTTTGATAGATTTTACGGAACATCAAATGGACCTACTTATTGAAAAACAGTGACGAACCGAACTACCAACTAATTGTGTGCACCGGAGCGGAGGGTGAGGATGAAGGTTTGGGCCCAATAAAACCGGTTTAAACCCCCCAGTAGTTATTACTGACCGTCCCAAGGCGGTACTTTTGTTGCGGTTGCATTTGTTTTATGTTCGGTGCTGTTTAATTTATTGTGTTCTCAGTTTAATCCTTCTATCATAAAAATAGAAAATAGGTAAAAATAATTGTTAAATGTTTTTCATATAATTTGCTTAGTCCGTTGTAACCCGTCTGTTTGTCTTAATTATTTAGTTCAATTAAGATAGCTAAGTTGCCATCTATTTGGGAAAGAGCTGCTGACTCGGCTTATCACTTGTAATTTATTGTTTGTTGGGATGTCTTTGTCAGTCTTTCCCTTTGATGTTGGGGATAGGGTTTGGGATCTGATTCAGTCAGTTTCTGAAGTGTAGTTACTCTTTAAATTTGCGCAGCCTTGCGGTACAAATTTAAAATGTAAATACACTTCAGGAACTGACTGAATCCGACCCCAAACCCTATCACCAACATCAAAGGGCAAGTTGACAAAGACATCCCAACAAACAATAAATTACAAGTGATAAGCTGAGTCAGCAGCTCTTTCCCAAATAGGTGGCAATTCAGCTATCTTTACTGAACTAAATAATTTAGACCGACAGAATCTTTAAAATGAAAACACAATAAGTTAAACAGCACCGAACATATAACAAATGCAACCGCAACGAAAGTACCACCTTTGGACGGTCAGTAATAACTACTGGGGAACTTAAACCGGTTTTATTGGGCCCAAACCTTCACCCTCACCCCCCGCCGCGGTGCACACAATTAGCTGGTAGTTCGGGCTTATAGCAGCATGATTGAATGTATTTAACTAGGCATAGATGAGTTGCACCTCTTGGCAACTTTGATTTTGAAGTGTAGCTTTCACAGTGATCAGGGACGACATTTTGAAAGCAGCGCGATTACAGAACTTTGAAGTCTTGTCTGTTGCTTGGTTATTCGGGGTTCAACTGATAATTTTCGTTTGCTCCGGCATTTCAGTGGTGTTGTCTGACATCCCAGGGGTTTCCTGGTGTCGCAATACGTTCTTTCCGTTGAGTCCTCGTCTCTGATTCATCATAGGCCTTATCCGTGATTTGTTTATTTTCGGTGATGATTCATTGATGAGTTAGGAACCCTTCATGCGGACCAAACAGCTAACTTTATGTTTCAAACCACTGCAGAAGCAGAGGGCGAGGTTTAGGCCCAGTAAAACATGTTTAAGCCCCCTCAGTAATATTTTGCTGACCGTTCCAAGGCGGTACTTCTTTTGCGGTTCCTTGAGGTTATATTGTGGTGTGTCCGCGTGTCTAAGATCTCTGGCGGTTTGGTCACCCGCATTGCTGCCCAATCTGCCTTCTGTTTTGTTTTGTTTTGTAACTAGATTAAAAAAATAAGTAAAAATAGATGTTGATGCTGTTATTGGGGTAGCTGAATGACCATCTGTTTAGGAAAGAGCTGCTCCTTCGGTTTACTGTGCGTGTCTTTCGTAAACTTGTGTAGCTTTCTGTGTGTATGTGCTTCTTTCCCTATTATTTTTGAGAGCGGAATGTGGGATTTGATTGTGAATTCCTGACCATTGTCCATCTTTTTACTTTTTTCTGAAATTTACAAATCAAAGGCCAAATCATCAAACCATCTTGGCAATAATATGCAATGTCACAGAATCAAGGTTGATTCAACCTAGGTTGATTCAACCTTGTGTGCCTGCTTGGGTGCTGTCTTCTTCATTTGTCGCCCTCTTTATAATCTGAACGAGTTATTCTCGCCTGTTTGCAGCGTTTTCAGGTCATCTCTTTCTCTTACCTGATCAACTGTTCATCATGAAACGACTTTAATTAATGTTATTGGCCTCAAAACAAATATAGACTACCTTGTCTTTTCCGTCATTTGGATTGATTCTTGTATTATAGTTATTCCTCATCAGTATAAGGTCACTGTTTGATCAGGTACACAGGGCGTGTTAATAATTTTTTAGTCTTGAGTGTAGTATAGATTTTTATTTTTAGAATTCTGGCATATTTGGACAAGTAACTAGGAAATGAAAATAATAATAAAATGGAGGCCATCTGTCTGCTGTTGAAGGGAGACATAGTAATTATTACCTATTTGGTTTATTTCCATGCCAGTTTCTAATGTAAGGTGAGTGATTCGTGATTAATTACAAACCTGCTTATGCCATTTGCTGGATTAGCCAGAGGACGAGAACGTTGGAGTGGATGATGATATGAGATCAAGGTATAATCAGACCATTTTGAAAAAAAATGCTTATGACCCTAGAAGAGCACTGAAAGCATGACTGGAAATCATTTGTTACCGGTACTCTCCTATAATGTTACACGGCATTACAACACTAACTTGTCATGGACCCCCATGCTGAAGATCGAACCCGGGACCCTTTAATCTCAAGGCAAACACTTTACCACGTCATTATTAAAGCTGGCTTGAACTTCAAGCTAGTACAAGGTGGCATGTATATAACTCAAATGTTGATGGTTAAGCAGTACATTTTGATTCTGTTCAGCAAAGTTTTCATCATACACCTGATACAAAGTTTACCTGATAGCAGGGGTATGATAACATGATATGATATCATATCACTTTAGAACTGCGCTTGCGCGAATGTTATCAGGCGATGCCTTAAGAAGCGATGTCTAAGACTATCGACGTTGACCATGATAACAACGTTCTGTTGGTTAAATGACGTCACCGACGTACATTACAACGCATTCGCGACTTTAACACGTTTGGTCAAAACTGCGTTTGCTTTTCATTCGTTTGACTCTTTTTACGCTGTAAAATCTTTTTACGATGCATGATAAATAGGAAACCATGATATTGTCTTTTGATATCAAGTTTATCTGGCTCGGCAAGCCTCACCATTCCTACGCTGTGTCGGGTTTCGCCTGATAAACTTGATATCAAAAGACAATAACATGGTCTATATATCGAGCATTTATCAACCACGTAAATACTAGCTGGGTTAGCCTGAGGATGAGAACGTGAGAGAGGATGATAATATGAGAGCAAGGTATAATCAGTCCGTTTTGAAAAATGCTTAGGACCCTAATGTTACGCGGCATTACAACACTAGCTTGTCATGGACTCTTTAAAAATCTCAGACGCTTAGGCTGAAGATCTTACCTGGGACCCTTTGATCTTAAAGACAGAGGTGGTACTATATAAGGAGGATTAACTTCAACAGTGTCATTCTGTCTCTTGATCACATAGTGTCAACACCTCCAGTCAGCCAATAAAATGGTCATAACTGGTAATTCCGGTCCACTGATTGGTTGAATAAATTTTCACACCTTTATCTGTACAAGTAAATCAGTGTGAGATGGGAACCAGACCCCCCGGCAGAGCAGTCCTGTCTTTAAGGCAAACACTTTACTGTGTCGCTACTAAAGCCCTGAAGGCAATACAAATGATGAATAGACCTAAACCTATATTCTGTTATGTATCTAACTCAAACATTGATTGTAACTCAGTACATTGGGGTTCTGTTCGGCAAAAATATATACTGAGCATTTAACAGCCACCCGTGGTTAACTTTATACGAGGGGTGTTACGAAACCCAAACGTGATGTTCTGAAATAAAAGAGCATAGTAAGCAAACGACCTGATGACCAGATCGTTTGGTAACTAAAACTATTTTCCGTTTTGTAACATATCTTTCGTTTCGTAACATAATTGAAAAGATAGTTAACCAGGTGTGGTAAATAACGTCTTCAGTGATCATATGAACCTTAATTTGCATTCTAACTCTTTGCTTTTCATTTACAGGAGGATTTGTGATCTTCAAATGGTTCGTGTCACCATTTAGTTGATTGATTGAAATTGATTCGTTACAACTTTAAGAATAGAATGTGTTTTGGGAAACAGTGCTCAGTGTGACTTCTTTGATATAGGACTTGTGAGAACTCAGAGACCTTATAAGACATAATGACGGAATAGGTGGAAAGCATAATCGTTGGAGACATTGGCTCTGTCATCGCGATTGGAAACCGCATTTGCATCGTTTATTGAAATGCAAGTTCGTTGTACTTTGTAAAAACTATCAGTTGTCAAGTAAATATGGTGTCTTTACAAACTCTTTCGATAAGCGATAAACTGGCGAGAATATCATATCATTTATGTTCGTTTTAAACTGCACACATGTAGTTTTATACAACTCAAACGAGAGTAGATCATCTTTGGAGACAGAATACACGAGGTCACAGCTGAAATATAAACACAAAGCTTTAATATCAGAGTAAAATATTAACTATGACAAGTTATTTTCAGACACACAGCGATGATACGCCAAATAGCTTCGAGCTGCGTGATACAAACGTTACAAGTGCAAGTCTTCCTCAGGGGGGTCAAATTGTTCATGCTGGTCACAAACAACATTGCTGTGATTTTTGTGACAAAACATTTTCATTCCCAAGTAGTCTTCAGAAACATACATTGATTCATACTGGAGACAAACCACATAGCTGTGATGTTTGTGGCAAAACATTTACACAGGCAAGTAATCTTCAGGAACATCAACTAATTCATACTGGTTATAAGGCACATATTTGTGTAGTGTGTGGCAATGCATTTACAGGGGCAAGTAGTCTTCGGATTCATAAACGTATTCATGACGGTACCAAGCCACATAACTGTGATGTTTGTGGTAAGGCATTTATAGAGACATGTCATCTACGAGACCATCAACTAGTTCATACTGGTGACAAACCATACAGCTGTGATATTTGTAGCAAAGCATTTACAAGACCAAGTCATCTTCGGGAACATAAATTGATTCATACTGGTGACAAGCCACATAACTGTGATGTTTGTGGTAAGGCTTTTGCAGTAGTAAGTTATCTTCGAAAACATCAACTAGTTCATACTGGCGACAAACTACATAACTGTGTTGTTTGTGGCAAAGCATTTACAAGCGCAAGTTATCTTCGGAAACATACATTGATTCATACTGGTGAAAAGCCATATTGCTGTGATGTTTGTGGTAAAGCATTTACACAGGCTTGTTCATTTCGGAGACATACACTGACCCATACAGATGACAAACCACATAACTGTGATGTTTGTACTAAAGCCTTTACACGGGCAAGCAATCTTCGGAGACATAAACTGATTCATACTGGTGACAAGCCCCATAGCTGTGATGTTTGTAGTAAAGCCTTTACACAGGCAAGCGATCTTCGGAGACATAAACTGATTCATACTGGTGACAAGCCACATAGCTGTGATGTTTGTAGTAAAGCATTTACACAGGCAAGTGCTCTTCGGAGTCATACATTGATTCATACTGGTGACAAGCCATATTGCTGTGATGTTTGTGGTAAAGCATTTACACAGGCAAGTCCATTTCGGAGACATACACTGACCCATACATGTGACAAACCACATAACTGTGATGTTTATAGTCAAGCATTTACAGTCGCAAGCGATCTTCGGAGACATAAACTGACTCATACGGATGACAAGCCCCATAGCTGTGATGTTTGTAGTAAAGCCTTTACACGGACAAGCGATCTTCGGAGACATAAACTAATTCATACTGGTGACAAGCCACATAGCTGTGATGTTTGTAGTAAAGCCTTTACACGGACAAGCGATCTTCGGAGACATAAACTGATTCATACTGGTGACAAGCCACATAGCTGTGATGTTTGTAGTAAAGCATTTACACAGGCAAGTGCTCTTCGAAGTCATAAATTGATTCATACCAGTGACAGGCCACATAGCTGTGATATTTGTGGCAAAGCATTCACATGAACAAACCAGGTCATCTCCGGGGACAGAGATTGTGGCACAGCGTTTACACTGACAAGTCATCTTCGAAGACATATACTAATTCATACTTGTATTAAGCCTTAAAATGTAATGTTTGTGGCATGTCGTTTTCACAGGCATTTAATCTGAGACCATACTGGTGATAAGCCTTAAAGGAAAGCTGTAATGTCTATTGCGAATCGTTTACACAGGCATTTAATCTGACAAAAACAAAACCGATTCATACAGGCGATATAAGCCACATAGCTGATATGCATGCTTTGAATGCGGTAAAGCATTAACAGACTGGTAAGAGGAGCTAATAGTTGCCAAAAACTGTAAACAGGACCCTTTACGAAATCGTCCTAACTAATATCTTATAGCATTTTATCAAGAGAAATAGTACGAGAAACCTCGAATATATTTACGTTAAAATTGGCTTTCACCAAAAATTCTGGATTTGCAGTGATGTGTTAAAATTACATTAGAGTAATCTCTTATTTATATGGTGATCATCTCACGTTCTGTTTTGTGACACATGGTGTAGTGTTGGAATACACAGTCTATTTCATACCTGAGAGCAGTCTAATGCTGTGGTTCTGTGACTAAACTGCAGCAGCTGCTGTTTATCCTCAGGTGTATATACTTAGGCTTATCCCTCTGCTGACATGGGCTGGAATATAAGTTGTTTTTTTCATGGGTATGTGGTGGGGGAGGGGGGTAGAAAAATCTGTCAGGAAGGTCACTGTTCGGCATCACGAAGCTTGCCGAGTGATGCCGAACAGTGATCCCGAATGACGGACTTTTGGATCCGCAACTCACACCCATGATAGATACTTTTTCTCTTCGTTTTGTTTTAACTTAATAACTCTTAAAAATAAGTAATTTAAGAGATTGAGAGGTTTCTATTTGATTTTAAAAGAAGGTGTAGCTTTCAATGACTGCCTTTCGGTCCTTACGCCAACGTCTGGCGTGCATAAACTGACAACATTTTTGCCGTATTCGTGACGTCATCATCTAAAAAGGCAACGTCACTTAACGACGCAAATACGTGACCTCCAATACAACCTATGCATTGAATGCTCTTGATTTTTATCCGGTCCTGGATGAGATAACTTGGGTGAGATAAGATTGGTAGGTACACGGGAAGCACGCGGATATCCTTATCTGGTGTGCAAGAACGTTTTTGAATACAAATTTAATCATGGCAAAGCGAGTGGATTAATTGTTCTGTGGCAAAACTATCAGCAGAGATATAATTACGATTCTTGTATTAATGATGTGGTACTTATTAGCTCTTATTATGGTTTAATCAGAGAATCGGTTTGTTGTAGACTGTGTAAAACATCAGTATGGTTTGACAGGTTGCATCACATTGTCACATTAGCCACACTGTTTGTTCATTGTCACATTAGCCACATTGTTTGTAATGATTCGTTGTAAAGAATTCGTGTTTCTTGTATGTATACCACTGATTCTTAACTGGTGCCCACAAATACATAATTGAGCCGCGACACAAAAAAACAAAAAAATGGTAGTGCACCAAGCGCAGACTCAGATAAGCCTGGGCATCTGTCCAGTCTGATCATACTCTTTTCTAAGCACTTAAAGGGTAGCTAAGGGTCTCAGCTACCTCCATGCGGATAGCAAAGACTCTGATCAGAGATGGCTGATCTGAGTCTGCGCTCGCTGCAAAACCACTTTGTTGGTTTTCTCGTGTTGCAGCTCAACAATAGTTGTATACTATTGTGCTTTGATGCTGTGGATAAGCGTTTTGTACATAGCACATAGCACGACGTGTAAGTTGGATCAATGTTGGCTGGAGGTGTTTAGTTTGAGGCAAAGCACGATGCCAATGTTATTACGTAAACGTGACTTTGCTCATCGCCCGAACTTTCGGTCAATATGTTCTTTTCTATAAGGTTAATCCAAAAGTTATGTCATATTATGAGGCAATGAAGAATTTTTATTTTGAGCCAATGTATGTTGCCTAGTAAGCCAGCATATAATTCGTAATTAAAAGAGACTTCCTCCCATTCCTTTATATGAAACGATAAGCATTTATTAAAACTGATACAATCAGTTCTCTTGCCCTGCCCTCAAAACCAAAAGCGAAAGTCTATGGGCCAGAATTCACTTTTCTTGCGAATGCATATTTTTCTGTCAGTTTAATAATAAAAAGAGAAGTGTTGAAGTGAAGCATCGTTATATACGAGGGTTGATCCAGAAGTAATGTCACTGCAGCTATAAAATCATTTAGAATAAAGGGAGGCCAATCAAATTTCGTGTCTATGTACCTTAATTTATTTACATTATGGGCTGAAAATATCATAGAAATACAGTGCAGAGTAACTGAGATATCGAGATAGACAGCAGGCATGGTGACGAAACGCGCCACACGTGAATGACGTTGATTACGCACCAGACGAAATTTCGATATTGTGTCATGTCCAAAGTAGCATTATCGCTGTTCCAGCATAGCACTGATGTCTCTTCACCCATGTTTATCTCATCTTTAATATTACTTGAAGGGCCTCGCAACTTAACTTTAAGAATTTTACACAATATTCGAATTTCAGTACATTGATCTTCATATATGGGGTCCAAAGAAGAGTGACGTTTGTATCTGACATTGCACATAAAGGCCTTCCGGTATTCAGACTATCCTCTAGGGACTCATCTGCACGCGTATCGCGCTGATTGCAGCTTTAAAACTATTCTTTCACACACATGTCTAACTAAACAGCTCTAGAGTCTCTAATGGTGATATTCCAAATTCGAGGCAAAACCGCACATATTAGCTGACGCGTTTTTGTCAGAAATCAACACTTTTACTCTCGGCAGTAACAATCGTTAATCGGTGGTATACTTTGAACGTCTATATAATTGGAAAGAGAAAAGATTCCAATTATATATTTATTCTGTAAAATCAGAACGGAATTACAGTGCAGTTTGATATGATTTTAGCTCGCCTGAACGAAGTTCAGGAAGAGCTATAATTGTACTACCCCCGGTGTCGGCGTTGGCGTTGGCGGCGGCGTCGGCGTTAGCAAAATGTTAAAGTTTTACGTTAAAGTTTTTTATTTGATGGGCAACGCGCTGTAAGGCGAGCTATCCTGTCCCTGTTGCAGGCCTTGTTATAATAATGCTACGATGAGTGAGCGCGCAGTGGACACAGTGACATTACTTCTGGATCAACCCTTGTATAAAGTTATACTTCAGCGGCGACACAGTAAAACCAGCAAAGTGGTTGTGCGTCCAGTGCAGACTCAGATCAGCCTGGGCATCCGCCCAGTTTGATCAGAGCCTTCGCTGTCTGCATGGAGGTAGCTTAGACCCTAACGATTAGACCCTTTAGTCGCTTAGCGAAGAGTCTTATCAAACCGGGCAGATGCCCAGGCTGATCTAACTCTGCAATGGGTGCACAACCACTTTGTTGGTTTTCTCGCGACACGTCTCATATGATAAAATGTATTTACTGTCTGAAAGTACTGGGAGGAGCCCCGGTAGCTCAGAAGGTTAAGCGCTGGTCTGCAGATCTAGCGGTCCCGGGTTCTAGCCCTGCACTAAGCCGGATTCCTTTCAATCTTAAACGGGGTTCCATTGCACACAGGCTTTTAGTATCACTCACCCATCGGCATGATATGACTGAAATACTGTTTAAAAGGACGTAAAATCGCAAGTCATCCATTCATCCACGACAATACTGGAAACAGAACTTGGAAATCGATGGAACAACTTGCAAAGCCCTTCAAGGTGTTTGTAAGGCACAAATAAGTGTTACATACGCTGAACACGAACTATAGGTACATTTCATTATCCTTTGCTTTACGACATCTGGCGTTTGCTTTATTTACGACATCTTCCGGGAGACTGAAACAGCTTGAATTTTGGTGCCTCCTGTCGTGATGGAGTCCGATGATACATCAGGATTGTGCCATTGTCAATTTTGCCATATTTTTAAAAACAGTTACATACTACAGCAAAACTTAACAAACCACATCATACTTTCAATTAGATACAAGTACCTCAAGCTATATTTCTCATATTTCTCATAAATAGGTAAATCATCTGATAATGTTTTTTTTTTTTATTTATAAAATTCCTGACAATTTAATGAGTTGGTCATCCGTTTCTAAGACGCATGATTCTCCTCAGGCCTCTGCATTATTTCATACTCATCATCATTTTGCCCATTACCACACTGGCTCAGAATGACTGAAATACAGTTAAAAGGGCTGTAAAACAAATCCTCTTTCCATGAGCCTGTCATGGCACTCTACCAGTTCAGAGAAGCTTGTAAGACCCCTGACCCTGGTGTAGAAAACACCAGTTTTCCAAAGCTACATGCTCTGAAAATTGTATTGATCAATGTTGTTGGTTTTGCTCATTTTCTTTCTTCTTTTTGGTCAATGTGTAGTAGTGTTTCCCCTATAGAGGTATAGAAGGGCGCCCCGCCCTTCTTGCCTTTCATTCCCTCCATTTTATAATAAAGGACTTTTTTATTTTTAGTATTTTCTTCTTTCATTTCATCTTAATTTCATTGTATATATTTATTTATTTATTTATTATTTATTCTTAGATAAACAAAATTGTCTGTAATCTCTAAATTCGTATTAAATCTTGCTCAGATTGTTCTTTACCGCTAAGTTTTATTACCCACACCCGTCGTTAACTCTGAGGCCCGACCCACGGGTGTGCAATTTAAGAGGACAGCGTGACTGGGTTGACAGCTAATCATACAGGCATTATATGTAAAAGTTGTTTTCGGTCCTTTTACGAAAAAAGAAGCGTGGTAGCTCAGTGGTTAACGCACTTGCCTCTGATGCTAAAGGTCCCGAGTTCGAACCCGGGTAACGGCGTATGAATTTCGGTGTCCGAACACGCTTCCTTAATGTCATTTGCAGGGATGACATTAAATAGTGTGCCGTCCTTCGGATCGGGACGTTAACTGGAGCCCCCCTGTGCAGGGAGAGACATCCCCTGTGCAGGTTAAAGATCCCTTCTGTAGTTACATGGCTACAAGGAGGTTCATCCTGCAAAACTGGAGTGTACATTGTACACCTGCTCATAATCCTCGAGAGAGGGTGTAGCAGTATACAAAGAAAGAAAGAAAGAAACATGTCGTGAAGTTTGTTATTGATTAACAGGATGGCTGAAAGAGGTATGCACGACAAGATGTAGTTTCTTAGTGTATTCCCGACGGGCACTTGGTTTCATCTGGCTGACACATTAAAATATCTCACATATTGTTGTATTCAAAGAACCAAACAGGACAATTGTAGTTTGAGTATATACTGCTTGCAGAAAGCCCTATTTTTATACAGGGAACTCGACAGTATCGGATCAAGTTCAATAAAACACCTGTTTTGTTGTATGTGAATGCTAAAAGTATGTATGTTTTGACACATAATAATTGCAAAATATCCCTTCTATCTATTCATGTCAAAATATTTACGAAATTTATTCCTTTAAGGGCAGATAACCTATCGAGACTAACACTGGGGTCTCACGACAGTAACGAATCAGGTGCGACAGTATCGGATCATATTTTAAAGGAGAGTTTCTCGGAGGCATTCTGCCAACCTTCTTAGCTTCAATAATTTTGCTACTTTAATAGTTGAACCTATTAAACTCTCAGAGAAAACTTTTACGGCCTTTCAACGATATTTTGCACGTGGTCTTTCACCAGCAAGGGTTATGTCTGTTAAATAAAAGTTAAATGTATACAAAAGTACAAGCATGCCAAAAATTCTTAACTCAGTAATCCCCTGCGCCCCATAGCACGGAACTACTCAAACAGTAAAGATCAAAATCTACCTTTGCAAAGTGTAGACCCTGATAAGCCCGTAGTGTCTGATCAGGATCAACAAATTTACTGTGTTTTCCGCCCTAACGATGTTTCAGTGCAATTAGCGTATAAACACTACATAGCAATTTAACGAGTTCTCCGGCAGTAGTCTGAGTCTACACAGTTGACAGATGTCCATCCGATGAACGCCAGTCATTACTGGGTTCACAATACACATGCTAGCTGATCTCGAATGTTTCTTCAGAATGTTTAGCAGAAGCTTAGTTGTGCTACGCATAACCTTCATTATCATATGCTAGCATGTGGGGCGTGGAATGGAAGTGTTTTACAAAAAGGATGTTGTCTTAGTTTTATATTGATCTCCTTTGAACGAATACACAGCAGCCAGTCAGGTAGTTGATTTATGACTTGTTTTCAACATCAGACCATACATCCAACGTGCAGTTTTCCAGCGTAGGCCTCTGATTCAATCAGTTCCTGAAGTGTAGTTACTCTTTAAATCTGTATTTCAGTTCAAATTATATTTTGATCCGTAACTATCACACATCGGTGCCCCACTTTTCAAGTCTGCAGTTCATCAAATATTGGGATGTCACAAAAATAATGACTGCCTGCAATTTTAGGGATGCTAGGACACATTACACAGCAAAACTGGTTTCAATCGCCTAATGATAAAAAGTTTAAATACCCGAAATCTATTTTGGGGTTAACAAGCAACAGGCAAAATGCAAGCGCCGCTGAAGAGGGGCCAAGCTTTTCAACAGCTCTGATTTGTCTCACAGCCGCAGATTTCGATCGAATTTTTCACCCTGCACTTTGCCATTGGTCTAACTTGATGACTGTAATATAATGGTAAAAAATATTTGCTTCATTTGTGAGAAAAATGGATGATAACTTACGAGTGGTCCGATACTGTCGATGATCCGATACTGTCGAGTCCACTGTACCCCCGCTTTGAAAAAGTGGGGGTATACTGGTTTACATCTGTCCGCCCGTCCCTTCGTCCGTCCGTCCTTCCGTTCATCCCCTTTTAATCATTTTTTTCGTCGAAGATTTCTCCACAACTGCACACGCTTGAATGGTCATATTTGGCATACAGGTAGATGACGGTGTGTAGCATCGTGGGATTGCAAATGAGCCTACTCCTGCTTATTCTTCCCTTGTCAAAGTTTCTTTATTTCCATACTTGTAATAATGTATTTTTTCTTCAAAGATTTCTCCACAACCATAAGAGCTAGAGTTGTCATATTTGATATGCAGTTTTCATAGATTGAACCTGGGACCCTTTGATCTTAAGGCAAACACTTTACCACGTCGCTGTTAAAGCCGGCTTGAACATCAATGCAGTACTAATGATGGAGAGACCTAAACCTATATTCTGTGACATGTATATAACTTAAATGTTAATGGTAACGCAGTACGTTGTGATTCTGTTCAGCAAAACTTTTATCATGCACCTGATGCAAAATTCGCCTGATAACAGGGGTATGATAACATGATGTAATATCATATCACTTCATAAATGCGCTTGCGCGAATGTTATCAGGAGAAGCCTAAAGAAGCGATCTCTAAGACGATTGGCTATATAATTACGTTGACCGTGATAACAACGTTCTGTTGGTTAAATGACGTCACCGACTTACATTACCAATCATTCACGACGTCAACAAGTTCGGACAAAACTGCGTTTTCTTTTCATTTGTTGTACTCTTTTTACGCTGTATAATCTTCTAACGATGCATGATAAATAAGAATCCATGCTGTTGTCCTTTGATATCAAGTTCATCTGGTTCGACCAGAAACACGTCGGACTGGATCGGCAAGCCTCATCATTCCTACGCTGTGTCTGGTCAAAAGAAATAACATGGTATTCTCTATATATTGAGCATTTATCAACCACGTAAATAACCTCTTCGTGATCACATCAGCGTTAATTTGCATTCTTACTCTCTGCTTCTTACTTGCAGGGGAAATTTGATGTTCAGATGGTTCGTGGTACTATTCAGTTGATCGATTGAACTTGATTCGATACAACATTAAGAATATAATGTGTTGTTGGAAAGGGTGCTCATTGCGACTTCTTTGATATAGGACTTGCGAGAACTAAGAGACCTTATGAGACATTGTTTGAATTCGACTGGCAATAAGTCATGTAATGACGGAATAAGGGTAAAGCATAATCGTCGAAGTCATTGGCTCTTTCATAGCGATGGTGAACCGAATTTGCTTCGTTGAATGTAATGCAAATTCATTGTACTCTGTAAAAACTATCAGTTCTAATGTAAATGTGGTGCCTGTACAAAATCTGTCATAAACTGGCGGGAACATCATTTTGATCATGTTGGTGTTAAGCAATATACATGTGGTGTGATACACCTCAAACGTGACTAGATCATCTTCGGATTAAGAGACAGGAGACATGAGGTCATTGCTGAAATCAAAACAAAACGCTTTAATATTAGAGTAAAATATGAACTATGCCAAGTTATTTTCAGACCCACAGCGATGATACACGACATAGCTTGGAGCTGCGTGATGCAAACTTTACAGGTGCGTGTCTTCTTCAGGGGCATCAGGTTGTTCATGCTGGTCACAAACGACATTGCTGTGATTTTGTGGCAAAGCATTTGCATTCTCAAGTAATCACCACAGACATACATTGATTCATACTCATGACAAACGACACAGCTGTGGTGTTTGTGGCAAAGCATTTACAAAGGCAAGTAATCTTCAGAAACAAAAACTCATTCATACTGGTGATAAGCCACATATCTGTGTAGTGTGTGCAAAGCGTTTGAATGGGCATGTAATCTTCGGATTCATAAACTGATTCATGACGGTACCAAGCCACATAACTGTGATGTTTGTGGTAAGGCATTTATAGAGACATGTAAATTACGAGACCATCAACTAGTTCATACTGGTGACATGCCACATAGCTGTGATATTTGTGGCAAAGCATTTTCAAGGGCAAGTCATCTTCGGGATCATAAATTGATTCATACTGTGACAAGCCACATAGCTGTGATATTTGTGGTAAAGCTTTTGCAGTAACAAGTAATCTTCGAAAACATCAACTAGTTCTTACTGGTGACAAACCACATAGCTGTGATGTTTGTGGCAAAGCATTTAGACAGGCAAGTCATTTTAGGAAACATAAATTTATTCATACTGGTGACAAGCCATATTGCTGTGATGTTTGAGGTAAAGCATTTGCAAAGGCAAGTTCATTTCGGGGACATAAATTGACTCATACTGGTGACAAGCTACATAGCTGTGATGTTTGTGGTAAAGCAGTTACAGTGACAAGTGATCTTTGGATTCATAAATTGATTCATACTGGTGACAGGCCTCATAGCTGTGATGTTTGTTGTAAAGCGTTTACACATGCAAGTGATCTTCGGTGACATAAATTTATTCAAACTGGTGACAAGCCAGATAGCTGTGATGTTTGTGGCAAAGCGTTTACACACGCAAGTCATCTTTGGAGACATCAGTTGATTCATACTGGTGACAAGCCACATAACTGTCATATTTGTGGTAAAGCATTTACGCAGGCAAGTCATCTTCGGGGACATAAACTGATTCATACTGGTGACCTGCCACATACCTGTGATGTTTGTTGTAAAGCATTTAGAGTGGCAAGTGATCTTCAGAAACACAAATTGATTCATACTGGTAAAAAGCCACATATCTGTGATGTTTGTGGTAAAGCGTTTGCTGAGACAAGTCATCTTTGGACGCATAAAATTATTCATACTGGTGATAGGCCACATAACTGTGATATTTGTGGTAAAGCATTCAAACTTGCAAGTCATCTTCGGGGACATAAATATATTCATACTGGTGATAGGCCACATAACTGATATTTGTGGTTACGCATTTAAACAGGCAAGTCATCTTCGGGGACATAAACTGATTCATACTGGTGACAAGCCACATAGCTGAGATGTTTGTAGTTAAGCATTTACAAGGGCAAGCGACCTTCGGAGACATAAATTGATTCACACTGGTGACTCGCCATAAACCTATGACGTTTCATAGCAAAGCTTATGCGTAGGCACGTGATCTTCGGGGACATACATTGATTCAGACTGGTGACAAGCCATATACCTGTGATGTTTATGGCAAAGCTTTACATGGGCAAGTGATATTTGAGGACATAAATTACAAGCAGCACAGCTGTGATGTTTGTGGTAAGGCTTTTGCAGTAACAAGTCATCTTCGAACACATAAACTTATTCATACTCGTGAAACGTCACATACCTGCGATGTGTGTGGCAAAGCATTTACACAGGCATATAGTCTTTGGACACATACAAGGATTGATATAAGCGATAAACCTTATACGCATGATGTTTGTTTGTGGCAAACATTTACACAGGCATATAGTCTTTGGATACATAAGCGGATTTATACAGGTGACAGGCCACATACCTGTGATGTATGTGTCAGAGTGTTTACATATTCAGTTACCCTTTGTAGACATAGATTAATTGATACTGACCAAATGAACTAAGAGTTGCAGAAAGTACGGCAAACAAGATATTTTCCAAAATATGTCGTAAACACTAGTCCCATTTATTGCTGATGGCATTTCTTCGGGAGAAGCAGTTCCAGAAATCTCGCAAAAAAATTTGTTAGAAAATACATTCACCGAAATTTATGGATTTTCAGTAATATGTTTGATGCCTGTTGCAGCATTCAGTTATTTACATATACCATATATATCTCACGTTCTCTTTAGTGACGCATGGTGGAATGGTGCAGTCTAAATTTAGTTTCTTTCATTCTTGTGGAAGGGCTACTGTTGTGGCATTTGTGACTGAACTGCTCCAGGGTCTGTGCATCCTCCAGTGTATATGCCTATGCTTACCCCTCTGCTGATATTGAATGGTTGATATTGAATGCATATATATACTCATAGCAAAGCAAATTGCCTTATTGTTATGTATTATACCTCTCAGCAGAGAAACTGATTCTCATATCATTTATGTGGTTAAAATTTATATTGAAAAGTTATTAGGTTAGCGCTTTGGGACGACGAATAGATACTTGAACGAAATTCAGAGTCCCAGTTTGTTTGAGACTCATCGTATCACTGTAGAAATATGTTTATATGTTTCATTTGATCTTATTAAATATTCATTGCTTAAATTCTTTACAGTCGGTTCAAAAGCACAACACAGCTTATGTTACGTGTTTTATTTCTTGTCAACTAATTGGCATCCCTGTCATAAAACTCAGATTCAGCAGGTTTGGAAGGTGCAGAGAACAGCTGCCAGGTGGAACACAAGTAGTGTCGGCGATATGCTGGACGAGCTTGAGTGGCCATCCCTGGAGGCCCGACAGGAGCAGCTTAACCTTCTTTTACAAGATTCACTCTGTTGCAGTGTCCCTTGAGAAGGATAAGTAATTGACCCCAGCACCAAAGTCGAGAAGGCCTAGGGCGTCCCATGACTCACAATACACTAGATACCTTGCGTATAGTGATGCCCTGAAAAATTCATGTTTCCCCAAGAATATTCCTATGTGGAATAGTCTCCCCTCTTCGGCGTTTCTGTAGAAACCGCTGAGGAGTTTAAGGCACTTATTTAGATTATCGGTCTAGAGGCACGTGTTTTAGCATGCCTCTGATCTGCTGCTTGTAAATAGTTTTAATGGTCCACCCCGAAAATTTGTTTTCCCATTGAGCTAAATTTTAAATTTAGCCACCCACCACACCTGAGGTAATGATCAGAAAATGATCGTCTCAGTATCGAGAGATAGAACTAACAATAAATCTTGTTTTGACTTATAGTACGCGGGCTCAATGCCTTACGTCTTCTTTGTTGACGTTACGTCCCTTGCAGTTGTCTTTGTTCACGCTTTTACGACGCACGATTACATTGGAAAGTTGTAAATTAGACACAGCTGCGTTCTAAGGAAAGTAAAAAGTATGCAAAGACCAGGAACTGAAACAATCAAAATCCAAATCCAGCCCTCAAACCATAGTTGGAAACAACTAAGATTACAAATAATCAAGATACAGAGAACATATGGCCAACCGAGTGAGCAGCTTGTTCCCAAAAGGTGGCCACTCAGAAACCCAAACCGAACCAAAAATAATAAGAACATACATAAGGTAAAACATCACAGAAACTCTGACACCAAAAACAGGCAACAGAGAACCACAACAGAACTACCGCCTTGGAACGGTCAGTAATGAATTACTGGGGGGCTTAAATCGATTTTACAGGCCCAACCTCACCCTCAGTTTCTGAAGTGGTACAAAACATTTAGTTGGTAGTTCGGTTCGCATGATAACCCTCTAACTCGTCAATGAATCATCACGGTAAACACATAAATCAAATTTCAACACCATGAAGAAGCAAAGACGAGGACTCAACAGATACAACGGGCCGTCTGACAGGTGGAGATCCCTGTCCTGCCAAACGACCCCACTGGAAATCTGAAGCAAAAGAAGGTCACCAGTTGAGCCCCGGTGGACCAAGCAACAGACAAAAATACTGAGCGCTGATAGGTTGATTAGGCTTCTGTATCAGATTATCGCGAAATTGAAGTATCACGGATTTTCATAGACCTCTAATAAAATGTTGGCTCTACCTAACGTACTTACCAGGAATAATATTTACATCCATAAAGGAAAAATGCAGTTGCAGCTATATTTGCCAATTGTTTGGTAAGAGTAGGCTAATGGAATCATACAGTTTTCTTTCCGAACTTTGATTCTTTTCTTTTTGTTTAGCGTGAAATGGCCTTACATGAGTTTCAGGAAGGTTATTATCATATGGAGGCTGGTGCGAGAAGGTAAGTGCATGACTATCGACAATTAGGCATATAAAGACTATTAAAGGGGTATAAGCTGTCTGTAAAACAGATCATTTTACAGATTTTCTCACTTATAACTGGTGACAAAATTGATTTTTTTCTCCACAGGTATTGTCAAACTAATACATAACTGGGAACTGCCTTTTAGAATTTTTTCTTGTAATTTTTACTTTTGTCTATTAAATTCATTACAAAAATAAGCTTAAGTAAATCGGAGTACAATAATTAAATGTCACAGCTCTAAACAAAGCCCAAAATGTCACAGCTGTAAACAAGAAAGGTTTTTATAAATAAATCAATCCTATTCATCACCAATCTGTTCTCCCTGCAACAAATAAATTTTATTCAGATGAAAAGATTAACAGTTAAACAGGTGCCAATGACTGGTGGTAAACTTGATTTTGTTACTCCACAAGTATTGTCAAACTAATGCTTAACCGGGAACGGTCTTTCAGATTCTTTTCTTTTCCGTTTTACTCTTGTCTGTTAAATTCATTACAAAAATGAGCTTAAGTCCGGAGTACAATAATTAAATGTCACAGCTTTACACAAAGCCCACATTTGCATCACAAACAAGAAATGTTTCTATACATAAATTAATCCTATTCATCATCATTCAGTTTTCCCCGCAACTAATAAATAAGTGCATTTCATTAGATTAACTCATCATGAAAGAGTCATTATGTGAAAATTGTAGCGTCTGTGACATTTTCTGTGCTCAAAATTATGTAGAGTACCATGACCCACAAGTTCAGGCAGAATATCCTTTACTGAACTTCAGAGTCTGGCCCATGTTCATACTTCCGTATGTATTCTCTGCTCTTGAAGGAACTTTTTAAGATTTTAATTTTACCTCACTGCAGCTGGTGTTGTGCCGTGTGGCGGCCGTAAAACGTCTCCCCGTACATCATCCATAGTGCAGATTATATTTCATTTACATCCTTTGAGATCAGAGGATAGATTCTGAGAAATCTAAAATTTGAAATCGATTTAGACTATTACTCTAGATCATCGTCTTTTATATTATTTGGATCCTTTTGAAATTAATCGGTTTTTTTAATCGACTGCCCAATTAAAATTAAGAAATTACAGTATGCTTTTTTCTGGTTTCGTCACCAGATATTGTCAGGGTCACTGACGAGGCTTTATTAGCCGAAACTACGTAGTCTGGCCCATGTTCATACTTCCGTATGTATTCTCTGCTCTTGAAGGAACTTTTTAAGATTTTAATTTATACAATCAATAGCTTTAGCTATTCTTCACAAAGGGTAATTTGAAATAAAAACTACCGTTGGACAGTGTTTGTTGTTTCTAAAACAGAATTTTGTTTTTGTGAATTAAACCATATTCGTATGGTACTTCTATATCCTCGTTTATTTTCATCAAGATTTATATCTTCTGGATCAAACATATGTTTAAGTCACTAAATGAAATGCTTGCGGAAATATTAAGGCACTTTAAATTGTCAGTTATCAATTCTGTAGTGTTTGTGTCAGCACTAGACCCTCCAAATTCAAAACCATCCTGTAGATGAAACGTGGTAGTTGTATATCCAGAAATATGGATTGTGATCCTGAGATGTTCTGCAATTTGGTTTCACATTCAGTGCTGTTTGAGAAAGCTGATTTTTTTATCAAAGTGAAACACTTCTGGACACATGATCAAACATGATTGTTATTTAGCCGGTAGGACATTGGAAGAGCATCAAAAGTACAAACCTACAATGCTTCATGGCATGGTACCAATGGCTTGTCCCGGACTCATAAAAAAACTCTGATGACACAGCTGAGGATCGAATTGTAGTCCCTTCGATATAAAGGCAAAGTCTGTAACACGTCGCTGCGTGATCAAGCTAATACAAGTGTATTATACACCTTACCTATTTTTTTTTTGTGACATGCATAAAGCTCAGATGTTGATACTTAGTACATTGTATATTTGGTCAGTTTAATTATTTAAGGAGCATTTATCAACGAAGGAAATTACTTTTTGAGGAGCATACAACCGTATATTGAATTCTAACTCTTTGCTTTTTATTTACAGGAAATTCATATTGTTCGAAAGAATTTATTTTACCATTCAGTTGGCTGGTTAAACTTGTTGCGATACAGCAAATGGGAAGAATGTGTTGATTGAAAGCGTGCTTGTTGTCACCCATTAACTTGAGTATATCATCTTCCGAGACATCAGGTCATATCTACAAGTAATAATCATCAAGAATTTGGTATTTGATAAACAATTTACCATGACAAGTAATTCTAGAAATCAAAGTGATAATAAGCCACTTAGTTTCGATTTATGTTGTAAAACCTTTACATGGGCAAGTTATCTTCAGGGACATCAAGTTGTTCATACTGGTGATAAATTACATTTGCAGTGAACAAACACAGTGCCGGACCCAAGGGGAGGGAGCAAAAGGGACATGTGCCCCTCCTCCCCTCCCTCCCCCCCTCCCCCCTCCCCCGAAGCGACCGCGAGTCATACCTTGCCCCCTGTTAAAACAATTCTCTACAATTTCGCCCATTTTCATGTCTTAAAAGTACGTCAATTTGTTTCCCGGTGGTGCGTGATTATTTCATTATTTCAAGTAAGGTGTTCCGGCGTACGCCAATATTCAGAAATTATATCGCCCTTCAATAAACATTTTTATCGGTATTACCCTTGACACGCTTCTTGTGAGTTTTGTGATTTATCGGTTGACCGTCTCTTGTCAGTGAGAACCGCGACTACGTTTTTAGCTCCGCCTGTTGTCCAATTGGAAGTATTAATATTACAGCGACAGCCTAAGCCCCGCCCTTATTTAGAAATTTAATATTACAGCGACAGCCTAAGCCCCACCCTTATTTAGAAATGACACCGCTGGGTGTAAATTAATGCGACCGTGCAAGTAAACATGAATTGACAGTTTTAAGTAATCTTTTGATCTTGGCGGCTGCTTTGATGTACCACTGACTGAAAGTAAATAATACTTGCGCTTGCAAAAAATGAGGACGCCAAACTGAAGTGCAACTGTAAACTAGATATTACTGAAATAGTTTATTTCAGTACGTCATAATTTTTCCAACTCCGGTTAATTTATATCTCACATTTTATTTCCGTAGCCCATAGTGGCACTTCTGTCCTACTCTCATGATCATTACGGTAAATTCTATGGGCGAAATTAGAAGGGTATGAAATGCGTCGGTGCCACTTTGATCTAACGAGTTGACCAGTTGCTTTCTGACCGTGGTAGCTACTTGCAGTAAAGAGTATTTTGTTATATCTTAAATAACAGCAGTTAGAACATAAAACAATTCGAATGTTGAACAAAATATTCGTCAAGAATATGTAGAGGCTGGAAGCATTAAAACAATTTATCAGACCGTTTTGTAAGCGCGTATAGCAACGCAATTTCGGACGTAGCTAACGTTCAGGCAAGCGTATCGTAAGACCATAACCACTCGTATTCTGATGGATGTAAGCATATTTTTTTCATCCTGGGATTCCAAATGCGACCCAGCAGACAGCAGGGTTTTAAAATTCCTAGCGAGAACCCTGGACGTAACATGTACATTTTAGTCAGCTGGAACTGAAATAAAATTACCAACTCACAAAAAGTATCTTATCTTTCAATCAGAATTACTTACTCTAAACATTTAGTGAAACAACATAATGGTGACATCTGCCAGTCTAAGCAAAGTGGTTCAAAACACCCATACCAGAACTTTTCACCCTTTTAACCAAGATATCCCGTTTGCTGTCTCGATACCATTCAGAACAGTTTGGCTACAGATATACTGCAGCCATGCAGATATACTGCAGCCATAAGTAAGTGTACAAACACAGGGCTATAGATAAGAAGTGTCTGGTGATAATTCGGGATAATTATCTTTCTCACCAAAATATATGACATGGATACTCGTTAGATTTGCCTGGTCGAGGCGAAATGAGTACCTATAACATGTATTTTTAGTAAATAATAAAAATCATCCTCTGAATACTCCCCTTGACTAGAGCTCTAAAACTAAAGGTGAAAAAAAAACACACAAAAAAAACAGCAATCTGAGTTTAATATAACAGTACCTTATTCCGACAGCCGTTGCGTGCAAAAAAAGGTGGACTTCCTAGATTTTCCTGCGGGAAGTCGGGGACTTCATGAATCCGAAAGTAAATGGAAGCCCCGTACAATCATTGATTGAATATTTGCATGCCAGGTCCAGTACCGATATAAGATGAAATTGGAGCAAAATATTGCATAAAGTATGTCAAACTGCCTTTCAAAATCAAGTTTAAAATCTGAAATTTTGACCGAAAACAGGTTTGAAAATGCTTCTCCGGCACTACAATTTTCATATTTTTTTCCGGGGGAGGACCCCTAGACCCCCCAAAATGAGAGGGGGGAACCCCTCTCATACCTTCCTCCCTCGCGGCTCACACCGCTTAAATCATGCATTCGGCATTCTGTGCCTCCCCGTCTTCAGGTGCTCTGGGTCCAGCCCTGCAAACAGGAGCCTCAGTAGCTCAGCAGGTTTAAGGCTCGCTCCTGGTGGGAATCTTTTCAACTTCAAACAGAGTTCCATTGCACACAGCCTTTCATTATCGACCTTGCATTATCCTGATATGACTTAAATACTGTTAAAAAGGGGCATAAAATGCAAGTCATCCATCAGTAAAATTAAATGATAAATCAAAGCGATTCAATTATCAGTTCTATAGTGTCTTCAGACCCTCGAACTTCAAGATCGTGCTGTAGAAAGAACGTGATTACTCTATGTACAGAAATTTGGAAAATGGAGCATGAGATGCTCTACAATAATTATTTGGTAACAAATTCAAAGCTGTCTGAGATTTTTTTTTGACAAACGTAAAACACTTCTGAACACCAGATTGTGATATAGCCGTTAGGACACTGCTAGAGCACCAAAAGTACGACCAGGTGATACCTACTATCAATAATACACGGCATAATAGCACTGGTTTGTCACGGACTCATAAAAACTCATATGACACAGCCGAGCATCGAACCGTAGACCCTTTGATATAAAGGCAAACCCTCTCAGACGTCGCTGTATAAGCAAGGCAGTACACGTGTATTATGAACCTAACTTTTTTTCTGTGGCATGCATACGACTCTTATGTTGATACTTAGTACACTATAATTGTGACCGTCTCAAGGCGGTACTTTTGTTGCGGTTACATTTGTTTTATGTTCGGTGCTGTTTAGTTTATTGTGTTCTCAGTTAATCCCGGTCTGGCCACATACTTTCGTTTCTCCTTCCGCTGATTCAAGAAGGGCAGTTGTCAGTTACTGGCGAAAATATGTGCACTTAGTACTGGTTAACCGCTTAGGAGGTCTAAGCCTGCCCAGGAATAGTGTGGTTAGGTTAACTGACCGTCCCGACATGACCTTAGTTGTTTACCGGGGACGTTAAGCATCAAATCAACCAACCAAATGTGTTCTCAGTTTAATCCTTCTATCATAAAAATAGAAAATAGGTAAAAATAATTGTTAAATGTTTTTCATATAATTTGCCTAGTCCGTTGTAACCCGTCTGTTGGTCTAAATTATTTAGTTCAATAAAGATAGCTGAGTTGCCATCTATTTGGGAAAGAGCTGCTGACTCGGCTTATCACTTGTAATTTATAGTTTGTTGGGATGTCTTTGTCAATCTTTCCCTTTGATGTTGGGGATAGGGTTTGGGATCTGATTCAGTCAGTTCCTGAAGTGTAGTTACTCTTTAAATTTATTTACCTAATGAGCATTTATCAACCTACTTCTTTGATGATCACACAACCGCAAATTGTCTTCTTACTCCTTCCTTCTTATTTACAGGGGATGTCTAATGTTCGGACCAATTTATATTACCATTCAGGAGGCTGATTAAACTTGTTGCGATACAGCACTAGGGAGAAAGGGTTGATTGAAAGCCTGCTTGTTGTTACCCATCAGATTAAGGAGATCATCTTCCGAGACATCAGGACATATCTACCAGTTATAATTAACAATACTTTGGCATTTGTAATAAACAGTCTACCATGACAAGTTATTCTAAGAAACAAATTGTTAATAAACCACATAGCTGTGATTTATGTTGTAAAACTTTTACTAGTGAAAGTGAACTTCAGCGCCATAAAGTTGTTCATACTGGTGATATATCGCACATTTGTGACGTTTGTGGCAAAGCATTTACACAGGCAGGCAATCTTCGGACACATAAACTGATTCATACTGGTGACAAACGATATAGCTGTGATGTTTGTGGAAAGGCATTTACACGAGCAAGTAATCTTCGGGGTCATAAACTCATTCATACTGGTGTTAAGCCACATAGATGTGATATTTGTGATAAAGCATTTATAAAGGCAATTTCCCTTCGCACACATAAACTAATTCATACTGGTGACAAGCCACATACCTGTGATGTTTGTGGCAAGGATTTTGCAGTAGCAAGTAATCTTCGAAAACATCAACTAGTTCATACTGGTGACAAACCACATAGCTGTGATGTTTGTGGCAAAGCGTTTACTGTGACAAGTCCTCTTTGGAGACATAAAGTGATTCATACTGTCGATTGGCCTCATAACTGTGATAACTGTGGTAAAGCATTTAAACAGGCACATGATCTTTGGACCCATAAAATAATTCATACTGGTGACAAGCTACATAGCTGTAATGTTCGTAGTAAAGAATTTAGAGTGGCAAACGACCTTCGGAGACATAAATGGATTCACCCTGGTGACAAGCCACTTACCTGTGATGTTTGTGGCAAAGCTTATACAAGGGCAAGTGATCTTAAGGGACATATATTGGTGCCTGCTGGTGACAAGCCACATAGCTGTGATGTTTGTGGTAAAGCATTTCCAAGGGCAGGTGATCTTCGGATACATAAATTGATTCATACTGGTGATAAGCCACATAACTGTGATGTTTGTGGTAAAGCATTTTCACAGAAAAGTAATCTTCGGACCCATAAAGTAATTCATACTGGTGACAAGCCACATACCTGTGATGTTTGTGGCAAAACATTTACACGGGCAGGCAGTCTTTGGAAACATAAACTGATTCATACTGGCGAGTAGCCACATAGCTGTAATATTTTTGCTAAAGTATTTATAGTGGCAAATGACCTTAGGAGACGTTAATTGTTTCATAGTGGTGACAAGCCATATACCTGTGATGGTTTATGGCAAGGCGTATACAAGGGCAAATGTCTTCAGGCACATAAATTGATTCATACTGGTGACAGACCATATAGCTGCGATGTTTGTGGTAAGGATTATGCAGTAACAAGTCATCTTGAAACACATAAACATATTCATACTCATTATACGTCACATACCTGTGATGTATGTGGCATAGCCTTTACGGTGACATCACAGTACAACAATTCCCATAGCTCACAGTTTAAAATGGGTCAAAGTCAATGCACTGCCAATTTTCTCCTGGTCTAAACTTTCCAAATTGAGGCATGGCATTGAATAGACAACACTGTTACTTAACATTAATAGCTAAAACATTTGGGGGTTGTACGGCATATTTTTGACTTATTCTGTTTTTAGTGCTGACAGCCCTAGTTCGCAGTGAATAAATCTCGAAACTTTCATTGGCACCCCCTGTGTAGTTTTCAACCCCAACAAAAATGTAGCAAAACAGCTTTGTAAATAAACTCATTTTTTATATTAATAAGTAACTCAGAAAATTATTTAACTTTCATAAAACCAATCAGGGGCTGCAAATATATATATACTCCTAAAAGCTCTTCCCTAAAGAGGCGGGGCTTGCATAATGAGCATTTTTTTACTGTAGTGCAACCTATAGGTGGCACTACAGTAATACAATTCCCATAGCTCACAGTGCAAAATGGGTCAAAGTCAATGCACTGCCTATTTTCCCTTGGTCTAAACTTTCCAAATTGAGGCATGGCATTCAATAGACAACACCTTTACCTACCAGTAATAGCTAAAAAGTTGGGGGTTGTGCGGCATATTTTTTACTTATTCTATTTTTAGTGCTGACAAGCCTAGTTCGCAGTGAATAAATCTCTAAACTTTCACTGGCACCCCCTGTGTATTTTTCAACCCCAACAAAAATGTAGCAAAACAGCTTTGTAAATAAACTCCACTTTTTATCGTAATAAATAAGCATAACATTCAGAAAAATATTTAACTTTCATAATAAAACCAATCAGGGGCCTGCATATATTCATTATACTCCTGAAAGCTCTCCCCAAATGAGGCGGGGCTTGCATAATGAGCATTGTTTACAGTAGTTCAACCTTAAACAGGCATAAAGTCTTTGGATATATATACGAATTCATACAGGCGATAAGCCACATACCTGTGATGTACGTGGTAGAGTGTTTACATATTCAGTTACTCTTTGTAGACTTATGTTAATGCATACTCATGAAATGAGCTACGAGTTGCAGACAATACGGCAAACAAGATCTTTTCATGAATCTGTCATATACACTAGTCACATTGACTCCGTTCGACATTTCAGGTTTTAAGATCTGTTGTTTCTATATAAGGTGACACTGACTCTACATAATTGATAATTGAGCCGCGACGCGAGAAAACCGACAAAGTGGTAGTGCGCCCAGCGCAGACTCAGTTCAGCCTAGGCATCCGCCAAGTCTGATGAGAGTCTTCGCTGTCTGCATGGGGGTAGGTTAGACCCTCAGCTACCCTTTAAGCGCTTAGCAAAGAGTCTGATCAGACTGGACGGAATGCGAGGCTGATCTAAGTCTGCGCTGGGTTCACAACCACTTTGTTGGTTTTCTCGCGTCGCGGCTCATTTGGAGAAGCAGTTGTAGAAATTTCGCAAATATTTGCTTTGAAAAGACATTCACCAAAATTTACGAATTTTCAGGAAAATGTTTGATGCATCTTACAGCATTCATTTATTTACACACAGTATATACTTACGTTCTCGTCAGTGACACATGGTGCGGTCTTGGAATATTGTTTCTTTCATACTTGTGGAAGGGCTAATGTTGTGGTATTGTGACTAAACTGCTGCAGGGTCTGTTCATCCTGGGGTGTGTATATTTATGCTTTCTCCTCTGCTAACATTGGATAAAACGTTTATAGGTCCTAACGTATATACTCATGGCAAATCAAATTGCCTTATTGTTGTGTGCTTTACCTTTCAGCAGAGATAATGATTCACATGTCAGTTGTGTGGTTTAGAATTTATAATAGAACATTATCGGGGTAGTCTTTAGGGACAAAGAATAGATACTTGAAGGAAATTCAGAGTCCCAGTATGTTTCAGACTCAACGTTCCTTCCGCTGATTCAAGAAGGGCAGTTGTCAGTTACTGGCGAAATTATGTGCACTTAGTACTGGTTAACCGCTTAGGAGGTCTAAGCCTGCCCAGGAATGGTGTGGTAAGGTTAACTGACCGTCCCGACATGACCATAGATGTTTACTGTGGACATTAAGCAATAAATAAAAAAAATAAAAAATCAGACTCAACGTAACACAGCAGTGTTGTTTGCAAGGCTGCATACTGAAATCAGGGGATATATTCAGAGAAATCTGAACCTTTAGATTGGTTTAGACTCTTATTCTATATCATCGCCTTTTATATTATTTGGACCCTTTTTGAAACTAATCAGTCTTTGAATCGACTGCCCAAATAAAATTAAGAAATTTCAGTATGCTTTACTCTGGTTTGGTCACCAGATATTGTCAGGGTCACTGACGAGGCTTTAATAGCCGAAACTACGTAGTCTGGCACATGTCCTTCTTCTGAATGTGCTTTCTGCTCTTGAAGGAACTCTATAAGATTTTAATCCTTCTACTTACTGATAAGCCACATTATGATTTATTGTGTTCCTTATATTTATATAGTGAACTATTCATTTCATTTATAAATAAAATGACTCTCATTTGATGAAATTAGGTGCAAATAAGTCAATAACGACAATTTACTGATATATTGCATTTATAATAACTTCGCATTAATAGATGAAAGTGGTCAAAGTACCAAATCATATTTGATGATATTAAATGTAAATAAGTCAATAACGACAATTTACTGATATATTGCATTTATAATAACTTCACATTAATAGATGAAAGTGGTCAAAGTACCAAATCATAAGTCCGAACTCGTAAGTCATTTAAACATAGACAGTTCCGGATTATTTTAGATGCACAGACATGGACCCCAAACAGAGGTTTAGTCAGGTGCCCGCGATTAGTCAGCATCACCTCCCTATTATAATACACCCGCCATATCTATGTATCTGTGGAAAAAGACAGTGAAAATGAAGGTCCGGTATTTGGAAGCTTAACTAAGCTTCGGCTAAGGCCATCAAATCGGAAATTAGTTTAGAAAATGCCACATTATAGGGATAAACAAGGTCATGGTGTCTCCCATAAAACCTTTTAACTGTCTATACAAGCTTTACTTTATGATAACCCTGCTTCAACAGTTTATGAGTGAGTGTCTTCGAGTGAGTAGCTTCCCTCTTTCAACAAAGTCTTGATATCTGAAATAGGTCCTAGCATAGCGGACTAGTTGAGAAACATAAACTCTGTATACAGGTGCCGAAGGGATATTACTACTCAAGATGAGAAAATGGAAGTCGTCCCTCTTGTCATAAAGCCTAGAACAAGCTTTCCATTGTCAATATAGAGATAACAATCTAAGCATGAGGCAGATGAACTGGACTCTGTGGTATCTTAAATTTCAAGTTCACATGGATAGATGAGTATACAGTATACAGACCCCTATGACGTATAAGCACGTGCTGTCATGCAGGAGTGACTTAGAATTTTTTTTCATGTATACCATTCTAAAGCACTTGACATTACCTTTTTAGTGATATAAAAACCACTCCTAAATATCAACCAGTAGGATACCCTGAGATCATTTACATTATTTTTCTGAAATGCCCCTCATTTCAGAATGAGGGACATTCCAGAAATAATGTAAATAATCAGACCATATTGTGAGGCAGAAGAGTTCTCTAGGCATTAATGATAGTGGGTTAACAGATGGTGTGACTACTACAACGCTAAGGGAAGCTAATATGTGAAATGTTTTCTCATACTTTCACATGTTCGGGATAAGATGAACTATTCAAAATTTATTAAGCTAAATTGGATGAAACTTTAGCCTTTCATTAACAACATGTTTCTTCAGTTTAAACATATTTTATTGCCTCTTACTACGTCAAGCAATTGGGTCGGACCACAAGTTTTTCAACAGTAGGTGTTCTTTGGTGACCTTGCCTCAAAGCAAAAGGGGCTTGGTTTTGTTTTGGGGGTTATTAAACAAATGGAGAAAAATTAAATAATTCTGACATGGGAAAGAATGTATACGGGAAAGTATGTATACGGGAAACAATATATACGGGAAACAATGTATACGAGAAATGCTAAATAATGAAGGCACCTTTCGAACTGACGCGCAATTCATTGCAAATCTTATTTCTATTATGTAATTATAATCAGAACTTCACGTATTCATACATACAGGTAAGTTCACGTGAGAAATCAGTGAGTTCCGAATTATTTCCAAATTATAAGCAATATATTTTTGGTAAGTATTCATTGTTGCTTTATACCTTGTTCTGTGATAACAAATAATGGAAAAGTCAAGAAAAACACATGGAGAAGGGAATTATGATTTGCGTATTAGAGAAGTAAATGATTTAGAAATCAAGGATTTCTTCAATCCATGGAGCTTTCATCTACTGTTAATTTCCTCTGATGAGGAGGTTTATAGATGGCTAAGGCAAAATGGGTTATTGGCATCTGAAGTCTCATGTCATTGTGGAAAAAAGCAAAACTTAACACAAGAAGTAGAGTGAAAGATGGCTTCACTTTTCGATGCGGCTTAAATCATGAATTTAACACAGCGGTTAACTGGGCTAGTTACATACGGGAGTTGTTTTGTCAGTATGTATTTGACGCTTATAACATGATGCATTTTGACGGTGAAGTTGAAATTGACGAAAGTTTATTCGGCAGGAAAATAAAATATAAGGGTCAGCCTCGAGGCCATAGAATATGGATATTTGGTATTGTACAAAGGGAGACAAATCAAATAATACTCTACCCAGTAGATAACCCAAATGCAGAAACATTGATTTCTTTAATACAGAGGCATGTATCGCCAGGCACAAGAGTCTTCTCAGACTCAAAGGGCAGCATATATGAATCTAAATGAGCTAGGTTATAACCATTTTACTGTTGCCCATAAAACACTATTTAAACAACGTTATAAGAACGTTCAGACAGGTGAAATTGTCGATTGCCACACCAATCGCATTGAACGTGCGTGGAAGATTTGCAAGGATCACTTTAGACGAATTAATGGCTCAAATACAAAACTCTTCGAGCAGCACCTAGCTGAAATTGTGTGGCGAAACCACGTACATAGACAAAATATTTACGAGGCATTTTTTAACTTGCTTAGGGATGTCTACACCCTGTTCGTTCCAGCCAAATATACTTACCGGATACCACTGTTCGATACTTGGACGCCTCCCAGTTTACGGGATGAGAGTGAACACCACATGACCATTATGCAGGGTTCGGACAGTGAAAGTGACAGTGCCAGTGCCAATGAAGAGCCAAGCATCCCAGCTGCTACCTCTACCCTTATTAGTACAGGTCAAATGGTGTCGCCATCTGACAGGCCAGCAACACAACCAAGAGATAATGATCATGCCTCTTTGCAGCAAGAATCTGCAGAGCTGACGCATATACCAACTACCCAGCAGTCACAGCAGGTACCAGTATCAACAGGACCGGACATAAGTATTAATCCGCCGTCACCCCAGCCCAGCACATCGAAAGGAATGTCCATAGATACGAGGTATGTTACTTTCCGGAAGCGAGCAAAGAAGAAAAAGAATCCTTTGAATCTGAATGGGAATGTGATACTGCTACAAAAAAGCTATACCATCCTCCCTAGTTCAAGGCAATGAAAAGGAAAGCTAAAAACGTAGAGAAAAGTCAGAAAAAAGTGCCTGAAAAAAATCGAAAAAATCTCAAAATCCGTACACTAAAGGAGCATACCAATTTCAGTTTTCTTCATCCGACAGTGACTTTCAGTGAGACAGGATAATTTTGTATAATATGTACTATAAATTTTTAAACAAAATTTAAAAAAAAATCAATAAAAAAATTAAAAAGTTATTAAAAAAATCCCCCCCAAAATATTTTAACCCAAAAATTGAACTTTGTATAAAATGTGTATAGTCAGGTGGCGGATTCGAATCAAGTGCTCTAGAAAATGAGTTTGTGGGCACTTTCGCGGCATAATGGGCAACCATGCTAGAAATACTTACATATATGTCCTCGTTTATTTTTTGGCGGTTGCCAATCCTGACTGGCCATTGTGTACCGAATAAATGAGATCAAAGGTCATTAAGTGCAAAATCACGAAAAACTGCTTAGAAAATGATTATTGTACATTTGAGGTATAAATATCACCGCAGTTAAATGCTGCACATATTGAAAACCTCATGCGGCAATAGTAAAGCATACTTGAACAGTTTCTGTTCGATCAAACTCTGTGTGTGTCCGTCTGTACACCTATTTTTCTGAATGAACATGCATTCATAGAGCTAACTTTAATATTTCATAAATCGAGGACTGCACTGCATAGATATATGAACAACACGTTTCAATTTAGTAAATCATACCGTTTTAAGCAATATATCATATATTTCTAGCTCAACATTTACACTACAAATAGTTGGCTTCATTAGCATGTGTTGTTTACAATACATAAATTGTTTACAGTTGCCATCTGAAATCTAATGCAGAAATATAGCCATAAAATTATTTGTATTTGTGTTTACACATAAAGATGCTAGAACTTTAAAAGTGTGAGCTGTGAAGCAGATGAAATTCAATGTAGATAAATCAATCGCATGTAGTTTACGTTACAAATTGGTAAAGTAGTCATTTAAATTACTATAAGGCAATTCAATTAAATGGAAAAAAATAGTATAATGTATGTTCTGTGTTTATAGATGTTTTCTTGTTTGTAAAGTTGACAGTAATTCATTTTGCAGACTACTTTTAGACACACAATACACATCAGCATGATGTCGAGAATAAGTTTTCAGATATACAGAAGTATTTTAAATGTACAATCCAGAATATCGAAACTTGTCGACCGACATTTTGAAACTCATTGCCTCATGCTTTTGGTTCTAAGGGGCATTGCTGATATGCAAGCAAACTTGTTAAACTACTGTTACATATACGTTTTTGTATAAGTGTTACAGCATCGCATGCAATTTACGTTCAGACAGACAGGTCTGTGGGAAAGAAATAAAGTAATTCGAATCTAAGTATTGCTATTGCCCATATGTCATTATGTTGGTCCTCGTCTGAATCACCTCTTCTATACATTTCTCATATGATTAATGACCATATAACTTGCATGGAAAAATATGAGAAAACTACATATTATAAAAATCAAATGCTTCATTTATAAGTACCCTGTCGTTAAGTGGCTTTGTAGAGGCTGCTAAGATGGCTCCCATAACTTCATCAGAGTATTGTTTTATTTAGTTTTAATCCAGTGACTACAGAGCTTAAAGACGCTATCTGAAATAATGACAGATGCTCCAGGTTGCATGGGGTGTGTTTTACACTTTACAGAATTTCTCAGGAAAACATTAAATCAAACCTAGTCTGCTTTATTCAAACCTTGTGCGTCATTATTACATGACAAGTTTCATATCATTCTGATTAATGCATTCGGAGCTGGTACATTTGCTCCTCACAACACAGTCATCATATGTTTTGTTTTGCATAGCTATGTAATGGACTAAAACAGAATTCGTTAGCCTGTGTAGTTTACGTTATTGGAAGTGTTTGAATTTCGTACCCGAAATCTATTGAACTTTAAAAAAGGGCATAACACTGACTTAAAACTGTGTCTGCATGTAAAATATTTAACAATATGTTGCTTACTATATAGATGCAAATGGAACCATGAATGGATAATTAAGGAGGTGGGGGAGGGAGGGGTGAAAATTGTAAAAATAGTGCCAGCCATCCCCAATGGCAAGATTTATACTATATTACTCCAGCTATCTTAATACTACATTTGTCAACGGTTATGACATCATAAATGAATGAAACCGGTTATAATTCAAGGTGTTAATATATATAACTTTTATGTAGGGGTTAAAATATAATGGCAACACAACAAATCACTACGGGGACTTACTCATCGACACAGTCTACTATGAAATATTTCTGAAACTGTTGTTCAAGCAACAAGACCTTTACTGTAGTGCAAGCTTCAGACATCAAATGGGCTACTGTTTCACCAGCTCAGGTAACTCGTCTGAATAGGTAGTTATAACAGTCAAAGCATTTAGTGAAAACAGCAAAGGCGACTGTAGTGCTAGAGTACAGATAATGTTTGCCACTGCTGTGCTGGCTAAGCACATTACAAGAAATCTATGTTTTACCATCTCATGCTTTTACTAGTCATCTTGTGTGATTAGCATGCCAGTTCTGGCCACCAAATGTCCTCTGCCAGTATACTGAAATACCACTGTGGCAGCCATAAACGCACATCCTATAATTCTAATATCCATGTGTGGTAATACATATTTCGTAACGTACGTAACACTGCATATAAGGCTTTACAAAGACGTCTATAGATAAAAGGGTGCCATCTTAATCTACTAGACGCGTCTGTAAACACTGTGGTGTCAGGTCAGGTTATTGATAGACATCAGCATATATCATGGTACCTACGTATGCCGCTGCCAAACCTGTGCATCGACTGTGGCACCTGCTCAATTTACCGAAATACCCCTAGAGATATGGTCATGGTAGTTGTTTCTTTTATATTAATATGGGTAAAATTCAGTGCCAGACAGTGTATTGCCAGACATCTACAAAGTCTGTGGTACCAGCACAGGGTAAGAAAAAAGGATATATTGACATGGTTGTAGAAATTAAGGCTAAAACAAAGCCCCTTTAGAGTCATTGCTCTCTGTTATGTGATTCCATATTATATTCTGTCTGCATCTTTATCTTGGTCGACGACCTAAAAACCACAACTAAAGAGACAGTTATATCTGTTCTTTAGCTAAGTTTGCTCTCTGACAACACTGTAGAACAAGTTCAAATTCTGTCGACAAATTGTCACTTTCAATTATGAGTGCCAGCTGACTGACTAAAATACTTCAGAAGAGGCAAATGTACTGCCCCAGGCATCTACAAAATTGCCTAGCAGACAATTGTTCATGCTCTAATAACCAAACATCTAAATTTAGAACATTGCAATACCTCATCTGTTAAAGATAAAAGTAGATCTTTGTAGTGCCACCTCTAAAATGCTGTTTATAATATCAATGGCCATGTTTCTGGTTTATGATTTTTGATTAGATATGCCCGGTAACGTATGTAACGGTGTAATTTTCTGCATATTTTGATACACTCAAATGTTTCTTTTTACTTGCGTTAATGTAAAATGTAAATATAAGCTGGTTTCAGTAAAATGGTAAATCGATCTGAAATATGTTTGTCCATTAAATTGGAGAAGAAAAATCGGTAACGTAGGCAACAGTTATACTCTATAGGAGATAGCTTAGGTGATTGTATAGAAAAGCAGCACGATGCTTTTCGTCAATAGCAAATTAAATATACGTTTCAAAATTCATTTTAATAAGAGGTATAGTAACATACTAATTCAGCGGATTGATATGGTAACGTATTTACATTGGCGATAGCTGTCAAACGCACCAAGTCAGATAGCAGAGAATGGTATCATGTAATGTTGTAATATATTTTTGGAAAAACAATAAGTGTAGAAGGCCTCTCATTCAGATTGGTGGGGCAGGTCTATGGGCTATTGGTAACTCAAAAGACTGCTTTTAGAATAAATAATATAATAAGCCACGATACAAAAGTGTACTTAATGACATTTGACCCAGTTATGATGATATGACGTCGGCAATTTGGCAATAGCTTTTGTGGTATGTTTACTTACTTCCTTTGCCAAAGCTGCCTCTCATTTCGCAAAAGTGCACATTAATTCAATAATTCACTCACAAACTGGTATATAAAAATGCACCAAATGACCTTTGGCCCGATTTTGACCTTATATGACGTCTGTTGAGCTGGCAACCGGGCAAAATGGTTTTAGGTAGGTTTACTGACTTCAATGAGCCCGGTTGCCCGTCATGCCGCGAAAGTGCCCACAAATCCAAAATTTCACTCATAAACCACCGGACTATGTACAGTACGCTACGGATCAACAACAGATTATTGGACGTCAGGATTATCACGGTGATAATGGTAAGTTGAAAATATAAACTTTGATTTCTATTTATTAGAGCTCCACTATAATTCCGCTTTCTCTCTTGCCTTCCTCGTGCGCGTTATATTTTAAACACATCACATGTAGCAACTTAGCTGTATGGAAATGTCAAACAATGAGAATCAGAATGTTAGCCGAAGTCGGCAAATTTATAATTTATGGATGATTATCCAGGATATAATTGGACCAGCTCATCTATGGCCTATCAATATAAGGAGATATTGTTGGACTCCTAATTTAACTCATTTTCATCGAATACTCGTATGTGCATTTGTGTATGTCAATGGATTGAATCACGATACATTTTTGAAATGGGCTTCACTGTTAACATTAGGCAGCCAAAATAAAAAGCCAAAAACTTATTCAGTTTGACAGCTATTGCATGCGGCTTTTAATAAGATTATAGATTTGAATATACATTGTAGGAGGTCTTGATCCAATGCTGCATTCTGTAGGCCCCTTAAGAAAAAAATACATACCAATTTCTGAATTATGATCGAGTTTTTAGCAGATTGTAACTACATGTACCGGTATGCCCAAACAACTGTGTTACATGATCTAGAATGAGTTAGCTTTGTACCTGTCTCAGCAGACACTTGAAGTTTTTCCTAACATGTTTTATGCCTTATGTCTGTGTCGAAATCCCAATTTTCAGTGCTAAACAGGTACGAACTTGCATTATGCGAATCGCATTTGAACTGCAAATTTCTTTACACCAGTATGTTTTCTTCCTTTCTCAGTGCAGTGTTAAACGTAGCAAGGATAATAGCATTTAAAATCCCGTACATGCATCTACGAATTTCCGCAGCTTTGTCATAAGACTCAGAAGCTCGTTAAATTGAGGCCTACTTTTCTATACTCAGTTTTCATTCGACTGGTTTATTGTCCACCTATTTTCTATGCATAAATGAGATTAATTCAGGTGAAAATATTTAGAACCAGTCCGCTTCCCGGTGACTGTGACGATTAAAGAAGCTCAGTCTTCTTGATGATATTATAATGCAAGCATCTGTAGGAACTCATCCAAATTGTACGGATTACCAGAAAAAATGATCCTTTACAGCTTAAAAAGGTCCGTACCGGGTACCGATAAAATTTCTTATTGTTCCGTATCGGCCAGAAATGATCCGTAATATACGGAGATACGGGCCCTGTCTGGAGCACTGATAATAATTTATGATACATATTGTAAATTGCCAAGTGGGCACGCGACCTCCCAGTTTTACCTTGTATCGACGACGTTATTTCGTCGATGCATCGTCCGCGATATTTATCATTGATCATATGTAGTGTATTATCTGTATTTATGCAACCAATTCTTGTCGCCAGTGTGCGATATCTACAACGTGATATATCGGCGTTACGCTGCACGCCCGTTGTTTTTTTAATTATATGCATGCTGTACAGTTTGGTATAGTGCTGCTGTTGTGCAATTACTGTTAATAGGTTGATCATTATAGGTTACTTTTATTGTGCCGCTGGGTCGACGTCAAAACGACGTTTTAATAACGCCACCTTAGTTTCTCTAATGGTTATTGCTATTGCGCCTTTGGGTCAACGTTGAAACAATATTAAAACAAAAACACAAAGGTTAGGTTATTTCGTAATTTGTGTTCTATGTTGGCTGCACTATTTTAGGAGGTGCATTGATTGAGATTTTTCACAATTTTGCTGTTTCCTGGCAGGTTCCGAGTTGGGTGTGTCCCGTGTCGGCGTACATTGCTGACAAGCCACTGAGCGCCTGTGCTAAACAGGCTACATCACTGGCAGCTGGTCGAGGAGCAGAGTGCTTCTCTTGTACGTAAGCCCGGTGTAGATATAAGCACAGTGCCGATATAAACCTGAGTTCGGTGTAAACCTGAGGTCGGTGTAAGCCAGGTATCGATGTGAGCCTGGTGTCGTTTAGGCAAGAGGAGGCAAGTCTGTTGTAGGTCAGGATAATCGAGTAGCCGTTGTCGGTCGATCGACGAAGGTATGACGGACATTTCGACTTTTATTGTGATTTAGAGGACCTCAGTAGTATTTGGGTTGGTGGAGATCCAAGCAGCAATATTTTACTTGTGATGGTGGAGACTCAGGTGGTGGAGATTCAGACGTGAACGCTTCAGTGTGTATCTTTTGACAGTCTTCCTGTTCCTACCGAAGATTTTGTAGTGGTTATCGAGCTCTAGTTTCAGAAGCAGTGTTCACTTAATTTAAGCGAGCAGTTCTTCTGACTGTGAACTCGATCCCCACTATAACTCACATTAGAAACAGTCGTGTTAATATGTTTCATGTTTTATGTTGCACCCATAAACGTTTTTAACAAGCTTATGTACTTGTTGTGATCGTGGAGATCAACATGGGGGCCTACACATACCGGAAGTCCCTCAGTTTTTCCTGGCTGCGTCTCTGACTGGTGGTGCGTCTGGGCTAATCGGTACCGTCTATCTTTTGTCTACTGACTGAAAAGAGACTGTACCGCCAATGACATTTGACGCACGGACAGTGTGTATCAGGACATTGAGTCTGTTCATTCCAGTTTCTTTCCCCAGACTATAAGAGATGGGAACTTCTTGGAAGATTGCCTTAATTCTGCTGCTGATTGTGCAGAGGATTCCATTACTAAATTTAATTTCTCTTAAGGACTAGCTTTCCTGGTCACAGGTCCTGGTGAATGAGTGTCTTTGGACGTATCACCAGTTGAACAATTCTTATTCCGAATGTTATGCTGAAATATTTACATTATCCGTGCTTTTATTGAAAAGCCTTATGGTAAACCATTAGAACGTAATGTAGTTAATACTTCGATATTGATTGATTGATTGATTGATTTGTTGCTTAACGTCCACGGTAAACAGCTAAGATCATGTCGGGACGGTCAGTTAACCTAACCACACTATTCCTAGGCAGGCTTAGACCTCCTAAGCGGTTAACCAGTACTAAGTGCACATACTTTCGCCAGTAGCTGACAACTGCCCTTCTTGAATCAGCGGAAGGAGAAACGAAAGTATGTGTCCAGACTAGGTATCGAGCCCAGTACCTCTGACTTATGATTCAGGTGCCCTACCGATTGCGCTACGCGGCCCGACTTATACTTCAATAAACTACTTCGGTTCGCGCGACATTATATGACGTTACGTGACGTCAAAATTAATCAAGGTTCTCCAATCTGATTGGACGTAGGCGACGTTGTTGTTACGTCATTGACGCTGTTTCGCTTTAAGTAGAAAAGAGGGTATTAAAATTTTTCTGCTTCAACTGTAGCACCTAAAGCAAAATTGTAATTATAAGCAATGATAATAATATTTCTGATGTTTATCGACGTATAAATTACATTGGGTCGCTAGCAAAGTTAACATGAACCCCTTCGGAGCTCACTTACATTGCACGCCAATGTAGTTTATTCTTCGATAAACATCAAAAAAATGAAATTCATTCCTTAATTAATACGAAACGTGGGAAAGAGTAATTCTAAAAACCACTGGCATCAACTCCGGCGTTATCAAGAGTATATTTTTGTATTGCATGAGTATATGTGCAATGGCGGTCACTGAATTAAGCACTTTTTGCACGTTTCCTAAAAACATAAGAAGAATTACTGAAAAAGGCTTACTAGTTTTAAGGCATCCTGTGTGTGTGCGCTGGCAACAGTAGTACCTGACCAGATGCAACAACTGTGAGGCCTCTCACAAGTATGACTATCATTATTTTTAACAAATACGCTTATGAGTTAACCGCAGCTATGAAACCTCTCGCCAGCATGAGTCATTTCTGAGGCCTGTCACCAATATGAATCAGTATATGTCTCTGAATGTAAGAAGTCCTTGTTAATGATTTACCACACAGATCACATTTACAAGGCTTTTCACCAGCATGAATATGAGCGTGTATTCGAAGGCTACTAGCTTGTGTAAATCTCTTACCACACACCGTACATCTATGAGGCTTGTCACCTGTATGAATAACAGAATGTGTCCTAAGATTACTAGCCTGTGTAAATGTTTTACTACAAATACCACAAGCATGAGGCCTGTCGCCAGTATGAATTAGTGTATGTCTCCGAAGGCTACCACGATCTGTAAATCTTTTCTCACAGATATCACATTTATGTGGTGGTCCGTCTTCAGTATGAATGAGTGAATGTTTCTGAAAATAACTGACAGTTGAAAAGGCTTTATCACAGCTGCTGCATTTGTACGGCTTTTCACCAGTATGAGTGAGTGTATGTCTACGAAGGTTACTGTTATATGCAAATGACTTATCACAAATGCTGCATTTATCAGTCTTGTCACCAGTATGAATTAGCGTATGTTTCTTTAGGCTATTAGCATGCGCAAAAGTTTTATCACAAATGCAACATGCATGAGGCCTGTCACCAGTATGAATTAGTGTATGTCTCCGAAGGCTGCTCGAATCTGTAAATGTTTTTCCACAGATATCACATTTATGAGGCCTGTCTTTAGTATGGATGAGTCCATGTCTCCTGAAGTAATTAAAATCTGAAAAGACGCTACCACAAACTCCACATTTATGGGGCCTCTTACCTATATGAATGAGTATGTGTCTGGAAAGGTTACCAGCCTGTGTAAACGTTTTACAACAAATGTCGCATTTATAAGGTTTGTCGCCAGTATGAATGAGCATATGTGTCCGAAGGGAGCCAGCATGTGTAAATGTTTGGTTACACATATTGCATTTATGAGGTTTGTCACCAGTATGAAGGGGCTTACTTGTCCAAAGATTTCTAGCATCTCTTGTCGTCTTTCCACAAGTTTTACAGCTATGTTTCTGAAGATTATCGGCCCGCGTATATGATTTACCACAGATATCACATTTATGAGGTCTGTTACCAGTATGCAAAAGTATGTGTGTCCGAAGTCTATTACCATGTGCAAATGTTTTACCACATACCATACAGCTATGAGGTTTATCACCAGTATGAATTAAAGTATGGCTCCGAAGACTACGAGTCTGTGTAAATAATTTACCACAAATACCACAAGCATGAGGCTTTTCCCCAGTATGAATGAGATTATGAATCTGAAGATAACTATACGTTCTAAATGATTTATTACAAATACCACATTTATGAGGCCTGTCACCAGTATGAATGAGTTTATGTAACCGGAGACTACTAGCACGTGTGAATGTTTTATTACAAAAATCACAACTATGTGGTTTATCTCCAGCATGAATCAGCCTATGTCTTGTAAGATCACTAGTCTTTGTAATTAAGTTATCACTCATATATTCACGAGGCATCTCACTAGTTTTATGTTTATCTGAGATCGATGGTTTATCTCCAGTATGAATCAGCGTATGTATCGTATGATCAATGGTCTTTGTCAGTTTTCTATCGCTAACATATTCACGAAGCATCTCGTTATTTTCATGTTTATAGGAGTTGTATGGTTTATCACCGGTGTGAATTTGACCACACGCTTGTTCTTTACTTGCATTTGAGACCGTTTTACCCACAACGTCACAGCAATGTTATTTATTCACACCATGGACAACATCATGACCTTCAACAATAAATCCTTCTGTAATGTCATCAGATGATAATCGATGATACACGGATATTTTGTAGAATCAGTCGACACTATGTAACCAATTTCAATAGGTACTGTCACACGATAATCGATGTTTTAAAGTACTATTCACCAGAAACAAACACTAACCTCTCAGCAAACCAATAACACTAGTTTTATACTGTCGTCCTAGGCGTCAGAGTATCTGGAATAATATGAAGAAACTTAGTATAACAGACATATGCCTATTCAACATAAACAAACATAAAACAAACAATAAAGCCATAACGCAAAATTGTAGATTCATTTTGGGCATCAGAGTCACAGGCATAATCCATCTAAGACACACAAAAAGCAGAGAAAAACATAACACTAAACAAAACATCATAACACTGTAATACCTGACGTATTGCTGGGGTATATTCTGTATGATAATTTATCATTGATAAAGCAGTAGTATCTGTTTCTGTGTTTTATTGTTATATGAAAACCTCTCACTGTCAGACATTATACTGTAACTAAGAAACTTTCAATTCCCCAGCCCAAGGATGATACAGATGAAAACTGGGCCCAAGAAGCCTAGTGGCTTCATAGAAGATATTTGTAAGCATTTTTGTTTATTTTTGGCATTTCAGTAATCATGGCAACCAATATAAATAGCAGTGGGCCAAAATGCATACAGCTGATAGAAGACTTCTCAAGGAACCATTCTACAAAAGTTTTGTCTTTGCAATAGCTTGCCATTTTTCAATTTTCCCAATTACAATTAAAATCTTAAAGAGTTCCTTCAAGAGCAGAGAATACATTCGAAAGAAGAAACATGAGCCAGACTACGTTGATTCGGCTAATAAAGCCTCATCAGTGACCCTGACAATATCTGGTGATGAAACCAGAGAACAGCAAAATGTAATTTCTTAATTTAAATTTGGCAGTCGATTCAATTGATTGATTGATTGATTGATTGATTTGGGTTTAACGGCCCTTTGAGAAGTATTTCAGTCTATATCGGGCCGTCTCCAAGAGAGGGAGAAAGAGGGGAAATGATAGACGAGAGAAAAAATTGTCCAAACAACCCCCACCCGCACCTAGTGCAAGCACAGTAGGCCCTTGTCCTACAATGTTCCAAATCAGTAGGACGCCCCGGCACTGGAAGTTATACACAGCACCATCGCAAGTCTATGGGAAGACAAAGTTGCCATAGCAAGCAAAGTAGGGAGTAGATTTTCATTAAAAACACAAACTATCAATCCCCCAGCCCAAGAGTACTAAAGATGAAATTTGGGCCCAATCCGCCCAGTGGCTTCAGAGGAGATGTCGTTTGAAAGTGTTGACGGACAACAGACGCCATACGACAGACGATGACATACGACGACGACGACGGACAATTGCCTATTATGTCAGCTCCCCCGAAGCGCTCGGCTCTGGTGAGCTTAAGATGTTGTGTAAGGTCCATATAGTGCACCTTTTTCAGCTGAATTACGATTTTTTTCAAAATTTTTAGTCTACATTTCATGCGGTCATTTTGCTATGATTTACATGCCATCATTCTTTAATAATAGTTTATAGGACAAATAGAGAAAAAGAACAAACGGTTATTCAGCTTTCTTCGTCTTTCTTTAAACGCAAGTCTTAAATCAAAAAGCTTGTATTACCGCAGTATTCTACACTGAACTGAAAGTATTCTACAAGTAGTTTGTAACAAGTAGTTATCTTACATGTACACACCTTTTGACATATTTTTCAAGAAAATTAAAGAAATATTAATGCGGTCATTTTTACCAAACTTGTTACTCCTTCATCCAAAAGCTGAATTTTCAGTACTAAGCCTTATAAAATCAAGGCGAGGAAAATTGATGAGAATGATAAACCAGTTTTGCGCGTACTGTCCTCTCGCTGTGATTTTAATCGTTCTAATGATGCGACCATACGTACTTTGATCAACATGCACAAACTGATTCGGCAGCCGGGTCTAAAAACGGACATACATACAGCCTGTTAACACTGTTTATGCAAGTTGCAATAAAGAACCACAACAAGAGTAGCGCCTTGAAACGTTCAGTAATAAATTACTTTGGGCTTAAAATAGTTTTAACAGAGTATGTTCTGAATTTTTAGATCATTTGAAAGCAAGGAATATACCAAAGAAAGCAACAGGCTCGGTTTAACTCAGTCCATGTATGACCAATAATAAAATGGGCGACACTGGCCACGGCCCAAATCGTATCTTCGCCAGCACTGGCTTCAGTAGAACTCTTTCTTTAGGAATACTCTAAATGAACTAATATAAACGGAACTATACGGAATTTAGCAATTCCAAAAGACTAGAAAATATATTCAACACTACGATGAAATATGATGATACGGTCATCACACTGCACAACACCAGCCGCAGTCAAGATAAATAAGTTCTGAATGGTTGGCTCCTTTGGAAGCAAGGACTACACCAAAGACACGAAAACGCACACTTGATTTAATGTCCAGTGCAACACTGGCCGCGCCTCTCCCCTCCTCCCATCGAAATCTAACCACCGGCTTCAGCTGAACTCTCTTTTCAAAATACCTCTAACTGAGCTCAAATTAATTTAAAAGACTAGAAAATATAATCTGCACTATGATGTACAGGAAGGGGAGGCGGCCGTCACATTGCATCACACCCCAACCTACAGTTCTAAATGGTTATATCCTTTAGAAGCATGCAATACACCAAAGAGACTAACATAGCAGACTCGATTAAATTGAGTATATTCACGACCACTCGACCAGTTATGAAATGTGAGACACTGGTCATGCCCCACCCCTTTCCCACCAACTAGCATCGGCTTCAGCTGAACTCTATTTTCAGAATGACTCTGACTCGTGCTAACTGACCCTCTATGTTTCTATGAGATTAGAAATATAATCAGTATTATGATGGTGATGTACCGGGAGACGGCGTCACACTGCTCAACACCAAATGCAATAAAAATAAGTTCTGAATCGTTAGATCCGTATAGTTCGTAAGCAAGGAAAACACCAAAGAAACGAAAATAGCAGCCTTCTAGATATAAGAAATAAAAAACTTACATTTTGGGGCACATATAAGTCGTCTTGGTATTCAATAGATGCTGAGACTCAACCAGGAAAACAATTTTTCACGGTTAATTGGAGATTAAGCGGGAACAGTTTCACAGAATCCCTACCTGTTTGACTGCGGCACATTAAGGTTATCAGGGGAAACAACTGGAGGTGGTTGAGTATTACACCTGGCTGAAAATTCCCACCACTGCCGCACATCATAGACCTGGCCCCGAGGTTATAAAACTGGAGTACACTCTCATACTCAAAATAACTCACATGCTCGGAAGCAGCCAATCAGTGTGCTTTGAGTTTGAGATTATTCTCAAGCCTGGCCCCGAGGTTATAAAACTGGAGTACACTCTCATACTCAAAATAACTCACATGCTCGGAAGCAGCCAATCAGTGTGCTTTGAGTTTGAGATTATGCTCAAGCCTGGCCCCGAGGTTATAAAACTGGAGTACACTCTCATACTCAAAATAACTCACATGCTCGGAAGCAGCCAATCAGTGTGCTTTGAGTTTGAGATTATGCTCAAGCTTTATAACCTCTAACCCAGTCCTCTGACCTCTGATGTAATGTTCAGACGTGATAAATATACAAGGGTGCATATTGTTAAACATGTGCTCACCTTTATAGCGCTCCGGTCCCGACGAACGACAAGGTCTGTTCAGGTCAAGAGCTGGTGGTGGAGTGAGGGCGAGTCCCTCGTGCGGCACTCGCACGTGACCTATCTCCGGTGATTTCCGTCTGTCGTCGGGGAATCGCCTGGCGATGTTCGGAAGACCTCTTGATGGTATGAAGGATCACCGAAGTAGGCTCACAACACTCTCCCCCTTCTTTGAAGACTGGATCCACGAGTGGTGAAATATTAGTATTTTAGTATGTGTGGACAGTTCAAAGGTTAGTAGAGAAAAGTTATCCTTAAAGTGTTGGTCTTTTATGATATTAATAATTATGCCCCTTAAGTGCTATGCAAGTTGAGTTGAAAGAAGTACCTTAAGCTGATGTCAAAGAAATTTAGAGCTGATATGATTTCCTTTCTTAAAAAATGACTAGATTAAGGAAGTGACTAGACTAGACTATGCAGAAATATGTAAATGGAAATTGTGTAGTAAATATTACTAAGAAATTGCTTAGTGGAACACTTGCCACTAAATATTTGGTATTTACATAGTGGTGTACTTGCCACAAAACTTTATAGGAGTGGAAACCTTGCCACTAATAATTTTATCCATTCAGTGGAACATTCGCCACCTAGATATGTATATATAAATTTAAATAAAATAACGAAAACAAGGATTCTAATTAAACTGTATGAATGAATACAAAAATATGTATAGTCACTACATGCATGCTGCCAAGTAGGGTATGGCTACAAAGCAATAGGACGGACCATTCACATAAGTCAAGGTATATACTGAGGGCTCGATGACTACAATGCAGCAACACATAGCTAAATAAACATAAATAAACCAAAATGCATGTGCAAATCAACACACTGGAAGAAAGTGCACTAATATAAACCAAAGAATAAAACAATTCTCCAGAGATCAGAACCACATTACTCAAACTATTTGCAAAAAATCATAATACTTATTTAATGGCAGCATATATAGCATTTCTTGTATAAATGCAAATGTAAAATGTCCACGCCTAATAAGCTTAAGCTTTGGCTTAGTAAAGCTGGCAAGCATAAATTTTGTATATATGGCAAGTACAAGCTTAGTGTATATAAAACTGGACTAGTGGCAAAAGCTGTAACTATATTAATGCATTAGTATTCATTTTCCCATAAACAGCTGGTAAGTTAAATACATATATCAGATACACATGATAACTTCCACCATCTGGAAGGTTATCTGCAGAGAGTGGTAAACTGTATAATTACTATATTTATTCCATTCCAATGCAGGGGCTCTAATATTCTATAAACAGCATGGTATAACTGATCTCTGGAAAACCAAACAAAAGCTCTAAATCTAAGAAAGACTACGCAGCTACAGAAACGTGCTGTAACTTACATTTTCCAAAGGTTCTGTATCTGTAAGAATGATAGAGAATATTTTAGCATTTTCGAAATTTGTTGTAAAATATATTGCTATGCCATATGTTCTCACTTGACTGACATCAGACACCAGCAATGAAAACATACAAGCTAGCCACTACTGGTTAAAATGCTTTACAGTCTTGTGAGAGTAATCCAAACGGATTGACATACTAAGCATACAGCTATTGACATAAAAATAGTGTAAAACAGCTATTCTCAGAATGACAACATACAAGCTATTCACTCTTTGGACAGCATCATTGTGTGTGTTATACTAAAATGACAAAATCTAGAATAACATTAGAACCACTGTACTGACAACATACAAGCTATTCAACAAGTAGATCAACATTTTTCTAGAATTGAATTACTAGTAGCTAGTTACTAGAAGCAAAATGAGAATTTAGAATTTGGAATTTGCCCGAGATATGGGGTACTACAAAATGGTGTATCCTAAATGGCGAATAAGCCCACATCATACAGCAACGGACAGTTCGTTAATAAGGGCGGACTACCAGGCTAAGTTGTACAACCTGGCAGCATTTTTGTTGCACACCCTAATGAGCTCACTGGTGCTCATTCCAAAATAGTGAGCTACCCCTTCTGCAATATCAATAACCGAAAAGCACGTGGTTTGGAAGAAAGAAATTTTACGGTGAAATTCTCAAAAATCACAAAAATACCCTGAAACAATAGAAAATTTACGCAAAATATATAATACTTAGCATAAATAAAGGATACAGGGTCAAAAAGGATACTCTGGGCGCTGACACAGAATGTAAAATTCGGCTACGGAAAAAGTCCGAAGCAGAACAAAAAATGGCAGAAAAAAATTCTGCGTCAGACAATAAATTGCAAGGAAATTGCACTGGGACTTACTCGCGCTACCAATTATACGTCGCAGCGCCAGTTGTTAAACATGTGCTCACCTTTATAGCGCTCCGGTCCCGACGAACGACTAGGTCTGTTCAGGTCAAGAGCTGGTGGTGGAGTGAGGGCGAGTCCCTCGTGCGGAACTCGCACGTGACCTATCTCCGGTGATTTCCGTCTGTCGTCGGGGAATCGCCTGGCGATGTTCGGAAGACCTCTTGATGGTATGAAGGATCACCGAAGTAGGCTCACAACACTATGTATGCTATCCATTCTGATGTTTAATTTTGAGTAACATAAAAACATATCATTGTTCCGAAATCTTTTACCTGTTCTAGTTCAATTCACATCGTCTTACTTCGTTTCCAGATGACGTCACACCAGCCTTCTTGTGATAAACTTCCCGGCACTCATGTAAGGGCGTTCTGCGCTTCAGAAACGATAAAAGTTTGTAAAAGTTTTGCAGAGAATCATCAGAATGCAAAATAACAATAATTTCAGATATTCCAAATGCTAACTCTTTCCTAACAAATTGGTATTATAGCGGCAACTGCACTTTTGCGTAACCGCTGCATTTTCCTTAGATTGTTGCATTATCCCCACCTGATACTGAAGTCGGACCAACTAACTGGTGTTTTTTACTCCCTATCCCTACACTGTGGGACAAAGCTACGCCTGATAACATTTTCAGATATAGCGTGAATCAGACACACAAAATTAGAAGTGACGCTGCGAAACCTAAACAAGACGTTAGGCATACCGTTTTTGTCACGTCTACTACTAGATATTTGAGCCGCGACTCGAGAAAACCAACATTGTGGTTATGCGCCCAGCGAAGACTCAGATCCGCCTGGGCAGCGTGCAGCCGCCCAGTTTGATCAGACTCTTCGTTAAATGCTCAAAGGGTAGCTAAAGGTACGTCCATGCGGACAGCGAAGACTCTGATCAGACTGGGCGGATGCCCAGGCTGATCTGAGTCTGCGCTGGGCGCACAACCACTTTGGTGGTTTTCTCGTGTCGCGGCTCATTTACGAGGTGGCTATCCATATATGAATATGTCAACAGTAACTTGACCTGACACTGAGAATGTGCCAAGATATCGGCGCTACATCGTTTGCAAGGCCGCACATATCCCCTAGAGGCATATACTTACGCGGTACTCGATTTTCAAAGGTAGTAGCACGGGGTCATTGATCCCAAAGATAATAAAATTATATCTGCGCTATTGAAAATGTCCGTTTGAAAAAAACATTCTTTTTGCGTTAAGGCCTATCGGGACTTGACGTTTTTGAATACTTATTATAAAATTCAAAAATAAAGTTGGTAGGACTGGTTTTTCTAATCAGTTCAGAAAAAATACCAAGCATTACAAACGTCTTGGTTATAACAAATAAGAAACTTCGGTCCACATGCTTAGTGGTTTATCCAATCATGCTTAATAATGTTGCTCTCCTGTTTAATTCAAAGCTGTTATTCGGACGACAGACGCAATGACGGTTCCGACATACCACTATTTATTTTAGTTGGTTTGGGCAGCAGCATTTCTGTCTGTTGCCTAGTCCATAGGGGTTTAAGTTTCGGCCGACGATTGGAATCCCTGTAAGCCTCAAGCCCTAAAGTAATCTATTACTGACCGTTCCAAGGCGGTACTTGTGTTGTGTTTCCTCACTGTTACTTGTTCTTGTTGTTCGTATCTACATTTCTGTTCACCTACATGTGGACGGCGTTTACTTAGTAACGTTTATGTACTTGAATGACTACCTGTCTATCAAATAGCTACATGTTCGATTTACTGTACTTCGAGACTGTCAATTTACCTATATACTTTCCGTTTTGGTTTCAGGGCAGTATTATCAGTTCTGATCAATGCTAACCTGTTTATTTACAGGGAGGCTTTTTTACTGAAAAATATATGTTGACTTAAGGCGGCGTGCCGTAGCCAAAAGTGAAATTTGTGAATTCCCCCATCATACGACAAAACATGTTGACTTAAATCTGAAAAAAACATATTAGCCGATGAGTAAAAGTCAGGCTAACATAACGTCGCATCATAAGTTGTCTCAACCAAACTGACCACTTTAAATCTAACGTTGACCGAAAAAGGACGTCTTGCCGTGCCCACAAAGCTCATCCACAACACCAAAGAACAATAGTATACAACAAGTATCAACTCTCGCTATCTTAAAGTCGTACACCTCTCAATCTATTTTGTAGTACATTTTCTGATCCAAGAAAATTTACTTTGAGATACCCGTAGCTTCCCAGAAAATTTACTTTGAGATACCAGTAATTTGAGATAATAGGAGTTGACATGCTAACTCCCAAATGGGTCAGATATCTCTCACCTAGCTTTTTTGCCACAAGCCCATTCTGATACAAAATTGGTCTAATTGCTTTTGAGAGTTTCTCCTTTTCACATTTTGCTATTTTTGGTAACAGAGACTAACTTGACTGGCCTATTTTTATTCACGTTTGAAACATCTTAATGCAAGAATCATTCTGACACAAATTTCTTCAAAATCCATTCAGGGGTACCTGGATTTGGTCTTTTCATTGTTTGTGTTATTCATAGCAACGGCAGATGGCCACCATCTAAATGCCAAAATGCAAGAAATCGAAAAAGCTTCATGAGCATTCTGCTACAAAATTGGTTCAATTCTATTGAGACTTTCTCATTTTGCTAGTTTGTTTTGTAACCGAGGCAAACTTTACTGATCTTTATTATTAATTTTGAAACATCGCAATGTAAGAATCATTTAGCCACACATTTCGTCAAAATCCATTCAGGGGTTACTGAGATATTGTCATTTTCATATTTTGTGAATTTTTCAGTAATGGCAAATGGCAGCCATCTTGGAATGCCAAAAATGCAAGAAATCAAAAAGGTCTCATGCAAGGACCATTCTGTACAAATGATCTCATTCCATTGAGATTTTCTCATTTTCACATTTTTGCTAGCCAATTGACTGTCCATTGTTATCAATTTTTGAGACATCTCAACGCGAGAATCATTCTGACACAAATTTCATCAAAAACCATTAAGAGGTTACACAACCAAAATAACAGGTGGAAGAAAGCTACGACATGGATAACCACAATAGTTAACAGACACATATTTTTTAATTAATTTTCTTTTCTAGATTGCTAAAAATGGCAAAGTAGGCAGCTATACAGGTCACCATATTGCTTGATGACCACAGACAAGCGGGCATAAGAACACGTAACAGCAAGGAACCACGATAAATGAGCCGCGACACGAGAAAACCAACAATGTGGTTGTGCGCCCAGCGCAGACTCAGGTCAGCCTGGGCATCCACCCAGTCTGACCAGAGTCTTCCCTAAGCGCTTAAAAGGTAGCTAAGGGTCTAAGCTACCTTCATGCGGACAGCAAAGACTCTGATCAGACTGGGCGGATGCCCAGGCTGATCTGAGTCTGCGCTGGGCGCACAACCACATTGTTGGTTTTCTCGTGTCGCGGCTCAAATGTATCGCATTGAAATAGTCAGCTATATATAACTGGGAGGGCGCGGGAAAGGGGGCTTGAGTTAGATTTACCGGATCCAAAACCTCGTCCTCAGCTTCAGCACAGTTTCGTTAGGTTACATGTAAGTAAGCTGTTTGCTCCGCGCACAGGTTTCCGAACCCATCTACGACTGCCCTAACCCTACCGAAATGTTGGGTTTTTAACAGACCTCATTCAGAGCCATAATGCTAAGCGGACTGCACTTGATTTTTGCCAGTTTTACTTGATTCAGTATTGATTTCCCTCTAAATAGTGTCGCGTAAATATGGACTTAAAAGAGGTGTAAACCCAAATCTGGCTGCCTGAGTTCTGAAGATGATCATGGTATTCGCATAGATTCACCAGGACACAGCGGATAGATTATGCACACTATGCCAGAGTAATCTGATATACAGAGCAGATTAAGTACAAAATTTTATTGCTACAATAAAAGGCGGCTTAAAGTGAATGGAGATTATTGGAGGCTTAAAGTGAGCCGAGATTATCATCATCATGTTCTCAGGATTAATTTTAATGTTAATTTTAACTTAAATCGGTGAACCTCTATTGTGATCATTGGATCATTGGATGGGTAATTATACTGGATGCTAAGCACACACTCAGTGATTCCAGAATATATATGTGCGCAAGGATGAAATATGAGGAGACATTTTACTGTCACTACATTACACTTAACACAAGCTGAAGAGAAATCAAATAAAAATCTTTAAGGTTGCCCTTGAATCAAAAGAACTTGTACATACAGACGTTTTTCTTCCTTTTTTTGAGATTATGTGATTGCAAATGTCCATTTGAAATCACTTTCGCATCCAGGCCTATCAGAATCAGAAGTTTATAGAGACATATCATATAAATTCAAAAGGTGTAGGTAAGACAGAGTTTTCTTATTAATTCAGAAAGACATATGAGCCGCAACACGAGAAAACCAACAAAGTGGTTGTGCGGCCAGCGCAGACTCAGATCAGCCTGGGCATCCGCCCAGTCTGATCAGAGTCTTCGCTGTCCGCATGGAGGTAGCTTAGTCCCTTAGCTACCCTTTCAGCGCTTAGTGAAGTGTCTGATCGGACTGGGCGGATGCCCAGGCTGGTCTGAGTCTGCGCTGGGCGCACGACCACATTGTTGGTTTTCTCGTGTCGCGGCTCATATGAAATGTTACAAACGTCTGGCTACATGTTACAGTCTACATGCTTAGTAGTTAATACATAGAGAATCTTACATGTGTGCTTATGTATTATTGAATTTATTAAACGAGTTGGGGAAAAAGATAAGATGCGAGGTTTTTCCCAACGAGTTTAATAAATTCAATAATACAGGAGCACGAATGCAAGATTCTATTTATCATATGACACTAAAACCGCATTTTATTAGCAAAATTTGCACTAAAACGTCACGATTTCGCCATTAGAAAACGCGATTTTTATGGTCGTCAACGCATAACGCTACGACGTAATTTGCATATTTAATCCACTAGTGGATTATCGTTTTAATGCATGGCTTTATTACACTCTCAGATGCGACGTCATATGATAAAATCATGTTTAACAGCTATGCTTCCCTCTTTAATGGAACTCCGGTTGGTCGAACGTCAAACTCGAAGATGGCTCCGGTACTAAGTTATTTATTTTAATTCGTTGATCCCGGGGCAATTCTGTCTTTGCCTGGCCCATTGTGAGGTGTTCATTTTCTTTAGTAGTGGTTTGTTTGCTAGCCTCGTTCTTTCATGCGTATTCTCGTCTATGTTTCAGCACTGTTTTTTTTGAGTGGGGTTCAATTGCAAAAAACTTTGATCGCTACTGGGACCACTTTGATCACTGCTAGGCACATTTTGATCGCTACTGGGAACGTTGCAGTTACAGATATAAAATAGTCAGAGTTCTTTGTATTTTTGTATTTCTTATACCTTCAACTGCAAAGTAGCCGAGTTCAAAGTTGAGGGGCATATTGATTTGGTACTGTCTGTCCGCATTTGCCTGTACGTCCGTTTACTTGTTTGTTTGTCCGACCATTATGCATTTAGCAGCTGTAGCACTCATTAATGGTTTTAGGTAGAATCTTGAAGTTTAATGTACATAAAGGGAAAGGTTTCTCATAACTCCAATTACCTTGTGGCCGTTGGGATAAAGGGTGTTAAGAGCCCCATAGTGTCTTGGTCACAACACATTCAAGGAGGAGCCCATGCCTCTTCTTTCACATCGTTTGTATTCCCAAAATCGGAAAAGTTACATATTTGCTGCGGGGTTAACACCCATCGGGCACATCAAGTCGAAATGACATCGTAACGACGTCGATGCTACGTCGATATGATGTCATTTCGACGTGCCTACTAGGCAGAGAGAGTTTTCAGGCGTCAGTTGACCCAAACCGGCGACCTGCACCATCATTCTGCACCATAAACGCTCTATCCACTCGATCACGGCGCCACTTCGACATGAGAAAACCAACAAAGTGGTTGTGCGCCTAGCAAAGACTCAGATCAGCCTGGGAATCCGCCCAGTCTGATCAGAGTCTATGTTGTCCGCACTGATGTGGCTTAGACCCTCAGCTACCCTTTCAGCACTTAGCAAAGAGTCTGATCGGACTGGGCGGATGCCCAGGCTGATCTGAGTATTCGCTGGGCGCACAACCACATAGTTTTTCTCGTGTTGCGGCTCATATAGAATGGGCATTAATATAAGTGGATCGTACTGTTTTTTTACTTCCGTTAATGTGATTGACGAGTTGTGTCCCTTTTTGTTTTAGGCATTTTCATCCCCGACCGAAAGTTTCTGGGATATAGCGATGAACCTGGCGTCCGGCTGTCCGTCTCTCCGTCTATCCGTTCGTCTTCTGTTCGTCTGTCCGTAAAAATGTTCTTGTCTGCTCCATATCGTAAATACTCTTTGGAATATTTTTATTAAACCTCACAGTTATATAGAACAGGTCATGATAATGTTTTGCGTATAAGAATGGTAACTCTTGTCATAATATTTTCTGAGGTATCTCCCCTTTTATGCTTTTTTTGGCATTTCGTGTCCACTCTGTTACTTGTATACCCTTTGAAATATTGCATGATACTTCACAGATACATAACACAGGTGATGACGATATGTTGCGAACAAGAATGACAACGCATTCCTTCTTACTTTTTGAGTTATTTCCCCTCGACGGTTTTTGCTGTGATTTTGTGCCCACTCTATAACTTGAATATCCATGATACTTCACAAATATGTTGCAACTCTTGCTTTCATACTTTTTGAGTTATTTACTTCTAAATGGTTTTAGCTGTGATTTCGTGTAGCTCCATAACTTGATTACCCTTTAATATATTTCCATGATGCTTTTAAGATATGTAGAACGGGTCATGACAATAAGTCGCGAATGACAACTCTTGCTTTCTTAGATTTTGACGTATTTCTCATTTTGGATCCATTTCAGAATTAAAATTCGATTTTTCAGCATTCATCGTGTGATGAAGCCAGTAGGCGGAGCTAAAATTTCATGAAGTGCAAAGCGCTTCTTGTAGAATTTTAGCGACGACCACTGGCTTATTCACACGATGAACGCTGAAAAATCAAATTTTTATTTTTATATTTACACTTTATTTGTGAAGCTCTCTGTGCCGTTTTCGTGGTAATTTGGTGTAGAATAGAAAATATGGGTCGAAGAAAAGTTAGTAACGACGTGTTCGGCCATGACGTTAAACAGCCGTCGCCCTGACGTGGCGTCAATCGAACGTTACTAGAACCAATCGAGATATTTGTTTACATAAGACGTCGCTTGACGACGTCACATGATTAATTGTCCTTCATCGGTGTATGAAGCTAGTTGCTCTAAAGGGTTCACCTATGGGAAGTCAGTGGCAAGTGTAAATATTTGGTGTTGGCTTCCACGTCGGCATTGGATGAAAGCTTTTAACCATTATATCTCTTGAATAAATGGTTTGAATTTACAAACTTGCATGGATGCATTATTTGGACAGGAAGTCTTAAAGTGTTAGATTTTCTAAGACGGCGTCGTGATAATTTCTTGTTACCACACGTTTCTTGAACAAATGGATTTTCATCGACGTGTACTGCATTATCCGCTGTCTTTATCAGTGCTACGCGAATAATTTTTTTGGGGGTTGTCTCGGTAGCGCAGTTGTTAGCGTTGACGGGTGGTGTAGTGCTAGGCTGAGTTGCCGAGGTCGTGAGTTCGAATATCGCACGGGCCTATAAAAATATTTTTCAGCATTTGCCGGCAAAGTTGATTTATTATATCTCTCTATATCAATCTGAATTATAAATCTGTATCAGTTTCGAAAGTACTGTTGTATGAAAACATATTTCTCTAACACTTAAGTATTGTATCCTCTGGATCTGGTAGGCTTTCATTGGCGAACGGAACAGATGCAACGTTTTGAGAAGAACTCAATATACGACGTGTACTGCATTATCCGCTACCTATATCAGTGCTACTCTAGCAATCTTTTTGGGATTGTCTCGGAAGCGCGCAGTTGGTAGCGGTGACAGATGATGCCGTGCTAGGCGGAGTTGTGAGTTCGAATTCCGCACAGGCCTATAAAAATATTTTTCAGCATTTCTGCGAAATGAAGTTGCATCAACGTCAGTACAACGTCGTGTTGACGTTATGTGCCCACCGGGACTTAACATTTTAGACTGAGCCAAGCAGGCACATTACGTTGAAATAGCGTTATACTGATATCGATGGGACGTCACCACGTCGCATCAAATTAAGAAATTGCCATTTTGACGTCATTTGCATGCTGCGAGGCCTGTTCGACAACGTGAGCACTGGCAGCTGTTTCATGTATATGTACCAAGCTGCACACACCATCTTACACCTTTGAGAAAATTCCCCCCCCCCCCCCCCCCCCGCAAAGCATATTATTTTGACCATATTCAGAATACGTATCCGAATCCGATTAAATTGGAATTGTCAAATATTTGGTATCTTACATTCTTCAGAATACGTAGAAAAGACTTACTGTCAGAAAAATTCAAGGTTTTTCCAGGATTCAAGATGTTGTCTGTAGTTACAGTTGCTACTTTTTGACTATACCAGTATTACTAATAGTGGTATTTGCTGTAATATATAGGACCAGTTATCCCGTCTACCATAAGTTGTAATAGTTGCTTTCTTTATTTCTAAACAATACCAGTGTTCCCAGTAGCAATTAGTAGTGACTATTGGTACTTTACGCAAGACCAAACTTCTTAGAAGTGATAGTTACAGCCATAGACTAAGTCAGTAGCAAGAGTAATCTATTCTGTTCTATTCTATTCTATTCTATCCCGTAACCTTACTAGGTCGTTGGGGCACCACAGATGACTTCGAAACAATCTCTTTCCACCTTGTCCTGTCTTCAGCTGCCCTAGTTGAGCTGGCAAAATCCATCCCTGGCCACTCTTTAATATTGTCTTTCCAACTCTTCTTCTGTCTGCCTCTTCTTTTTCCTTTCACTGTGCCCTGTAGAATCGTCTTTGCTAAACCAGAAGACCTTGAGACGTGGCCGAACCAACTTAGTTTCCGTTTCTTGACCAGTGTTAGGAGTTCATCATATTCTACAATGGCTGCTTGGATCTTCCTGCGAACCTCCTCATTTGTTATATGGTCCTTGTACGAAATGTTCAGTAGCCTTCGATAGCATCTCAAAGGCTGCGTTCTTTTCTCTAACTCTGCTGTCAAGGCTCACGATTTACAGGCATACAGAAATATGGAAATGATTAGGGAGCGCATAAGTTTCACCTTTGATCCAAGAGATACCGGTATGTTGTTATCTCCCCAAATTGGTTTCAGCTTGGTAAGAGCTGAAGTGGCTTGTGCAATCCTTGAAAGAACCTCCAGTTTTGAGCCATCATCTGAGACAACTGCTCCAAGCATGTTACGGTTCCCAGCTTCTGCCCTTTTTACATCGATCTCCCTCTGGATGCCATCTGCGCTGTTCGTCGTCAGTTTGGTCTTCATCAATAGTGAAATATGTTCTCATACTCTATACTAGAATGCCTAGAGGAAACTAATTGTCATAGGCAATCATGCTGGTGTTCCCAGTAGTGATCAGTAGTGACAGTCTGTACCTTGGACAAGATCAAAATTCCTAGTAGTGATATTGGTGATTGGTATAAATGTGGCAGTATTCGCAGAATCGAACGATAGTAAAAGTTGCTTTAATGAACTTAATCAGTGTTCCCAGTAGTGATCAGTAGGATTTCAAGATCTGATCAGTAGTTACTTTCGCTATTTTAGACTATATCAGCGGTACTTGTAGTGATAGATGCGATCATAGACGCGGCCAGTCTATCTAGTAACAATCATTAATAAAATAAAATGCTGTTTTACCCTTGATATCAGTATCCTAGAAGAGACGTATTGTCATAGACAATGCCGATGTTCCCAGTAGTGATCAGTATTTACTGTTGGTACTTTACTTTGATATCTTACCATTCAGAACTTATTTATCTTAACTGCAGCTAGAGTTTGTGCCGTGTGGCGGCCGTAAAACGTCTCCGCCTACATCATCATAATGAAGATTATATTTTCTGGTGCTTTGGGATCATTGAGTTCATTTGGGTTATTTTGGAAATAGAGTTCCGCTCAAGCCTGTACTAGGGGGCGTGGCTGGTGTTGCACATTTCATTACTGGTCGTGAACAGACGCAATGAAACCGAGTCTGCTATTTTCTGTTGTTTAATGCATTCCTTGCTTCCAAACGATCTTACTGTTCAGAACATATTTAGACTAGATATATGTTCTTAGATGGGATACTTACTTTTATAGACTTTGGCAATGGTGATCAGTAGTAATAGTTGGTATCCTACACTCTATCAGAATACGTAGAAAATACTGTCTTATACAACTTCAGTGTTCCCATTAGTGATCAGCAGTGTTTCAAAATGTTATCAGTAGTTACAGTTGCGATTTTTGACTATACCAGTTATACCAGTAGTAGTGGTTGCTCTTGTAGACAGGGCCAGTGTTACTTCTAATGACCATCAATAATATTTGTTATCTTACTTTCTGTATAAGATATCCTAGAGGAGACTTTCATAAACAATGCCAGTGTTTCCAGGAGCGGTTAGTAGTGACTGTTGGTACTTTAAACATCGTAGAAGTGATAGTTACTGCTAAAGACTCAGGCAATGTCCCCAGTATTGCTCAGTAGTAAAATATTTATCTTATATTCTTTATCAGAATGCCTAGAAGAGACTAATTGACAAAAGACATACTGGTGTTCTCAGTTGTTATCAGTAGTGTTTCAAGATTTGTTCAGTAGCTCATTTTGCTATTTTAGACCATATCAGAAGTACTTTTAGTGATAGTTGCGATCATAGACTAGGGCAGTGTATCCAGTAACAATCAGTAATTTAAGTTGCTATCGTAACCTCTGTATCAAACTTCATAGAACAAACGTTTTGTCATAGACAATGTCTGTGTTCCCAGTTGTGATTATTATTACCATATGTGAGTTATAATTAGTGATAATTGCTGTCATAGACAGCGTCAGTGTTCCAGTAATGACCAATACTAATAAATATTCTGATACTCTATATCAGAATGCGTGGAAGAGACTTAGTGCTACATTGCTAGTGTTTCCAGTAGTGATTTATTTCGTGACAGTTACTATGGAAGGCAAGACCAAATATTCCTAGTAATGATACTTGCAGTTTTAGAATGTAACAGTGTTTCCAGCAGCGATCAGTAGTAGTAGTTGCTTTGATAGACTTCACCAAAGTTCCAAGTAGTGATACTAATGAACAGCTGCTGTCAGTAAGTAGATAAAATGTGCAACTAGACATTTTCTACCACAGACAGTGAAACTGTTCCCAGTAGTGATCAGTATTTTTTCGAGATTCGATCGGTAGTTACAGTTGCTTATTAAGACTATATTAGCGTTGTAATTAGTGATAGTTGTTCTCACAGACATTGTCAGTATTCAAAGAAATAATCAATAGTAATAGACGCTCTGCTTCTCAATATCAGACTGCTTAGAAGAAAGTAAATGTCATAGGCAATGCTTGTGTTCCCAGTAGTGATCAGGAGTAACGGTTGATACGGTAGAAAAGATCACTGTCTCTTGTAATGATACTTTATGTTCGGTGCTGTTTAATTTATTGTATTCTCATTTTAACCCTTTTATGATAAAAATAGAAAATAGGTAAAAATAGTCGTTATATGTTTTTCGTATAAATTATTTAGTTCAATAAAGATAGCTGAGTTGCCACCTATTTGGGAAAGAGCTACTGACTCGGCTTATCACTTGTAATTTATTGTTTGTTGGGATGTTTTTGTCAATCTTTCCCTTTATGTTGGGGATAAGGTTTGGGATCTGATTCAGTCAGTTCCTGAAGTATAGTTTTTCTTTAAATTTACTGTTTGAGAATTTGGCAGTATTATCAGAAGCGACCAATAGTAGTAGCGACCAATAGTAGTAGTTGCTCTACAAGAATAAATAAGTGTTCCCATTAGTGATCAGTATTGACATTTACTATGAAAAACTACATAAAATATGCAACTAGACATCTTCTGCCACAGGCAATGCAAGTCTTCCCAGACGTAGCCAGTAGTACATCGAGATCCGATCGGCAGTAGCAGCTGCTTTTGTAGACTAAATAGGAGTTAATTGTAGTGCTAGGGTTATATACTGTGGTTGTCTTCATAGCAGCGATGGATAGTTATAGTTGTTTTAATTCATTTAAACTGTGTTCCCAGTAGTGATCAGAAGTTAAAACTGCTATCAGTTTCTAGATCAGATGTGCAAGTACACATAGCTAGGGAAAAGAACTAAATAAGTATTATTGCTTTCGTTCTGATCCTTAAACTTGTAATTATGAAATGTTGTACTTTGTCATGTTCATGAAATAAATATGTTTAAACTAAGCACACATTATCTATCCTTGCAATGTAAGTGTTCCCAGAAGTGATCAGTAGTGTTTCGAGATATGAAACCTAGTTACAATTGCTTATTATGACCATAGCAGAGTTACTATTATTGATAGTTGCTGTCATAGACAGTTTCAGTGTTCCCAGTAATGTTCAGTAGAAATAAATGTTCTGATACTCTATACCAGAATGCATAGAAAAGACTGAGTGTCACAGACAATGCTAGTGTTCCCAGTAGTGATCAGTCCTTACACTTGGTATGGTAGGCAAGACCAATGTTGCTAGTAATGATACTTACAGTTTGAGAATGTTGCAGTGTTTCAAGTAGCAATCAACAGAAGTAGTTGCTTTCATAGACTTTATCAGAGTTCCCAGTAGTGATCATAAATAACAACTGATATCACTTACAAGATAAGATGTTCATGTAAACAATTTTTACCATAGGCAATGTAAAAATGTGCAACTAGACATTTGCTACCACAGACAGTAAAACTGATCCAGTAGTGATCAGTGTTGTTTCGAGATTCGATCGTTAGTTGCAGTGGCTTATTAAGACTATAATAGAGTCATAATTAGTGATAGTTGTTCTCACAGACATTGTAGTGTTCCCAGAAAAGATCAATAGTAATAGACGTTCTGCTTCTTAATATCAGAATGCTTAGAAGGAAATAAATGTCACAGGCAATGCTAGTGTTCCCAGTAGTGATCGGGAGTGACAGTTGGTACGGTAGACAAGATTAGTGTCTCTTGTAATGGACTTACTGTTTGAGAATGTGGCAGTGTGCCCAGTAGCAATTGATAGTAGTAGTTGCTTTAATGGGTTTAATAAGCGTTCCCATTGGTGATCAGTGTTGACAACTGCAATCAGTAATGACATTTGAACTTACTTTAGAAAAGCTCAGAGAAACAAGTATAGCCTTCATAGCAGCGATGGATAGCTATACTTGGCTTCATTCATTTAGACGATGTTCCCAGCAGTGATAAAAAGGCGAAAATCCTGCTTTCACTTACTAGATCAGATGTTCATATAGAAATTTTCTGTCATGGCAATGTAAGTTTTCCCAGTAGTGTTCAGTAATGTTTCGAAAAGTGATATGTAGATACAGTTGCTCACTATGACCATATCAGCGTTTAAATTAGTGATAGTTGCTGTAATAGACAACGCCACTGTTCCAAACAATAATCAATAGTAATAAATATTCTGATACTCTATATCAGAATGACAAGAAGAGACTTAGTGTCACAAGCAATGATAGTGTTCCCAGTGGTGATAAGTTGTGACAGTTGGTATGGAAGGCAAGACAAATGTTCGCAGTAATGATACTTAAAGTTTGAGAATGTGGCAGTGTTCCCAGTAGCGGTCAACAGTAGAAATTGCTTTCATAGACTTTACAGTGTTCGCAGTAGTGATCAGAATTACAAATGCTATCACTTACTAGATAAGATATCCATGAAGACATTTTCTATCAAAGGCAATGTAACTAATCCAAGTAGTGATCAGTAGTGGTCTGAGATGTGATCGGTAGTTACAATTGCTTTTAAAGATTATATCGTAGTATAATTAGTGATAGTTGCTTTCACAGACAGCGTCAGTGTTCCCAGAAATGATCAAGAGTAAAAGACGTTCTGATATGCTTTACCTGAATGCTTAGACAAACTTAATATCAAAGGTGACGTCAGTGTTCCCTTTAGTGATCGGTTGTGACAGTCGATTTGGTAGACATGATCAATGTTCTTTGGAATGATACTTACTGTTGAAGATGTGGCAGTGTTCCCAGTAGCGATCTATAGTAGTAGTTGCTTTAATTAATAAGTGTTCCCATTAGTGATCAGTAGTGACAACTACTATCAAAAACTAGATAAGATGTCCAACTAGACATTTTCTACTACAGGCAAAGTAAGTGTTCCCAGAAGTAGTTACTCTCGTATTTCGAGATCCGATCTGCAGTAACACCAGCTTTTGTTGACTATATGAGTGTTAATTGTATTGATAGTTGATGTCTTTGACAGTGTTAGTGATTCCAGTAATGATCAGTAGTAATTGTCGCAATTTTACTGTATAACGGATTTCATAGAAAAGACTTGCTGCCAAAGGCTATGCCAGAGTTTCCAGTAGTGATCGGTTATGATATTTTGAACTCTAGACTAGCTCAGAGAACCAAGTATATACTGTGGTTATCTTCATAGCAGTGATAGATAGCTATGGTTGCTTTAATTCATTTAATAAGTGTTCCCAGTATTGAGCAGAAGTGAAAACTGCTATCACTTACTAGATCCGATGTCCAAGTACACAGTTTTCTGTAATGGCAATGTAAGTGTTCCCAGTAGTGATCAGTAGTGCTTCGAAATGCGATCGGTATTTACAGTTGCTAATTATGACCATATCTGAGTTATAATTAGTGATAGTTGCTGTCATGTAGAGTGTCATTGTTCCCAGTTATGAGTTATAAATGTTCTGATACTCTATATCAGAATGCTAAGAAGAAACTGTTATTGGCAATGCTAGCGTTCCAAGAAGTAATCAGTCGTGACAGTTGGTATGGTGTGCAAAACTAATGTTCCCAGTAATGATACTTAAATAGAATAAGGCAGTGTTGAGGCAGTAGCAGTTGCTTTCATAGCCTTAATCAGAGTTCCCAGTATTGATCAAATGTAACAACTGTTATCCCTATCTAGATAAGCTGTCCATGTAGACATTTTATTTATAGGCAATGTAACTGTTCCCAGTAGGATCAATGGTGTTTTGAAATTAGATACATTAGTTACAGTTGCTGATTTTGGCTATATCAAAGTTATAATTAGTGATAGTTGCTGTCATATACAGTGTTTCCAGAAATGATCAGTAGTATAAGTCGTTCTGATACTCTATACCAGAAACTAAATGTTATAGGCAATGCTAGTGTTCCCAGAAGTGATCGGTAGTAGCATTAAATACGGTAGACAAAATCAATGTTCCTTGCAAAGATATTTACTGTTTAAGACTGTGGCAGCGTTCATAGTAGCGATCGAAAGAAGTAGTTGTTTTTATACACTTAATAAGTGTTCCCTTTAGTGATCAGTAGTGACAACTGCTATCAAAATCTAGATAAGATGTGCAACTAGACATTTTCTACCACAGGCATTGTAAGTGTTCACAGAAGTAGTCAGTAGTATTTCGAGATCTGATCGACTGTTACAACTGCTTTGGAAACTTTAAGATTATTAATTGTAATGACAGTTGATTTCTTTGACAGTGCTAGTGATCCCATTAATGATCAGTAGTAATAGTTGCAAATTTTTCTCTACATCAGACTTCATAGAAAGGACTTACTATCATAGGCTATGCTTGTGTTCGCAGTGGTGATCAGTAATGATATTTTGAACTTTAGACTATCTCAGAGAACCATGTATATACTGTATTTTCTTCATAGCAGCGATGGATAGCTATAGTTGCCTTCATTCGTTTAATCAGTGTTCCCAGTAGTGACCAGAAGTGAAAACGGCTGTAACTTACTACATCACATGTTTATGTGGACATTTTCTGTCATGGCAATGTAAGTGTTTCCAGTAATGATCAGTAGTGTTTCGAAATGCGATCGTTAGTTACAGTTGTTTATTATATCTAAATCAGAGTTAATATAAGTAATAGTTGTTGTCATAGAAAATGCCAGTGTTCCCAGTAATGATACTCTATATCAGAATGCTTAGAAGAAATTTCTGTCATTGGCAATGCTTGTCTTCAAAGAATTGATCAGTCGTGACAGTTGGTATGGTAGACCAGTCTCATAACCCAAGTAATGATACTTACAGTTTTGAGTACGAGGCAGTGTTCCCAGTATTTATCAATAGTATCAATTGTTTTCATAGACTTAATCAGTGCAGTAGTGATCAGAAGCAAAAACTGCTATCACTTACTAGATAAGATGTCCCTGTGGACATCTTCTATCATGGGCAATGTAACTGTTCCCAGGTGCGATCAATAGTAGCAGTTCTTTTCATGGACTTAAGCAGTAGTAAAATATGTTGTTTTTTATATTCTATATTAGAATGCCTAAAAGAGTCTTATTGTCATAGGCAATGCTGGTGTTCCCAGTAGTGATCAGTAGTGACAGTTGGTACCTAAGACAAGATAAAAATTCCTGTAATAGACTGACAGTATTTGCAGAGGTGATCGACTGTAAAAGTGGCTGAAATAGACTCAATCAGTGTTCCCAGTAATGATCAGAAGTGTTTAAAAATAAGATTGGTAGTAAAAGTCGCTATTTTAGACTATATCAGAGGCACTTGTAGTGATAGCTACGATCGTAGAAACGACCAGTGTATCCAGTAGCGATCAGTAATAGAAGTTGCTATCATTCCCTCTATATCAGAATTTCTAGAAGAGACGTATTGTCATTGAAAATGTTAGTGTTTCCCAGTAGCAATCCGAAGATATTGCTGTTATCATAGTCTGAAAAGAGTTTCTAGTATATACTGTCTTTATAGGTAATGGCAGTATACCCAGTAGTGATCAAAAGTGCAAGTTGTTATCATGGAAACTTGGGCAAGTTTCATAGTGTTTATGAGTACTGTTGTAGAAAGAGCCAGTGTTCCCAGTAGTGATCAGTAGTAAAAATTGCTTTCATAGACTATATCCTAGTCCCAGTACAGCCTTTATACCATACACAGTGCAGTGTTCTCATGAGTGATCAGTAGTGGCTGTTGGTATTTATGGACTATATCAGAGTTCATACTAGAGATATAACCGTCATCCAGAGTGTCAGAAGTGATCGATAAACTGTAGTTGTATAGACTTACTATGGTTATAGTGTGGGCGTTGGTTGTTATACCCCCGCTTTGAAAAAGTGGGGGGTATACTGGTTTACATCTGTCCGTCCGTCCGTCCTTCCGTCCCTTCGTCCGTCCGTCCTTCCGTCCGTCCCTCCGTCCGTCCTTCCGTCCGTCCCCTTTTAATGAAATTTTATGTCGAAGATTTCTCCACAACCATGCAAGCTAGAATGGTCATATTTGGTATACATGTTGGTGATGATGTGTTGTATCGTGGGATTGCAAACCAGCCTTCTCCTGCTTATTCTTCTCTTTATTTGTCCGATTTTCTTTCTTTCCATACTTTGAACAATGAAATTTTTCGTCAAAGATTTCTCCACAAACATGCAAGACAGAATGGTCATATTTGGTATACATGTTGGTGATGATGTGTTGTATCGTGGGATTGCAAACCAGCCTTCTCTTGCTTGTTCTTCCCTTTATTTGTCCGATTTTCTTTCTTTCCATACTTTGAATAATGAAATTTTTCGTCAAAGATTTCTCCACAACCATCCAAGATACAGTGGTCAGATTTGGTATACATGTTGATGATGATGTGTTGTATCGTGGGATTGCAAACCAGCCTTGTCCTGCTTATTCTTCTCTCTATTTATCCGATTTTCTTTCTTTCCATACTTTGAATAATGAAATTTTTCGTCGAAGATTTCTCCACAACCATGCAAGCTAGAATGGTCATATTTGGTATACATGTTGGTGATGATGTGTTGTATCGTGGGATTGCAAACCAGCCTTCTCCTGCTTATTCTTCTCTTTATTTGTCCGATTTTCTTTCTTTCCATACTTTGAACAATGAAATTTTTCGTCAAAGATTTCTCCACAACCATGCAAGACAGAATGGTCATATTTGGTTTACATGTTGGTGATGATGTGTTGTATCGTGGGATTGCAAACCAGCCTTCTCCTGCTTATTCTTCCCTTTATTTGTCCGATTTTCTTTCTTTCCATACTTTGAATGATAAAATTTTTCGTTAAAGATTTCTCCTCAACCATGCAAGATGAAGTGGTCAGATTCGGTATACAGGTTGGTGATGATGTGTTGTATCGTGGGATTGCAAACCAGCCTTCTCTTGCTTATTCTTCTCTTTATTTGTCTGATTTTCTTTCATTCCATACTTTGAATGATGAAATTTTTTCGTGAAAGATATCTCCACAACCATGCAAGATAAAGTGATCAGATTTGGTATACAGGTTGATGATGATGTGTTGTATCGTGGGATTGCAAACCAGCCTTCTCCTGCTTATTCTTCCCTTTATATGTCCGATTTTCTTTCTTTCCATACTTTGAATAATAAAATTTTTCATCAAACATTTCTTCACAACCATGCAAAATAAAAGTGGTCATTTTTGGTATACAGGTTGATGACAATGACAGAAAGTTTATATTTGGTGTACAGATTGACAATGACAAGTCTCCGGTTTGTTCTTTCTTGCATTTGTTCACTTTTCTTTCTCTCCATATATTCTTTCCATGCATTCAGTACTGTAATTTTACGCAAAAGATTTCTTAGCAACTGCTCAAGGTAGAATCGTCATATTTGGTATGAGTTGACAATGACTTGTTTATTCTGTCCATGTGAAATTTCTTATTCCAAAAATAGAATATTTGATATTGGATATACATATTAGCAATGATTTGTTTCTCTCTATGCTCCAGGTAATGAAAGTAACACCATTTTACTAAAGCTGTTGAGCGGGGGTATAGTCGGATTCTCCGACAGTTCTAGTTTAAGTCGGGTTTGCCAGCGCAGCTAAGTATCTTGTTAACCAAGGGCGAAGGTTGGTCGACCACAAACTGGTTAAGCCCCCCAGTAATTTTATTACTGGCCGTCGCAAGGCGGCAGTTCTGTTTTGGTTCTTCTTGGTTGTTTTATGTGTTGTTAGTTGTTATGTCTGTTATTAATATATTGTTTGTGATGTTCAGGCTAGCCCGTTGACCACCTGCGTGGGAAATGGCTGTTCACATGGCTGTCGCTACTGTTGTCTTTGGTGATGACTAGTTATACCCCCGCTTTGAAAAAGTGTGGGGGGGGGGGGTATACTGGTTTACATCTGTCCGAAGTTCCGTCCGTCCATCCTTCCGTCCTTCCGTAATTCTGTAACACTTTTTCGTCAAAGATATCTCAAGAACCATATTAGATAGAAACTTCATATTTGGTATGCTGGATGACAACAACAGGTTTTATCGTGGGATTGAGAATGGGCCCTCTCCTGCTTGTTCTTCCCTGTATTTGCTCACTTTTCTTTCTCTCAATTTCTTTCGTCAACGATATCTCTGCAACGGTATGAGGTAGAAAGTTAATATTTGGTATACATATTAACAATGACAAATTATATTGTGGGATAGAGAATTGGCCTTCTCCTATTTGTTCGTCTCTGTATTTGTTCACTTTTCTTTCTCTCCCTGCATTCAGTATTGTAATTTTTCGTAAAAGATTTCTCAGCAGCTGTTCAATGTGGAAGGTTTATATTTGTTATATGAGCTGACAATGACTTTTTGTATCGTGGGATTGAGAACGGGCCTTCTCCTGCTTGTTCTTCCCTGTATTTGTTTACTTTTCTTTCTTTCCATTTCTTTCGTCAACTATATCTCTGCAACGTTATGGGATAGAAAGTTAATATTTGGTATACAGGTTAACAATGACAAATTGTATCGTGGGCTAGAGAATTGGCCTTCTCCTATTTGTTCTTCTCTGTATATGTTCACTTTTCTTTCTCCCCATGCGTTCAGTATTGTAATTTTTTGTAAAAGATTTCTCAGCAACTGTTCAAGGTGGAAGGTTTATATTTGTTATATGAGTTGACAATGACTTTTTGTATCGTGGGTTTGAGAATGGGCCTTCTCTTGCGTGTTCTTCCCTGTATTTGTTCACTTTTCTTTCTCTCCACATTTTTTCGTCAAAGATATCTCCGCAACAGTTTAAGATAGAAAGTTTGTATTTGGTATACAGATTAGCAACTACAAGTTGTACTGTGGGATAGAGAACCGATCTTCTCCTATTTCTTCTTTCCCTGTATTTGTTCACTTTTCTTTCTCTCCATGCATTCAGTACTGTAATTTTTCGTATAAGATTTCTCAGCAACTGTTCAAGATGGGAGGTTTGTATTTGTTATTTGAGTTAACAATGACTTGTTCTATTGTGGGATTGAGAATGGGCATTCTCCATTTTGTTCCTACCTGTATTTGTTATTTTTTTCTCTCTCTCCACACATTTCTGTCAAAGGTATCTCAGCAGTATTTTATGATAGAAAGTTCATATTTGGTATACAGGTTGATAACATCAAGTTGTATCATAGGTTTGAGAATGGGCCTCCCTCTGCTTGTTTTTCACTCTATTTATTCCTTTTTCTTTCTCTCCAAACTATTTTTGTCAAAGATATCTCCACAACAGTATAAGATAGAAAGTTGGTATTTCGTGTACCGGTTGGCAACAAAAAATTGTATCATGAAATAGGAAACTGGCCTTCTCCTGTTTGTTCTTATCTATATTTGTTCACTTTTCTTTCTCTGTTTAGAACTGTTATTTTTCATGAAAGATTCCTTAGCAACTGTGCATGATCATTTTTGGTAAATGACTTGACAATGACTTATGTCACTTTTCAGAGCTGAATTCTTAGCTTCTGTTCAGCATAGACTGCTTATACATGTTAGATTTGTTTTTCTTTCATTGTTTTGTTTTTTCCATACAGGCCAAATACATTGGAAACGCTACAGCGGGGGTATAGTCAGATTTTCTGACAGTTCTAGTTTTGTGTTGGTTCTTTCCCACATGTTGTCTTGGGTGGATCTGAAATTGAATTGTGTGATTTCCTGAGAATTTTCCTCCTTACTTTTACTGTCATCCACACTGCAAGTGGTCCTGGAAGTGATCAGTACTTAAATGAGTTGTCATGGACTAAACCAGAGGTTTTTGTAGAGACATATTCTCAACCACGGTGTCAGTGTTACCAGCAGAGATCACTTATAGTTGCTAGCACAGACTATATGAGTGTTCTTTTTAAGAATGATTATGAAAAACAGTGTCAGTGTTCCCATTAGCGATCAGTGGTTATTTTTGGTCCATTTTGGTGCTTTGCACTTTTTCAAAGTTCATACTAGATAATAACAGTGATTAACCCATTGTTCCCCAGTAGTGATCATTTGTTATATTTGCAATCATACACCATATCAGAAATTTTCGTAGAAGTATCCAAATCATAGACAATACAATGTTCCCAGTAGCTATCAGAGGTTACTGCTGTTACTATAGTCTGCAACATAGTTTCATGTAGACATTTTTAATCTTAGACAATGGCAGTGTAACCAGTTATGATCAAAAGTGCTTAGTATAATGGACTAAATCCGGCAGGTTCACTAGTGTTGCTGCGCACTGTTGTAGAAAGAGCCAGAGTACCCAGTAGTGTTCAACAGTAAAAGCTGCTTTCATAAACTGTATCCTAGTTTTACGTAGTACAACCTTTATGCCATATACAGTACATGTGTTCCCATTAGTGATCAGTCGTGGCCGTTGATATTAATGGACTACAACAGACTTCATAGTAGAAAACTAACTCATCCAGAGTGTCAGTGTTCCCAGTAGTGATCAAAATACCGTTGCTTTCAGCGACTTTAATAGAGCTCCTAATATAGACTAACCGTTGTCCACAGAGCCAGTGTTCCCAGTAGTGATCAGTAGTTAAAATTGTTGTCTTTGACTATACAAGAATTCGAAGTAGACTCTTATTGTCAAAGATAGGGTAAGTGCTCTCAGCAATGTTCACTTCTTTTACTTGCTATTACAGGCGATCTAAGAGTTCGTTGTTTAAGTTACGTGTGATAGTCAATGTCAGTGTTCCCAGTAGCGATCAGTAGTTACATTTGCTCCCATGGGCTTTTTCAAAGCTCATTAGTAGATACTTACTGTGATTGACAGTGCCAGTGTTCCAAGCACTGGTCATTTGTAATTTTTGCAATCATAGACCGTCTCAGAAATCTTGGTAGATGTTTCCACATCTGAAACAATACAGTTTTTTCCCAAACAGCGAACGAGAATTTTCATTGTCTGAAACAGATTTTCTTGTAGATATTATCAAGCTTAAGTAATGACAGTGAACCCAGTAATGATCAATAGTGACTTTCACTATCATGGACTAATTCCGGCAAGTTTCCTATTGTTGATGTGTACTGTTCCAGTTGAAAGAGCCAGTGTTCCCAGTAGCGATCAACAGTAAAGTTGCTTTCGTAGACTATATCCTAGTCCTTGTACAGCTTTTATGCCATAAACAGTGCAAGTGTTCCGAGTAGTTTTCAGAAGTGGTCGTTGATATTCTAGGACTATATCAGAGTTCATAGAAGAGAATAACTGTCATCCAGAGTGTCAGTGTTCCCAGTAGCGATCGATATACTATTGCATAATAGCATTTATCAGAGTTCCTGATATTGATTTACTGTCATCCACAGTGCCAGTGTCCCCAGTATTGGTTTGTACTCAAAATTGTTGTTATGGACTTTACCAGAGGTTTTGAAAGAAAATTATTGTTAACCATAGTGTCAGTGTTCCCACAGTGATCAGTTCTTATAGTTCTTATCACAGACGATTTGGGAGTTCGTTGTTTAGGTTACGTGTAACAGACAATTTGAGTGTTCCAGTAGCGATCAGTAGTTATGTTTACTCCCATGGACTTTTTCAAAGTTCATAGTAGATACTAACTCTGCTAGACAGTGCCAGTGTTCCCGGGCAAGATCATTTGTTATATTTGCAACCATAGGCCATATCAAAAATCTTCGTAGATGTTTACAAATGATAGACAATAAAGTGTTCCCAGTAGCGATCAGAACTTATTGCTGTTACATTTTCTGAAACAGAGTATTTGTAGACGTAGTCTACCTTTAGATAATGGCAGTATATCAAGTTTTAATCAATTATGCAATTTACTAAAGTGGACTAAAATCGGCAAGCTTCCTGGTGTTGGCGGAAAGAGCCAGTGTTCCCAGTAGTGATCAACAGTAATATTTGCTTTCATAGACGATATCCTAGTTCTTGTACAGCCTTTATGCCATACAGAGTGGAAGTATTCCCAGTAGTAATCAGTAGTTAAAGGTGTTGTCATGGACTATACCAGAGGTTTAAGTAGAGACGTTTTGCAAACAACAATGTAAGTGTTCCCAACAGTGATCAGTTATAATAGTTGCTCTCACAGACTATATATGAGGCGTGACACGACAAAACCAACAATGTGGTTGTGCGCCCTGCGCAGCCTCAGATCAGTCTGGGCATCCGCCCAGTCTGGCCAGACACTTCGCTAAGCGCTCAAAAGGTAGCCAAGGGACTAAGCTACCTTCATGCGAACAGCGAAGACTCTGATCAGACTGGGCGGATGCCCGGGCTAATCTGAGTGCGCTGGACGCACGACCACATTGTTGATTTTCTCGTGTCGCGGCTCATATAGAGTACATTGTATAGACTACGTTAGATAGACAATGTCAGTGTTCTGAGTAGGATAAGCTGTTAAGTTTGCTCCCATGTAGTATTTCAAAGTTTATACTAGGTACATAACTGGTTCAACTGGTGGTCTTCTTTTGCTATGGTGTTCCATGGTGTTGCTGACGCCCCAGGGATCTCCAGGTGTTTCAACACGTTTTGGCTGTCGAGTCCTCATCCTTGCTTCATCACAGTCTTTTCCTGTTTTAATTGTTGCCCGTGATGACTCACTTATGTGTTAGGGGACCTCCATACGAGCCGAACTACCAACTCATTGTGTGCACCGCGGCGGAGGGTGAGGCTGAAGGTTTGGGACCAGTAAAACCGGTTTAAACCCCTAAGTAGTATAACTTACCGTCCCAAGGCGGTACTTTCGTTGCGGTTGTATTTGTTTTATGTTCGGTGCTGTTTAACTTATTGTGTTTTGATTTAAAACGTTCTGTTGGTCTAAATTATTTGGTTCAGTAAAAATAGCTGAGTTGCACCTATTTGGGAAAGAGCTGATGACTCGGCTTATCACTTGTAATTTATTGTTTGTTGGGATGTCTTTGTCAATCTTTCCCTTTGATGTTGGTGATAGGGTTTGGGGTCTGATTCAGTCAGTTCCTGAAGTGTATTTACTCTTTAAATTTACTGTGATAGACAGTGCCAGTGTTCCCAGTAGTGATCATTAGTTTTGTTTTCTCCCACGGACTCTATCAGAGCTTATAGAAGAAGTGTGTGGTCAAAGACAGTGCCAGTTTTCTCAGTAATGATCGGTATCTGCTATCATGAACTTTATCATAGTTCCTAGAAATGAGGAAATGGCATACAAAGTAGAAGTGTTCATAGAAGTGATTAACAGTTATATTTGTTTCCATGGACTTTATCAGAGTAAATAGTAGAGGCTTACTGTCCAAGACAGTGACAGTCTTCCAAGTAGTGATTGGTAATACAATTTGCTTTCATGGACTATATCAGGGCTCGCAGAATAGCCGAAATGTCATAGAAAATGCAAGTTGCCCCAGTAGTGATCAGTAATAAAAGTTGTTGACATGGAATATATCAGAGTTTCTATTAGAGACTTATTGTCAACGACTGTGTCCGTGTTCCCAGCTGTGACCAGTTCTTAAAGTTGCTATCCCACCCTATATTTGAGTTGTTTGTATAGACTACGTGTGAGAGAAAGCGTCAGTGTTCCCAGTAGCGATCAATACTAATGTTTGCTTCCATGGACTTTTTTCAAATTTCAAAGAAGATACACATTGTGATATACAGTGCAAGTGTTCCCAGCAGTGATCATAAGTTATATTTGGAACGATAGATCGAATCAGAGTTCTTCGTATATTTTGCAAATTATAAACAATAAAGTATTCCCAGTAGCGATCCAGAGTTATTGCTGGTATCATAGTTTCTAGCAGACAGTGTCTATCACAGGTACTGGCAGTGTACCCAGTAGGGTTCCAAAGTGCAACTTATTATCATGGACTAAATCCAGCAAGTTCCTTTGTGTTAATGCATACTGTTGTACAACGAGCCAGTGTTCCCAGTAGTGATCATCATTTTTTTTTGCTATCAAAGACTATAGGGGGTGGTTGGGTGGTGCGATGGTGTTGGGTATAACTTCCACTGCCGGTGGTCCTACTGATTTGGATACTAGTATGGCAAGGGCCTGCTGTGCTTGCAGTAGGTGTGGGTGGGATTGTTTGGACATTTTTCTCTCGTCTATCATTTCTCTCTTCTTTCTTTTTTCTCTTTGGGAGATGGCCCAATATGGATTGAAATATTGTCTGAAAGGGCCGTTAAACCCAAAACAACCAACCAACAATCAACGACTATATCCTAATCCTAGTAGTCTACAGTCTTTATGCCATACATAGTGCATGCACAGTTCCATGCAGTGATCGGTAGTGGCCGTTGGTATTCATGGACTATTCAGATTTCGTAATAGAGAAAAACTGTCATCTACAGTATCAGTGTTCCCAGTATTGATCAATATACGGTTGCCTTCATGAACTTTATCAGAGATCCTTATATACACTCACTGTTATCTACAGTGCCAGTGTTCCAAGTAGAAATAAGAAGTAAAATTTGTTGTCTTGGACTGTACCAGAGTTCTTAGTAGGTACATATTGTCAACCACAGTGTCAAGTGTTCCCAGCTGTTATCATTTCTTATATCAAAAATTTTATGAGAGCTGGTTGTATGGACTACGTTTGATAGAAAGCACCAGTGTTCCCAGTACCGATCAGTACTTATGTTTGTTACCATGACTTTTTCAAAGTTCAAAGAAGATACTTACTGTGATATACAGTGCCAGTGTGGTCTTAGCAATGATCATTAGTTATATTTGAAATGATAGACCGTATCAGAGGTCTTCGTTTATTTTTGCAAACTATGGACAATACATTGTTCCCAGTAGCGATCAGACGTTATCGTTAGTCTGAAACAGAGTTTCCAGCAGACATTGTCTATCACAGGTACTGGCAGTGTACCCAGCAGTGATCAAAAGTGCAATTTACTATCAATGACTAAATCCGGCAAGTTCCTTAGTGTTGAATACTGTTGAAGAAAGAGCCAGTGCTCCCAGCAGTGTTGAACAGATATTGTTTTATCATAGACTATAGTCCTACTACAACTGTAATGCCACACACAGTGCAAGAGTTCCCGGCAGTGATAGGTAATGATCGTTGGTATTTATGGACTATATCAGAGTTCATAGTAGAGAATAACTAATTCACAGTGTCAGTGTTCCCAGTAGTGATCAACATACGGTTGCCTTTATGAACTATATCAGAGATCCTAATATAGACTTACTGTCATCTACAGTAACAGTGTTATCAGGAGTCATCAGTAGTTAAAGTTGTTGTCATGGAGTATGTCAAGAGTACCTAGTAGAGCTATATTGTCAAACACAGTGCCAGTGTTCCCAGCAGTGATCAGTTCTTATAGTTGCTAGTACAGGCTATATGAGAGTTCGTTGTATATACTGCGTGTGACAGACAGTTTCAGTGTTCCCATTGGCCACCAGTTGTTATATTTTCTCCCATGGAGTTTTTTAAGGTTCATAATAGATACTTACTGTGATTTACAGTATCTACTATGAATTTAATCACAGTAAGTATCTACTCTGGACTTTGAAAAACTCCATGGGAGCTTAGATTGTGTTAGACAGTGCCAGTGTTCCCGGTAGTGATGGTTAGTTATGTTTGCTCCCATGGACTATATCAGAGTTTATAGAAGAAGTGTGTTGTCAAAGACAGTGCCAGTTTTCCTAGTAGTGACGGGTATTGCAACCTGCTATCATGGACTTTATCATAGTTCCAAGTAGAGCCGAAATGTCAAAGAAAGTGCAAGTGTTCTCAGAAGGGATCAGTAGCTATTATATTTGCTCACATGGACTATATCAGAATTAGTAGTTGAGATATACTGTCAAGGACAGTGTCAGTTTTTTCCCAGCAGCGATTGCTATTGCAACTTGCTATCATGGACTATAGGGACTAAAGTGTTCCCAGTAGTGATAAGTAGCGACAGCTGCTATCATAGGCTTAATCAGAGACTGTAGTAGTGATATTACAATCATTTCTCCAGTATCGACCAGTAGTTACAGTTGCTCTAACGGACTATATCAGACTCGCTAGTTGAGACCTATTGTCTAAATGCCAATGTTCCCAGAAGCGACCAACAATTATAATTTCTATCATGGACTCCACTTGAATCTGTATATTACTCTGCTGGTCATATTCTTCTGATAACTTCACATAAGGCTACGCAATATCATACTCTTCTCACTAGTTCTTGAGTCAATCAAAGAAACATTTCAATTGCCATAAAATGCCCATTAGACTTACAGCTATCCTTAGCTCATCAATTTGTTTTGGTTACTCCAAATAACCTCTACCTGTGTATGAAATGGAGGGCATAGTTTAACATCTGGAAGAGAATGGAATGGAATTGATTGGAATGCATTACATAATCTATATTGACTTGGCTACAGTTTGCTCCCCAAGTGAGATATGGTGAATTTTTTTTTTTTGAAAAAAAAAGAAAGGGAAAGAAATTGTTCCCTCTAAAAGAGAGAAAATTATTATTTCCTGTACGAGTTTCATTCCACTCTATTCTATTTCATATTCTAAGCCATGTCAAAACTGAAGATGAAGTTTTGGAGGTATAATGTTTAGCAGTGCAAACAAATAAAAAGATTTCACATTAGGACCAACTGTCTAAAATCAGTAAAAGACATTAAGCTATGAGCTGTATCACAGCATTCATTCCAATGTAAACAAATCCTATCTTCTTCCATATTCGAAATTGGACAAATTCATTTGTCATATTAGGTGACCACGTTTTATTATGTTAACATTAATTTGAAATCTACGTCACTTTTAAATGGGACAAACATGTTTCTGCAAACAATGTAGACCCTGATGTGACAGATGCGAAAAAGTATGAACACTCCGGCATTTATATTTCTGTAAAACAACCCCTCAGGTATATACTGGAGTAGTCCAAAATCAAACGGTAGAATCATTATTACGGAAAATCAGTACGTCCAGGGCTATTCTAAAGTTGCAATTGGAAGGGGCAGTTAGACGCTTGCCATTAAAGGTCAAAACCGAGCAGTCCATATGAAAAATCGGTGAAGCACATGCGCGTGAGTTGTTATGCATTATTGTGAGATTAAAAATCCGCATCGGAGACCAATGATACCTACGATAATAAGTATTTCAAATTGAACTGGGAACCATTATTCCATGCGAACGTATACAAGCGTAAGTAGTATTGTGACGTAACGTCAACGTTATTTCAAACGTCAGCTGGTAACGTCTTCAAAATGGCAGCCCCCTCGACAGTGCTTGTGTGAAACATTGACTATTTCGGGTTTTTTTTTCGAGTTTAAGACATAGAAACAAATGAGCCGCGACGCGAGAAAACAAACAGTGTGGTAGTGCGCCCAGCGCAGACTCAGATCAGCCTGGGCATCCGAGTCTGCGCTGGGCGCACAACCACATTGTTAGTTTTCTTGTGTCGCGGCTCAGATAATGATGGGAATGAGTTTCTTTTAGGAAATTTATTGCTTTAAAAGTTAATGCATAAAGTACAGAATCGCTGAGCCGGGCTTATCGCATTTCATTAAGCGAGTAGTGATACACAGAATTCAGCCCATGGGCAAGACAGAATTTTCCAGCTTTGCTTAAAAGGACAAATTCTGTCTCTTAGGTAAGAGAGTTCGTACAGGCACACTACGTCGATATAACGTCGGAAGAACGTCGATACAACGTTATCTCGTTTTACTGACATCTATGCAAGGTTGTTACGACATCATAATGTTGCACTGGCGTCGTCACGGCGTCACAGCGTTGTTTAGACGATGTATGCTGGGTTAAAGGTAAAGGTTTCCCATGCTGGGTTGAAAGAAGATAAAACAGAAAATTGTTGTGCAACCTCCGATCATTCCGTGCCTTTTAATAATTGTATTTAGTTTTCTGTTCTCATAACCAGAGATAAAAAAAAATAATTTCCACAGAACTTCCTACTCTATCGGCCTGACCGTCAGTGTTTATATGTTCAAATTGTTGCTTGCTTGAAAATCTTAACTGCTGCTGCTGGAAATGACTCTGTTTAAAAACAAAATTCAGTCAACCTTATTTATACAATGCATGTTTTAATTATTCTCATAATGACCTTGAGGCTCAGACATTACAGTAAATGTTGTTTACATAAAAAAAAGTTTTCCAACATAACTAAGTTGAAGAGGCCGTAATTTTGTCAAAACTAAATCTACCAAATGCACATTGGACGGACTCTCGGCGCCAGGTCTTGCAACTATGATTACATACCGCTGAGCCATTTGGGGAACGTCGTTAAGAGAACTGAAACAGAATAGAATAGAATGCACATCTTTATTGTATCTAATATGCGTATGTCAGTTCTCGGATAAATATACTGAAATCCATGAAAGGATTTGACAACACGAACCTCATACCCTAAATTGTCGTAAACCTGCCCTAAATGACTAACTTTAAAATATTCATTTCATCTCCATCATAAAGCCATTTGGCCTACAACAAGTTTACAAAGATAAAAGAGCATATGTTGAAAATTGTAGGGAGGAGTTTATAGCAAACTCTTTCAATAGGACTACCATGAAGTGCAAAAAAAGGGGGCCCCGGTAGCTCAGTGGGTTAAGCGCTGGCCTACTGATCTAGCGGTCGCGGGTTCGAGCCACGCCGGAGTTCTTTATATCGTAAACGGGGTTCCATTGTACAAAACCTTTCATAATCATCCGCCCATCGTCCTGATTGACTGAAATACTGTTAAAAAGGACGTAAAATCGGAAGTCATCCATCCATCTGTGAAGTACAAAAAAGCTGTGCAAACAGACCGTAATTTATAAAAATTAAAAATTAATTTCGTCCTCATCAAAGAATCACAAGCACATCTTCGTTAGGGACAAGTCATTTATTACCAGTGGGGGTGGGGGTTACATTCATGGGGGTGGGGGTGAGAGGGTTACATTCAGGAGGGGGTCGGAATTTTCTTTTTAGTGATCTACTGATGAGAGGGGCGGAAATCATTAAGCCATGGAGCAGGCGGGGGAGGGGGTCGTATATATTTTAAGACATGTGGCGGGGTCAGAATTCTTCAATCAGTCTTTACTTCATCAAAACTGTCTCGGCTTACGCAGCCCTCCCCCCTCCCCTCCCAACAGACTCCCCGTTACGCCTTCATTTTCATATTAGTTTTATTTCTTCAAACTTTTCTTCAAAACATTTACACAAAAATAAGTAATAGAAAAAAATTGCCCGCTTCATGCCCTGGAAAAAATATTTTCATTGTAGTTGTTGCTTTATTTGTTTTACGTCCACGGTAAACAGTTGTGGTCATGTCGGGACGGTCAGATAATCTCACACCGTTCCTGGGCAGGTTAAGACCTAAGTGGTTAACCAGTACTAATTGCACATACACTCGCCAGTAACTGACGACTGCCTTTCTTGAATCAGCGGAGGGTGAAACTAAAGTATGTAGCTGGACCGGGTATCGAATCCGGGACCTCTGGCTCTTGAGTCAGGCGTTATGCGGCCAAGCATTTTATTGATTTGCTTTGCTAGTAAAACAGTATAAATTAATCTATGAAATCATGCCAATCAGTAAAATTAATGCCTGCTTTTGCGCCATCAAATCTCAAGGTGCCGGTCATCAACAGAATTGCTTTGGCTTCGGGGCCTGTGTCTCCAAACCCCGTTCAATATTATTAATAGCTTTATAGAGCATTCTGCATCAAAATTCTGGGTGAGCATATACAGAAAAAATGCGAAAAATATTACATGTGAATGGACTATTAATCTTTATAAATAATTAACCTCAAAATTTGAGAAAATGTTCATTGTCTATCATAGATTTGGTCATTTGGACATATAATAGTCGATATGGTCATTATCATGTTAATGTAGGATTGAAGGGATTAGGGGGGAGGGGGCAGGGACTCATTAGCTTTTTGTCACATATTATGAGGATCAAAAAAAATCTGGTAGGATTTAGGGCGGGGGAGGGTCGTAAAAAATTCCTTATCATATGAAAATGTACCCGAACCCCCACCTGATAATAAATGACTCGTCCCTTATGTCCACAGCCATGATGTGTACAAAGATTGATAACGATCCATTGAAAAGTGTGGGAGGAGCTGACTACAGTAACTTTTTACCCAATAACGTGACTAACGGACGGACAGACAGACGGACTGATGGATAGTTGCAAATCTTAATGCCCCCCTGACTGTCGTCGCTGAAGCATAAAAAGAAATATCTAAGGCTCCGGGAAGATGTGTGTAAGGGACAAGTCATTTATTATCAGATGGGGGGGAGGGAATTCGGACCCCCCTCTAAATGTACCCCCACCTGATAATAAATAACTTGTCCCTTACTATACTGCGTGTCTCCATTTAGAGAGTTGAGTGTATTTGCACATTATTTGTTTTCACTGAAAAAAAATGTAAATTCATATTTCGTGCGAGTGTTTTGAGCAGACATGCATATGTTCGATTTATTTTTATGTACATTTAAAGGGACCCGATTTTCTTTTTCACGATCACCCAGAAATCGGGGCGCGTTCATGAATTTCGTTTTCGGTAGGGGCAGGCTACAGGACTGGGCCTCCTTATTTTAATTCCATTATACCATAAAATTCTAGGTATAGGAGAAAACGCGGTGACGTCATCGATAAGGATTTCCAGGGGATTCCCCACGCTGGTTGGCAAAAAGTCGATAGTCAGTCACGCTGTATTGAACGTGTACTTCGTTATGTCAAAATATGTAATTAATCATGCCTTGTATTTTGCGCATTATGATGCATATTTTATATATAGATGATGACGCTGAGAAATGTAGGTATTTCAGTGTGAAATATTGTTCTATTGTCTCTCATTATTGATTGAAATTGGTTCCATATGAAGCGCTAAGATGTTCGTCTTGTCATGGAAGATTATTTCTGGTGTAGATTTTCTAAAATTAAACCGGTTGTTTATTGTTTATAAAGGAATGTATCCAGTATTTAGCGGGTCTTTTGATAAGGGATGTCCTTACATATAATAAACACCGCCGGCGTCCTACAGTGACAATTTCATATTGAATTGTGTGTATGTAATAAACAAACTGATTTTGGCGGCGCGGCTAATTTTCATATCAAATAAAACTCGATTAACATGATATTATGTGCTTGTCCCTTCATGAAATATCACGGGCAAACAATCTGAGACAGGGAGAGCGAGAGAGAGAGAGAGAGAGAGAGAGAGTTTGTTGTTTAGATGGCATGAGCTCGGACTAAATAATGCGGTAATTACAGATCGTAATTTCAAAACAGAGAAGGTTAGAACTTTACCGTTTTATAACATCCTCCTTTGAATAGCAATCATGAATATTATTTCATTTACTTATTTATTTTTTAAATGTTCTTGTCCTATATGATATCAGATCAATATGTTAGTTAATTTTGCATTAGTTCTCGTTGGATACAATTTTCTGTATTTTATTGTCTTTCATTTCCTATTACCCAGATAATATTTACTAATCACCTTGATCGTCGAAAAAGGTTAAAATTCTGATCTTTAGAACTTCCGATTTATTTTATTTTTTATTTCATAAATTAATTTTATTTTTCAGTCAAAGTTATTAAGAGAAAGAGTTCGGTTCCGGAGCGAGTCAATGTATGTCCAGACCGAGTAATTAAATCAATTTAGATAATTAAATAACTCTCTTTTTTTCGCGTGACAGGTGATTAAGACAATATTTACTTTGGTTTTATTGGTTGCTATTTATTCGCAGCCTTCCAAACTACATTTTATGCACATCAGCGATTAATTTTCAACAAAATCCCATAGAAGACCACTGTCTGTCGCTGTCTTTTTGCCAACCAAACTACCCACGTGATCATCCGATGACGTCACTCCGGGGATTCCCGTTATCTCCTATTGGGACAGATAGGTATGGGCGGACAGTACAGACTCAGATTAGGCTGATCATGGTCTACACTGTTTGTAATTTCATCTGCATCTTTTGGTTACCAAATTGTAAAACCAGGCTGTTCCATGTTTGAGACAATTACGGTGATTATATTGGGTGCCACAATTTTTGAAATTTTACAGTAGTACTGATTGCTACTAATGTCTTTTCTTTTCTTGAGAGGGGGAGTGATGGTGATCAGGCCTCTTGTATTTTTTGTCTATTTTTCTATTCTATGTTTCTGACTTGTACATGTTTTGTTAAGTGGGCCTTAAGGAATAGTAGTGTGTAGCTTATTGTGTCACCCACTGAAAATGAAATATTTTATTGTTAATAATAGGCCTGTATTAGTATCCTTTCGTGAACTTGTTTGATTTGCGAATGAGAAAACTGAATAACCGTCAAAATGGCGAGTCCGAGGACCTAAGGAGTGGGGGCGAGGGGAGGCATGGTTGCCCCTCTGAGCCTATGGACTGTAGGTAAGAGGTTTTAATATGCAAATACGCAGCGCCGGGTAATGCCATAATGGTTCACATTTGAGAACATTTCTTCACGGGCCAACTACGGAAACAAGATGCCTGGCCATAAAGTTGAATATCTGGGTCTACAGAGGCCCAATTACCACAATATTTGCCAAGTCTTAAATCAAATAATCCAAAAAATTTATTTCGCGAAAAGATAGTAACAAGCGATAGTCACAGAGTCCAAATATATAAGATGGATAACTCTTACAATGATAACTACAGTTGCAGCTGTAACGATCCCAGTAGTGACTAAAACGTGCCCACCAGCGACTGTTCTCAGTAGCGATCTGTTGCGTGTTGCAATTAGACACTTATGGTTTTTTTCGTGATTAATGGTTTACCGTGATGGTACATTGGTGAGTAATAAAACCGCCCTGTGGACCGAACAACTTACTTAACGTAAGCTGAGGCCAACGACTGGATTCCCGTTTTATAGGTTAACCCCCTACCCCACCTGTAACCCCATCCCTTATTTATTACTGACCCTTCAAGGCGGTACTTGTGTTGTGGGTCTTCACTGTTGCAGGTTCTTGTTATCTGTATTCTTGCAATTGTTCTTATATGGTTTTATATAAAATGCATTTCCTGAGTTTCTGCTGCAGTGATTTTAACTTGCTGACAGATATTAAACATACTCCTTCTTTGTTTGTAAACACTTTGTCTGAAGTATTTTTAGACTTTCTCTGGAAAATCTATTTAGGTATAAATATTTTGAGATCCACGTTTGATGTGTCAGCTAGTTTTCAGTTCATAGTTCGTCTTCACAACTGACTGCAGTGGAAACGTCATAGCTTGCCACTTGATTGAGTTTCCGTTTGGATGGGCAGCAGTTACAAATTACTTGGCACAACCGGTTACGGAAATTGCAGAAATGGGCAGTATAAAATGAGGGCTCAAGAGAACTCCGGATCTTTCTGCAAGGGTTCTCTACCTAAGTGAGTTCGGGGTGTTTTTTAGGTCTAAGTGTGTTTGTGGGTGAATGTGGCTTAAGTGCTTTGATGAAATTGCTTTAAATATATAATCTTCAATAAATTACAAAACGTAATTTGTTTTTCAGTGGTTGCTATGAATGAAAGTCTCATGCGGAGTAGAGTCACCTTATGAAACAAAAGATTTTCTGTTTAAAGAAATTTAATCGAAATTTGACCAAATCGGAGATTTTGGTCATAAAGGCAAAACTCTTAGAATATCAACACTTTGTTCATCTATCATGTGAAATACATTTTCTTTGTAACGTTTATTTACATGTAGTTGAATGACTGCATGTCTAAAAGACAGCTTCATTTTCGATTTACCATACGTATTTGTCGCGACTTGCTGTCAATTTATGTACCTATTGTCGATTTTAGTTTCGAGGGCATGATATGGAATATGATTGTAACAGTTCTAATTAATGCTAACCTTCCATTTTACAGAGAGGGTTTTTACTGAAAATTATAAGTCGGCTTAAGACGGTATATCTTAGCCAAAAGTGAAATTTGTGTTTAAGTTTTATTTCACCGAATGAACACCAAATGCAGTATTTTCACGAGTGGTGAAGCCACGAGTGAGAATACGACTTTTGTGGTTCATGAGTGAAATAAAAATCGATCTTTCACTGGAAAAGTCAAATTTTCTGTTTCTTTTATGCTTTAAAATTGAACAAAATCACTTTATTCGAATGTGCCAGTCATCACGACAGAGACGCAACTTTTTTCTACCCGTTTTGCGTCACATTTGATACTTCCAGCGTGTTTACTGGGTATGATATGGGTTGTAAACATAGTTTGCAACTGTAAATAGCTTGAAAGTTCATTTTGACAAACAAATCTCACGAAATGTGCTAAGAAAGAATGCCGATAGGACACTTAAGCGGCCTGACGTCGCGTGCACTAAAATGTTACGTTGGCGCTTTTAGTGACGTCATTAACATCGTGATGACGCACAAACATGTGTAATGGAATTTAAGTCAAGCCGGATAAGGTTTAGCCAGTTATAAACAAATAAATGAGACTATTTAACGAAAATCCTACTTTTTGAAACAGTCAAATCTATAGTGATAATTTCACTGTTTGAAACAGTGAGATTATCAGTTTCGATTTCACCGAGAAACCTCTATAATTTATTGAAAAGTATAAAAGAAAATCAGGTTTTTCACGTCTCCCCATACATCATCCATAGTGCAGATTATATTTTATTTACATCCTTTGAGATCAGAGGATAGATTCTGAGAAATCTAAAAATTGAGATCGATTTAGACAATTATTCTAGATCATCGCCTTTTATACATGTATTATTTGGATCCTTTCGAAACTAATCAGTCTTTGAATCGACTGTCCTATTTAAAATTAAGAAATTACAATTTGCTTCTTTCTGCTTTCGTCACCAGATATTGTCAGGGTCACCGACGAGGCTTTATTAGCCGAAACTACGTAGTCTGGCCCATGTTCCTACGTCTGTTTGTATTCTCTGCTCTTGAGAGAACTTTTTAAGATTTTAATTTTACCTCACTGCAGCTGGTGTTGTGCCGTGTGGCGGCCGTAAAACGTCTCCCCGTACATCATCCATAGTGCAGATTATATTTTATTTACATCCTTTGAGATCAGAGGATAGATTCTGAGAAATCTAAAAATTGAGATCGATTTAGACAATTATTCTAGATCATCGCCTTTTATACATGTATTATTTGGATCCTTTCGAAACTAATCAGTCTTTGAATCGACTGTCCTATTTAAAATTAAGAAATTACAATTTGCTTCTTTCTGCTTTCGTCACCAGATATTGTCAGGGTCACTGACGAGGCTTTATTAGCCGAAACTACGTAGTCTGGCCCACGTTCCTACTTCTGTTTGTATTCTCTGCTCTTGGAGGAACTTTTTAAGATTTTAATTTTTGTATCTTTGAACAGGAAAAGACGGTCAGAGGTCATTGTAAAATCATCTGTGGTGCCCAATAGCTTGCAAGGCTATGGAATAGACGAGATTTCAAGAATGAATTAGTTCACTGTTCCGTGTTCAGCATTTTGGCTCCTTTTCAACCAAGCGCTTGGCCTAGCTAAATGTAAAGGTTTCCCATAGCCTAGTGCCGTAGGAGCAGTGGGGGCTAGAGGTCCACTGTATCTTGGGCACAGCATATGCGGGACGGAGCCGATCCCTGTTTCCTTATCCTTCCCGGATTCGAAAAAGGAAAAGTGAACAGAGCGAATTTTCTAGTCGCGAGCAGACCCAAGCCTGGATTCGAGCTCACGACTTTCTGAACACTAACCTAGCGTATCTTACAACTCGACCACGGCGCCTCTCTTCCTCGGTCTGAGAGGAGCTAGAAGCATAAAAGGAATCAGAAACCAAACCAACGTCCATATGGAGCGTGGGTTCTGCACCTGAGTAAAAGGAACAATAAATCATTAGAAAGAATGTGGCTAATTTGGTAGTAAAAGAAATTTAAAGTCTTACAAACAACACTGCGGTGTTATAATGAGTCTCAAATAAACTGACACACATAATTTCAATTCAAGTTTCTATTCTTTGTCCCAAAATGCTAACCTAATAACCTTTTTTATTATTAATGTTAACCACATAGCTGATATTTATTCATTTATTTATTAGAAATTTCATGACAACATATATACATGAGTCAAAGGATTGGACATAGGCTATGCCTATATTTGTCTGCTCGCAGATGGTGTTGTACTATATACAGCGACAAGAATATATGTATAAATCACATGTGTAGGTTTGGATAACTAGTATGTTTTTTATATCTATATGGCTGAACTATATACATAAGTACATCAGTCAGATTGAAATATCCAACTGGCTGGTGCACATATGCTGTTAGGCAAGCCTAAAGATTTGGAAATAAATTTAATCGAGTAGTACTTATTATAATTATAATCTCGTAATAATAATAATTATAAAAGTAATTCAAATATAGTAAAAGTGAAAACTGCAGACATAACTAATATGACAATTACTATATCTGCTGAAAGAAACAGCACACAACAGTAAGGCAATTTGCTTTGCCATGATTGTTTATGTTTTCAAAAAGTTTTAACCAATGTCAACAGAGGGGTAAGCATAAGTCTACACACCCGAGGATGAACAGACCCTGCAGCACTTAAGTCATAATACCACAACATTAGCCCTTCCACAACTATGAAAGAAACTATATTCCAAGACTGCACCCTGTGTCACTAAAGAGAACGTGAGAGATATGTTTTAAGTAAATAAATGAATGCTGTAACATGCATCAACAAGGGCTTCGCAAGCGGCGCATAATACGCCCGTTTAAATGTCATAAAGCAGAAACAGAATGAACAAGATACAAAAGGATAGACAGACAAAGTGATACAAGGGAGATAACCTAAACATACTAGATAGGCCTTTTTTGGTTGTACTATATTCCCTTGAAATGATTTTTATAATATACATACCATTTATTTCGAATGGTTAAGGAGTTAGAGTAAACAGGAAACTTATGCAAGGGCAGATAATTCAGTAAGTAAGCCAGAGTTGTGGTTCTTGTTCAGGATACATTGCCCCATTATTATACACATTCCTACAAAGCTTCATTCTAATATTTCAAAAGGTTCAGGAGATATGGAGTGAATGAGAAACACCTGAAAATACTAATCAAATGGAGGTTACTCCAAAATTAAGTAAGAGGGAGCAACCATTCTTATATATGACACATTGTCTTGTGATCATGCACATTGCTATAAAGTTTCATCAAAATATTCCAAACGGTTACCAAGTTATGGCATGCTCAAGATAAGTAAACACAAAAATAGGCTCAAAGTACTAATGAAATGGTCGTAACTCTAAAACGAAGAAAGGGAGAGCAGCCATTTTTGTACGCGACACATTGTTAGGAATTCATACACATTGCTATGAAGTTTTATAAAGATATCCCAAACGGTTATCTAGTTATGGCGCGCACAAGACTTGCAGGGAAAAAAATGATCAAAGGGGCATAACTTCGAAACTAAGAAAGGGGGAGCAACCATTCTTGTACGCGACACGTTCCCCCAACCTAATACATATGCCTATAAAATTTCATGAAGATATCCCAAATGGTTACTGAGTTATGGCGCGCACAAGAAAGTTTACGGACAGACGGACGGACGGACAGACGGACGGACGGACGGACAGCGCCACGACATAATACGTCCATTTTTTCAAAACGGGCGTATAAAAATATAATTTCTGAAATATATAAATTTAGGTGAATGTCTTTTTAAAGCAAATACTTGCGATATTTCTAGAACTGCTTCACCAAATGAAATGCCTAGTGCATATGACAGATTCATGAAAAGATTGTGTTTGCCGTATTTTCTGCAACTCTTAGCTCATTTGATGAGTATGCATAAATCTATGTCTACAAAGAGTAACTGAATATGTAAACACTCTACCACATACGTCACCAGTATGTGGCTTTTCGCCTGTATGAATCCATGTATGTATCGGCTGTGTATATGCTTTGCCACATACATCACAGGTATGCGGAATATCGCCTTTACGAATCCGTTTATGTATCCAAAGACTATATGGCTGTGTACATGCTTTGTCAAAAACATCACAGGTATGTGACGTATCACGAGTACCGATAAGTTTATGTGTTTGAAGACGACTTGTTACTGCAAAGGCCTTACCACAAACATTACAGCTATATGATGTGTCACTAGTACGAATCAATTTATGTCCCCGAAGATCCCTTGCCCTTGTATAAGCTTTACCATAAAACATCACAGGTATGCGGCTTGTCACCAGTATTAATCATAATCAATTTATGTCTCCTAAAATCACTTGTCACTGTAAATGCTTTCGTTCAAATATTACAGCTATGTGGCTACTCGCCTGTATGAATTTATTTTGTCTCTGAAGTCTGCCTGCCTGTGTAAACGTTTTGCCACAATCAGCACAGAGCTTTGGCTTGTCACAAGTATGAATCATTTATGTATCTGAAGATAACTTCGCTGTGTAAATGCTTTGCCATAAACATCACAGGTATGTGGCTTGTCACCAGCATGAATCAATTTATGTATCCGAAGACTGGCTGCCTTTGTAAATGCTTTGCCAAAAACATCACAGGTATATGGCTTGTCACCAGTATGAACCAACTGATGTCTCCTAAGTTCACTTGCCCGTGTAAATGCTTTACTACAGATATCACAGCAATGAATCAATTAAAGCATTAGAAGATTTCTTAGCTGTGTAAATTTTTTATCACATACATCACAGGTATGAGGCTTGTCACCAGCATGAATCAATTTATGTATCCGAGGACTGGTTGCCTGTGTAAATGCTTTGCCACAAACATAACAGGTATATGGCTTGTCACCAGTATGAATTAGTTGACGTCTCCGAAGCTGACTTGCCGATATATAAATGCTTTACCACAAATATCACAGCTATGTGGCTTAACACCAGTATGGATGACTTTATGTCCCCGAAGATAACTTGCCTATGTAAATGCCTTACCACAAACATCACAGCTATATCGTTTGTCACAAGTATGAATCAGTTTATGTGTCCTACGACTGCCACAATACTACTAAGTTATGTGGCTTATCACCAGCATGAATTACTTTATGTCTCCGAAGATGACTTGTCTCTGTAAAGGCTTTGCCACAAACATCACAGCTATGTGGCTTGTCACCAGTATGAATCAATTTATGTTTCCGAAGACCACTTGCCACTGCAAATGCTTTACTACAAACATCACAGGTATATGGCTTGTCACCAGTATGAATTAGTTGATGTCTCCGAAGATGACTTGCCGCTATAAATGCTATACCACAAATATCACAGCCATGTGGCTTAACACCAGTATGAATGACTTTATGTCTCCGAAGATTACTTGCCCATGTAAATGCCTTACCACAAACATCACAGCTGTATAGCTTGTCACCAGTATGAATAAGTCTATGTGTCTTTAGATGAGCTGCCTGTGTAAATGCTTTGCCACAAGTTTCACAGACGTGTGATTTATAACCAGTATGAACAACTTGATGCCGCTGAAGCTGGCTTGCACTTGTAAAAGTTTTGCAACATGAATCACAACTACGAGTCTTATTTCCAATTTGTTTCCTAGAATAGCTTGTCATGGTAAACGGTTTATTAAAAATACTAAAGTTTTGTTAATTTTTAACAGTAGATATGCCCTGATGTCTCGGAAGATTCTCTACTCGAATAATAGGTAACAACAAGCACGCTTTCAATTAACACTTTCTCCCTCGTGCTGTGTCACAACAAGTCTGACAGCCACCTGAATGGTAATATAAATTCGTCCAAACACTAGACATCCCCTGTAAATAAAAAGCAAAGAGTAAGAATTCAATTTGCGGCTGTGTGATCATCAAAGAAGTAATTTACTAGGTTGATAAATGCTCATTAATTTAGGTAATTAAGCCGACCACAATTACAATGTACTATGTGTCAACACTGGAGTCGTATGCATGCCACAGAAAACAGTTTTGCTGCTCTTCCAGTATCCTAACGACTATATCACAATCTGGTGTTCAGAATTGTTCTACGTTTGTCAAAAAAAAAAAACTTTCTCAAACAGCTTCGCAACTTGTTACCAAACTCTAGAACGTCTCTGGCTCCATTTTCCAAAATTCTAAATATACAATAATCACGTTTTTCCTACAGCATGGTCTTGAATTACGAGGATCTGAAGCTGTCAAACACACTACAGAACAGATTCTTGAATCGCTTTGAAAGACAGACAGACAAAATCGTTTATTAATAGCTCAGGTCATGTTATATGACATAAGAGCAAATATTCATACAATACAACATTATGAAGCATGGTTGATTTAAGTAAAAACTACCTATCAACTAGAAATTGTGTTTGTGAAACACTATGCCCCCAACCATATGCTTGCCACTTTAGATGTCAAACTTTAGAATGTCTAAGTCTGAAAAGGAGTCACCTAATCTTCACTAAAATATTAAACTAATCAAAAACTACTATTATACCAAATATCAGCTTCCTAGATTAAGCAATTCAGAAGTCGGAAAATGCCAAATTCAAACAAGGGCTGTAACTCCATCAGAATTTTTACGGAATTCTCCCAAAAGTTAATCAGGTAATGTACGCTTCATATCTGATCAGTAAACGAAATATCAAGGCCATAACTAAACACTTTTTGAGATATCTTGCTAACAAGACATCCATCTCATGTTTTTGAAGCGGTATAATTCCAAAATGAGGCATGACTTGGAAAAAAAAGACAATAAATGTCAGTTATTTTTCCATGAGATATCCATATAAAATTTCTAAACCCTATGCCCAATAGTTCTGGAACACAGCAGCTGCATAAGTATTGAACATCAGGGGAAGTAACAACATTATTGATGAATGCAGCATTACCTAACCTGTACTAAAGTATTTATCTCATCAAGGACTACTATTATACCAAAAATCAGCTTCCTAGCTTAAGCGGTTCAAAAGTTGGAAAAATGCCAAATCTGAACAAGGACCATAACTCCATCAAAAATTTTATGAAATTCTCCCAAAAGTTAATCAGGTAGTCTGCTCCTCATACCCAATCAGTGTACCAAATATCAAGGCCATAGCTCAAATACTTTTTGAGATATCTTGCTGAAAAGTCATCTCATTTTTCTAAAAGGGGCATAACTCCAAAATGGGGCATAATTCGGAAAAGAAAAAAATATGTGTCAGCTATTTTTCCATGAGGTATCCATATATAAATTTTTTAGACCCTATGCCCAGTGGTTCTGGAACTCAGTAACTGCATAAGTATTGAACATCAGGTGAAGTAACTCCATTATTGATGAATGCAGAGTTACCTAACATGTACTAAAGTATTTAACTCATCAAGAACTACTACTATACCAAAAATCAGCTTCCTAGCTTAAGTGGTTCAAAAGTTGGAAAAATGCCAAATTCAAACAAGGGCCATAACTCCATCAAAATTTTACGGAATTCTCCCAAAAGTTAATCAGGTAATCTACTCCTCATACTCAGTCAGTGTACTAAATATCAAGGCCATAGCTCAAATACTTTTTGAGATATCTTGCTAACAAGTCATCTCATTTTTCTAAAAGGGACATAACTCCAAAATGGGGCATAATTCGGAAAAGAAAAAAATATGTGTCAGCTATTTTTCCATGAGGTATCCATATATAAAGTTTTTAGACCCTATGCCCAGTGGTTCTGGAACTCAGTAACTGCATAAGTATTGAACATCAGGTGTAGTAACTCCATTATTGATGAATGCAGAGTTACCTAACATGTACTAAAGTATTTAACTCATCAAGAACTACTACTATACCAAAAATCAGCTTCCTAGCTTAAGTGGTTCAAAAGTTGGAAAAATGCCAAATTCAAACAAGGGCCATAACTCCATCAAAATTTTACGGAATTCTCCAAAAAGTTAATCAGGTAATCTACTCCGCATACTCAGTCAGTGTACTAAATATCAAGGCCATAGCTCAAATACTTTTTGAGATATCTTGCTAACAAGATAGTCATCTCATTTCTGTAAAAGGGGCATAACTCCAAAATGGGGCATAATTTGGAAAAGAAAAGAAATATGTGTCAGCTATTTTTTCCATGAGGAATCCATATATGAAAATTCAAGACCCTAGCTAGCAGGGTTCCAAAGTTACAGCAAGCATGAAAAAGTGTGACGCACGGACGGACGGACAAGCCAAAAGCAATATGCCCCACCAACTTTTTCAAAGTTGGGGGCATAAATATAAATAGCGAAGAGTTGACAAGTAAATATGGTAGTAAATCAAACAGGGCTCCAGGCAGGACCTCATGACCCCGAGGGGACACTTGTCGTGGCACCCACTAGAACCGCCATGATAAGGCGGCTTCAGTGTGGCTCCCAGACAAGCTCCCATGGGAACTTTACAGAAGTTACCTAAAACTCTCCCAATCTGGAGCGCTGTATGAGAAGAAACGTTGCCCGGGAAAAAAAACAGAACAAAGAGTGTAGGGGAAAGCACTAAGGAACAGTAGAGCTGTATTTTACAAGAACATTACAGCTGTGGGTATGTGTGGAGGAAGGAGGAGGAGGCAAATCAGATTATACTTGGAAAGTACCACATAGGTTGAATTTAGAAAAAAAGAGAGAGAGAGAAAAAAAAAAGGAATTGTAGCAAGAGTTTAGGCAAATGAAAACAATTTTATCTTGAGGTACTCAAAAATGGAGGGAAAAGAGTACAACACGTACATATGTATATATAAACATCGCTAACATAGGCATGTCATTATTGGCGCATATATATATATATATATATATATATATATATATATATATATATATATATATATACGGGTCGCATATACGCCCCTGCGTATAGATTACGTTACCGCTCTCTCAACTTCATCTGCACATTGTATGTAATAGTATGCAGTATATATAAGTGCCAATGGTCACTTGCTTGGAAAAGAAAGAAAGAAGAAAAAAATGTAACAGCACATATGCCTTTACACAAATACAGGCTTGCATAGGCACCTTCTTACATGTGTAATAGGTTGTACCCATGTGCTATCATACCTGCGCGCACGCATGTACACCGATACACCCTTTGAAATACGCATGCCTGCATCTGGATCTGCGATGAAACATGAGCGGCGTCGCCCAGGAAGGGATTCCAGTTCAAATGCAAACAGTCGCTATCCAACCAACCTACCCCCACTCAGACAAGAGCCCTTACTTTCAAATTAACGAGTACCCATGACTCATAATTCGGGCGCTGGCTACTCTAGGTCCATACAGCTCACCTAGATTGTAAAGTACAGCCCAGAGCAACACCGCTCGTATATGTCATAAACTAGGGCAGCACGTCACAAAATTGCGTTTTGGAAAACAATCTACCCTAAAGTTATGTGTATCCCAAAATATTGGCACTATAGAACATTTGTCAAGCGAGTATGTATGTCGTCGCGTGAAGTCTGAAAAGCAGTTTGCACGTGCTGTCTTCGTCAAATGAGCACGAGGTCAAGTTATTTGTGTCGAGTATGTGGAACCATGATAAAAAAGTGTTTATCATTTGATTTTACTGATGGATGACTTGCATTTACGCCCTTTTTAACAGTATTTAAGTCATATCAGGATAATGTAAGGGTGATAATTAAAGGCCGTACGCAATGAAACTCTGTTTGCGGTTGAAAAGATCCCTACCTGGAGCGAGCCTTAAACCTACTGAGCTACTGTTTGATTGATTGTTTTGGGTTTAACGGCCCTTTGAGACAGTATTTCAGTCTATATCGGGCCGTCTCCCAGAGAGGACGAAAGAGGAGAAATGACAGACGAGAGAAAAAGTGTCCAAAAACCACCAACCGCACCTACTGCAAGCACAGTAAGCCCTTGCCTTACAATGTTCCAAATCAGTAGGACGCCCCGGCACTGGAAGTTACACACAGCACCATCGCCGAGGCTCCTGTTTGTTTACTGCAAGCGTTTCCAAGCAATTATGGAACAAACAGAAAAATATCGCCTGCTTTATCAGTTGTTGTACTGCGATTCCTGGTAACTATACAAATCAGACGTTGGCTGGACAACAGAACAATCCTCCCATGTAATGATTAGATGTGATCAAATCGGAGTATTGATTGATTTATTTTGGTATCACAGATTAGCAACATGGACATACATGATAAAACAATACAGCACATAAGATGTTATATACACATATAAAGGATACATATGAAACATCCAAACATTGCATATCAAAGGGATAAGAAGAAAAAAATAAACAAGAGGCCCACGGGCCACAAAGCTCACCAGATCTCTAGCTCAAAATTGCTTTTAAATTTGTATAGGCTCAAAACTGCTGTCCATTCGTACAGGCTAATACAAAATATACAACTACAAAGTCTCAGTCTGACAGTCGGTTGGGTTGATAACAAAATATATAACTATTAAATGCCATTTTTTTAAGTTTCCCCATTGCAAGTCAATGCAACCCTAAATTGCCATAGCGACCAAACTAAAGAGCCGATTAAAAAAACAAAAAAAAAACATAAATTTTCAATCATCCTGCCTAGGGATACTACAGATGAAATCCGGGCCTTATCGGCCCAGTGGCTTCTGAGGAGATAATTTTTTTAAGTGTTTTTTTTCTCCATTTTTTTGCATTTTGGTTTCCATGGCAACCAATAAAAGGAGCAGTGGGCAAAAAAAAACGCATAGCTAATAAGAGACTTCTCAAGGAACAATCTATAAAAGTTTTGTCAACATATATACAATGGCTAGGCAGTAAATGCTTTCAGTTTTTCCCCATTATAAGTCAATGCAACTCTATGTTGCTATAGCAACCAAACTAAAGGGCCGATTTTCATAAAAACAAAAACTTTCAATCCCCCAGCCCAAGGATGCCACAGATGATATCTGAGCCCTATTGGCCCAGTGGCTTAAGAGAAGATAATTTTTGAAATATTTTTTTCCATTTTTTTTACATTTCGGTTTCCATGGCAACCAATAAAAGAAGCAGTGGGCCAAAAAACATATAGCTGATAGAAGGCATCTCAAGGAACATTTCTATAAAAGTTTTATCAACATGCCTGCAATGGCTTGGCAGAAAATGCCATTTTTCAATTTTCCCCATTATAAGTCAATGGGAACTCTAAATTGCCATAGCAACCAGACTAAAGGGCCCACGATCATAAAAAACATAAACTTTCAATCTCCAAGCCAAAGGATGCCACAGATGAAATCTGGGCCTTATCAGCCCAGTGGCTTCAGAGGAGATAATTTTTTAAGTGTTTTTTTTTCCATTTTTTTGCATTTCGGTTTCCATGCCAACCAATAAAAGGAGCAGTGGGCCAAAAACATATTGCTGATAGAAGACATCTCAAGGAACATTTCTATAAAAGTTTTATCAACATATCTGCAATGGCTTGGCAGAAAATGCCATTTTTCAATTTTCCCCATTATAAATCAATGGGAACTCTAAGTTGCCATAGCAACCAAACTAAAAGGCCAATTTTCATAAAAAAAACACATACTTTCAATCCCCCATCCCATGGATGCCACAGATGAAATTTGGGCCCAATCGGCCAGGTGGCTTCAGAGGAGATGTCGTTTGAAAGTGTTGACGGACGACAGACGACGACGACAGACGACGACCACATACGACGACGACGGACCACTGCCTATCCTATAAGCTCCCCCGGAGCCTTCGGCTGTGGTGAGCTAAAAATGAATCTCTTACGACATTACTGCAGCAGCAAATGGAAAAAAAATCCCGACTTTTGATGGGATTCGAACCCGGACCTCCCAGGTGAGACTCCTATGCTCTAACCATTGAGCCAAAGAGTTAACTCCCTGACGCAGATGTCAGAAATTTGAAATATAACGAGGCTATGCGCAAATCTACTTTTATAGATAATGGAAGGCAGGAGAGTTGGCCCGTAACACTCCCCCACTTCAAGGAATTGATCATTTATGTTGACTGAAAGACATTGTGACTTTGAATGTCCTATCCCGGACGAGCCCCCATCTTACGACATTACTGGCGCAACAAACGGACCAAAGCATAGCTGAAAAAATTCCCGACTTTTGCTAAAACCTCTTGATTCGAACCCGGAACTTCCGGGTGGGAGTCCAATGCTCTAACCACTGAGCCAGAAAGTTAACTCCCTGACGCAGTTGTCAGAGATTGGATATATAACGAGGCTATGCGCAAATCTACTATTATGGATAATGGAAGACAGGAGAGTTGGACCGTAGCATACCTATCGTGATGTTTGCACTGAGTGATACTTTCTTTACATTTTGGCAAATCATTGTTGTCATATAATGGTATAGCCTATTTGCAGTCTATAAAACGGGTCATTTTGCTTAGTATCTCTAAAACTACCACAGCTGTCACCGTGAAGTGCAGCTTTCGTCTTGTATATCATCTGAAACCTTTTTATACAGGTCAGTCATTGATTCGACTTCCCAATTAAATCCAAGAAATTTGAGTTTGCTTTTCTCCGCTTTTATCACCAGATATTGCCAGGGTCACTGGCGAGGCTTTATTAGCCGAAACTACGTAGTCTGGCCCATGTTCCTTCTTCTGAATGTCTTCTCAGCCATTGAAGGAAATGTTTATGGTTTTAATTTAATATCTATCTTATATAACTAGTTGCCAGATGATGGTATGGTAGAGCAAATCAAAGGACACGTCTAGTTGAAGATCAAGTTGATGTATTTACAAAAAGGGTGTCCTAGAAATTAAAACACACAATGACAACAATGATAGACACGAATATAGCTAAACCTAGTGTTACCATCAGTTACACTTTGTAGCTAAGAGTTACAACTATGAGTTACAGTAGCTAATAACACATCAATCACTGTAACTGCTAATAGTTACAGTCTGAGCTACATCTAACATTACAGTTAGATCTATCAAAGTTACAATTAAAACACAGCTACAGATCTTTGACAGATATGCAATCATTTAGACAGACAGCCATCCTTTATTTTTATACAGACATGACTGAAACTCAATATGCAAATGTGACTTACTTAAAACAAATCAGCTGACTATCAACACAGTGTGTACACCTTCATTATGCATGTTGTGTATTAAGCTACTATTCAAAATAAATGGTAAATATGCAGACTGGCATATTTACGAGCTCACAATATACTTATATGCCGAGGAGTAAAACCAGAGAGTAAATACTTTCTTTGTTCTGACTGAAGCAAGCATGAGTTGACCTACCTCACTGAATGTGTCAAACACGTTTGTTTACATTTAGGTTTGACATATACACAGAACAAATAGAACTTACCTGGCAATGAAATATGCATGTTGAAACATCAAGCTGTTACAGAAAGGTTATGAAAATCTTTTACACAGCAGAAATCAACAGCGTCATGGTGGTGACTTTTGAAAAGTGCGCAATGTGCATTTAGATGCATATTATACATGCATTTATTGGTTAGTACACACAGACGTCAGCAATCACACACACTCCGATAAAAGGCTTATTCTGATTGGCTGATTCACAGGTTAAAAATACTACAGACAGGATCCCCGAGAAAATCCCTCTGTAAGTGAAGGTCAAAATACTTCTATTAAGGCAGCGACGGTCAAATTCTTCTATTAAGGCAGATTTTTGATAAAATCTACCGAAGCTATTGATCATCAATAAAACTATGTAATTTGACCTGTATGACATAGTGTATAATTTTCTTAAAAAATCATACCTTGAAACTAAAATTTTGTAAAAAGATGCTTTGAAAACAAAACAAAACATATTTTAACATTTTAATGGCATTTACAAAGGAATAAGTTTATTTATGTAATGGCCTTAGAGTGGTCAGTATTTCCTATGTCTATTGTTAGGTAATCTGCATTATGATACAAACTGTACAGAGTTACTCATTGGCACCTGTGTCACTGTTAATCTTTTCATCTCAATAAACATTAAGTTCGCTTATAATAAGCGGCTTATTTATTTGTACCGGCGAGAACTGATTGGTGATGAATAGGATTAATTTATCTATAGAAACATTTCTTGTCTGTGATGCATACATGGGTTTTGTTTAGAGCTGTGCCATATAATTTGTAGCAGACGTGGATTTTCTCGCTGCGCTCTCCGTCAAGAACACAACAGCTCGGGTCCGGAATCAGAGGGCTGGAACCGGTGCCGGCTTTTATGCTCCAAGACGGATGCACAGACACTCTCAATATAGCTCACGTCTGAGAACCTGAAGGCTGATATCAACCAACAGATTCTCTGTGGGTCGTATAGTGGGTTTCGATCACTGGATATAAGGTGTGTCGGTACAGTGAAACTAAAGAATAATTTGGTTTTACAAATATTATATTCTGGAAATTATTTACAAATCAATTTCAGTATGAATAAATGAGAAAAATGAGCAGTTTTGTATTTTAAAGCAAATTACAATTTCATCCTAAATAGAAGATAATCAAATATCAGCTGGATATGAAATTATGAGATGAACCCAAAGTGTCTTCCTTTTAGAAGGGTCAATTTAGAAAAATAAAGAAAACGCCAAAATGAGATAATTGCATTTCAGTATTTAAATACTGACAAATTCAGTACAGTAGTACCGACTATGAATTCAATACAGAGTATTGACTATCTCAGTCCATAAGAACTGAGTATTACCTGGGGTATAATCCAATGCAATAAAGTCTGAGAAATCCAATGCAATAAAGTCTGAAATTTAAATAGTATACTACCTCTCTCTTAACAAACTTAACACTAATAGTTTTACAGTTAAATAAACAGAAAAAATATCAATGAAATTTATTATTTTATTCATTCTATATCTAATTACTTCTAGCTTCCAAATTATTAATTAACTTGAACTGGGCATATTTGTAATTCACCAAATAATTACTTCCCTTGAATAATAAAAATACTACAATTGACAAGTAGTGGCTTGACACAAAAAGATGTGCTCTACTACAAATTATTGCACGCCGCATTACTTATAAAATAGCTTATTTTTGTAATGAATTTAATAGACAAAAGTAAAAGAGACCACAACAAAATCTGAAAGACAGTTCCTAGTTATGCATTAGTTTGACAATTACTGTGGAGAAAAAAATCAAGTTTATCACCAGATATAGGTCTAAGAGAGAAATTCTGCCAAATGACCTGTTTCACAGACAACATATACCCTATGATAGTCGTTATATGCCTAATTGTCGATATTTATGCACTTACCCTTCTCGCACCAGCCTCCGTATGATAACATCCCTCATGAAACTCATGTAAGGACATTCATGCTAAACAAAAAGAAAAAAAAAGATCAAAATTCGCAACGAAAACCATAGGCACCTGATTACAGAAATTCAGAATCCAGCGTTATAAATAGTGAGTAATACTAAAGGCTTCTCACTCGCTAGTTTTGAATCAACGGAAGTATGTCTGGTTCCTGGTTGCTCAAGCGACTATTAAACTGATTGTCGTTTTATGCTATTGACATGTACAGACGTTTTGGTGAAGACCCACTGTTGTCAAAAAAGCGGTTGTAAACAAAAGAATCAATACTGAAATCGTCTTAAAATATTAAATTGAAGATAAACCATTCGACAGAAAGATGAGCAACTTTGGCAAAACCTTGGAAACTATCTGCACACATCAATAGCATAAAACGACAATCAGTTAAATAGTCGCTTGAGGAACCAGGAACCAGACACACTTCCGTTGACTCAAAACTAGCGAGTGAGAAGCCTTTAGTATTACTTACTATTTATAACGCTGGATTCTGAATTTCTGTAATCAGGTGCCTATGACGAAAACTGTACGATTCCATTAGCTGAATCTTATCGAATAATTGGCTAAGCTAACTCTTACCGAACAATTGAGAAGTATAGCTGCAACTGCATCTTTCCTTAATGGATCCTGGTAAAGTACGTTAGGTAGAGCCAACAGTTTATTAGAGGTCTATGCAAATCCGTGACACTACAATTTTGTGATCATCTGATACAGACGCCGAGTCAACATACCCGCGTTCAGTATTCCTTTGAACCCAGCTGTGTCTGATTTACAACTTTCGCATGCGTCCAATGAAAACGTGCATCTTAATAGCGTGAACAACGACAGCTACAAGTGACGTTACGTGAACAAACAAGACGTAACGCATTGAGCCCGCGTCTTGTACTTGATGTCCGAATATATAATAAGGCAACACAATATTTGTTTTAGTTGACAAGAAGTAAAACACGTAACATAAGCTGTGATATGCTTTTCAACCAACTATAAAGAAATTAAGCAATGAATATTGAATAAGATCAAATGTTATATAAAAATATACTTCTACAGTAGTTGTGCATCACATATTGTGGATCAGAATTGTTTACTGGTGATACGTCCAAAGACAATCATTCACCAGGACCTGTGAATCAGGGAAGCTAGTCCCTAGCCCTTATAAGAGAAGTAAACTTAGTAACTGAATCCTCTGCACACTCAGCAGCAGAAATAAGTGAATCTTCCAGGGAATTCCAATCTCTAATAGTCTCGGGGAAGAAACTGGACTTGTAAATGTCAGTCCCAGCCAATGGGGTTTGAAATGTCAGGGAATGATGATGCGCTCAGATAAAATGCAAACATCTCGTATGATCCTGAGATCTGGACACAGCCACTCGACGTGATAACTAAGGTCAAATGAAGTCAATGTTGTAATAATGTCTATTTAGAAAAGTTAATTGTGATCTTGAAACAGAGTACTGCTTGAGATGTTGCTTGGGAGGGTGGGAGAGGGGTTTGGGTCGGGGAGGGGAGGGGGCGTCTTTTGCCTGATGTCTGCAGCTAATGTGTCCCGCGGAATGCGACAGTAAGCATGGCTCGGAGAGGAATACTCGTTACCTTCCGAGACCTGTCCATCATCTCTTTTCTTTCAAACTTTTAAGTTGGGCGACACTGAAGAAGTTAAATACAGAAATGCGCGTCTGTCGCACTAAAATTGGTATGGATACCTTCATATTAGAACCACTGGGCCGGTATCGCTGCTGGTGGACAATTTGTCCCCGAGGATATCATCAACCCAGTTAGTCAGTGTTTCAGTGTTGATTCTGGTTCTCCAGCATTGGGGTCACTACTTAAGTACTGATTTAAAGTAACCTTATTCCATATGATGTATATCTGGTAAAATTTCTAAATTATTCTAAAACTAAGACAAACTTGCCAAAGCGAGAAGAATCTTAGCTGAGTTTGGGTTCCATTCTTTTGAGCTATTTTAGTTTTTTGCGGGTTCTTGCTGCATCGAGCATCTCTTTCCTGATGCCCTTGTCTGTTGCTTTTCCCCGAGACACAGGGGTTGAGGGGGCTCGATGGGAGACGCCTGCGCTCGCGAGTTTATACGTAGGCGTCTCTTACCTGATGTCTGCAGCTGATGTGTCCCGCGGAATGCGACAGTAAGTGTGGCTCGGAGAGGAATACTAGTTACCTTCCGAGACCTGCCCATCATCTCTTTTCTTTCAAACTTTTGGGGTTTAGCGACACTGAAAAAGTTAAATACACAACCGCGCGTCTGTCACACTAAAAGTGGTATGGATAAGTTTATATTAGAACCACTGGGCCAGTATCATTGCTGGTGGCGAATTTATCCCCGATGATATCATCAACCCAGTTAGTCAGTGTTTCAGTGTTGATTCTGGTTCTCCAGCATTGGGGTCACTACTTAAATACTGATTTAAAGTAACCTTATTCCATATGATGGAATTATTCTAAAACTAAGACAAACTTGCCAAAGCGAGAAGAATCATAGCTGAGTTTGGGTTCCATTCTTTTGAGCTATTTTAGTTTTTTTTGCGGGTTCTTGCTGCATCGAGCATCTCTTTCCTGATGCCCTTGTCTGTTGCATTTCCCCGAGACACAGGGGTTGAGGGGGCTCGATGGGGGACGCATTCGCTCGCGAGTTAATACGTAGGCGTCTCTTACCTGATGTCTGCAGCTGATGTGTCCCGCGGAATGCGACAGTAAGTGTGGCTCGGAGAGGAATACGAGTTACCTTTCCGAGACCTGCCAATCATCTCTTTTCTTTCAAACTTTTTGGGTTTAGCGACACTGAAAACGTTAAATACACAACCGCGCGTCTGTCGCACTAAAAGTGGTATGGATAAGTTTATATTAGAACCACTGGGCCAGTATCATTGCTGGTGGCCAATTTATCCCCGATGATTTCATCAACCCAGTTAGTCAGTGTTTCAGTGTTGATTCTGGTTCTCCAGCATTGGGGTCACTACTTAAGTACTGATTTAAATAAACCTTATTCCATTTTATGTTTATCTTGTAAAATTTCTAAATTATTCTAAAGATAAGACAAACTTGTCAAAGCGAAAAGAATCTTAACTTAGTTTGGGTTCCATTCTTTTGAGCTGTTTTAGCTTTTTGCGGGTTCTTGCTGAATCGAACATCTCTTTCCTGATGCCCTTTTCTGTCGCCTTTCTCGAGACACAGGGGTTAAGGGGGCTCGATGGGGGACGCCTGCGCTCGCGAGTTAATACGTAGGCGTCTCTTACCTGATGTCTGCAGCTAATGTGTCCCGCGGAATGCGACAATAAGTGTCGCTCGGAGAGGGATACTCGTTGCCTGCCGAGACCTGCCCATCATCTCTTTTCTTTCAAACATTTGGGGTTTAGCGACAATGAAGAAGTTAAATACAGAAACGCGCGTCTGTCGCATAAAAATTGGTATGGATACGTTTATATTAGAACCACTGGGACGGTATCGCAGCTGGTGGACAATTTGTCCCCGAGGATATCATCAACCTAGTTAGTCAGTGTTTCAGTGCTGATTCTGGTTCTCCAGCATTGGGGTCACTACTTAAATACTGATTTAAAGTAACCTTATTCCACTTAATGTATATCCGGTAAAATTTCTAAATTATTCTAAAACTAATACAAACTAGCCAAACCGAGAAGAATCTTAGCTGAGTTTGGGTTCCATTCTTTTGAGCTATTTTAGTTTTTTGCGGGTTCTTGCTGCATCGACTATCTCTTTTTCTGGTGCCCTTGTCTGTTGTTTCTCTCGAGACACAGGGGTTGAGGGGGCTCGATGGGGACGCCTGCGCTCGCGAGTTAATACGTAGGCGTCTCTCACCTGATGTCTGCAGCTAATGTGTCCCGCGGAATGCGACAATAAGTGTCGCTCGGAGAGGGATACTCGTTGCCTGCCGAGACCTGCCCATCATCTCTTTTCTTTCAAACATTTGGGGTTTAGCGACAATGAAGAAGTTAAATACAGAAACGCGCGTCTGTCGCACAAAAATTGGTATGGATACGTTTATATTAGAACCACAGGGTCGGTATCGCAGCTGGTGGACAATTTGTCCCCGAGGATATCATCAACCTAGTTAGTGTTTAAGTGCTGATTCTGGTTCTCCAGCATTGGGGTTACTACTTAAATACTGATTTAAAGTAACCTTATTCCATTTAATGTATATCCGGTAAAATTTCTAAATTATTCTAAAACTAATACAAACTAGCCAAAGCGAGAAGAATCTTAGCTGAATTTGGGTTCCATTCTTTTGAGCTATTTTAGTTTTTTGCGGGTTCTTGCTGCATCGACTATCTCTTTTTCTGGTGCCCTTGTCTGTTGCTTCTCTCGAGACACAGGGGTTGAGGGGGCTCGATGGGGACGCCTGCGCTTGCGAGTTAATACGTAGGCGTCTCTCACCTGATGTCTGCAGCTAATGTGTCCCGCGGAATGCGACAGTAAGTGTGGCTCGGAGAGGAATACTCGTTACCTTCCTAGACCTGCCCATGATCTCTTTTCTTTCAAATTTTTGGGGGTTAGCGACACTGAAAAAGTTAAATACAGAACCGCGCGTCTGTCGCACTAAAAGTGGTATGGATACGTTTATATTTAAGAGACTTTAGACACGCACCAATTTGTAGCTTTGGATGTGCTAGACAAATGAAGTTTTGTTTCATACAGCCATTAACTATTGTAATTTTGGTTTATTCCAATTTTAACCGGGAACACAAGCTTTTAAAATGAATGCAAAATTTGGCTTCAGAATATTCCTAAAGGGAGATAAATTCGCATTAATCCAATGATGATTCAAGCGTGATTTTCATTTAGCTGCAATTTCGTAACTGCTGATCAGATATCAATGGCATAAAATCAGAGGTTTTTCATTGGTCATGCTTTTTGTTCTCTTTTTATCGGTTACATTTCTTTTCAACGTCATTTTGCAGAGATTCAAACCTTTTGCACAAAAACCGGAAGTGAAGGTAACGGACATTTGAATTATTATTCAAATTTGCTTGGAACTGGTACATTAAGACATACTCTCATGACCTGGGTAGGTATACAATCAATTGGTCGGCCCAGTTTAAGTCGGGCATCTCCAAATTTTGAACTGTAACTTTTTTTTTTTTTTTAAAAGTAAAAAGTATGCAAAGACCAGGAACTGAAACAATCAAAATCCAAATCCAGCCCTCAAACCATAGTTGGAAACAACTAAGATTACAAATAATCAAGATACAGAGAACATATGGCCAACCGAGTGAGCAGCTTGTTTCCAAAAGGTGGCCACTCAGCAACCCAAACCGAACCAAAAATAATAAGAACATACATAAGGTAAAACATCACAGACACTCTGACACCAAAAACAGGCAACAGAGAACCACAACAGAACTACCGCCTTGGAACGGTCAGTAATGAATTACTGGGGGGCTTAAATCGATTTTACAGGCCCAACCTCACCCTCAGTTTCTGAATCTAAATCCAGTTTTCGAACATCGAAAGGATCTTTGTCATTTTTCATTGTTTTAACAGTGTGTGCTATTCATTCAGATTCATAAACATTAAAATTCGACAAAATGTGAATTCGTTAAACTTTTATGCGAAAAAGTAACCAAATTTCTATTTTCTCGAAATTTCTATGCATGTTTGCACACTCTTTGTAAGCGTTTGCAGACTTAAAGAACTCAACCATGCTAACTCGCACGAATGCTAAAACGTTTCCAATATTGCAAACTCTGGGTAAAATAACATGATACACAATGGTGCGTTTTTAAAGTCCCTCAGTATATTAAAACCACTGGGCCGGTATCGCTGCTGGTGGCCAATTTATCCCCGATGATATCATCAACCCAGTTAGTCAGTGTTTCAGTGTTGATTCTGGTTCTCCAGCACTGTGGTCACTACTTAAATACTGATTCAAATAAACCTTATTCCATTTAATGGTTATCTGGTAAAATTTCTAAATTATTCTAAAACTAAGACAAACTTGTCATAGCGAGAAGAATCTTAGCTGAGTTTGGGTTCCATTCTTTTGAGCTGTTTTAGCCTTTTGCGGGTTCTTGCTGCATCGAACATCTCTTTCCTGATGCCCTTTTCTTTCGCCTTTCTCGAGACACAGGGGTTAAGGGGGCTCGATGGGGGACGCCTGCGCTCGCGAGTTAATACGTAGGCGTCTCTTACCTGATGTCTGCAGCTAATGTGTCCCGCGGAATGCGACAATAAGTGTCGCTCGGAGAGGGATGCTCGTTGCCTGCCGAGACCTGCCCATCATCTCTTTTCTTTCAAACTTTTGGGGTTTAGCGACATTGAAGAAGTTAAATACAGAAACGCGCGTCTGTCGCACAAAAATTGGTATAGATACGTTTATATTAGAACCACTGGGCCGGTATCGCAGCTGGTGGACAATTTGTCCCCGAGGATATTATCAACCCAGTTAGTCAGTGTTTCAGGCGTCTCTCTCACCTGATGTCTGCAGCTAATTTGTCCCGCGGAATATGACAGTAAGGGCGGCTCGGAGAGCGATGCTCGTTGCCTGCCGAGACCTGCCCATCATCTCTTTTCTTTCAAACGTTTGGGGTTAAGCGACACTGAGGAAATTCAATACAGAAACGTGCGTCTGTCGCACTAATATTGGTATGGATACGTTTATATATTTCATTACTGGTCATTAAATCATTAAAGTCTTAATTTAACCGAGTCTGTGGTTTTCGTGTTTTATGTGTATTCTTACCGTTCAGAGGATATTACCCCCGTCTCTCACATACCGCCTAGCAGCTGTCTACTGGCGGGTACAAATATTCTAACACAATATACACTTTAATAAATCTCCGAGAAACGTCAACGCTTCGTGTGAACTATCCGACCTGTTTTCTATACTATCATTGTTACAAAAGCTAGTTCATTTCATCGTTGTAAATGCAAGTTCGCAAAGTATTAAAAAAAAAAACACACACAATAGTCAGGAACTAAATACAATCTGAGTTCATAGCCTAAATAACCTTAGTTCTTCATAATACATGAAACAGGTACATGGGAGAGTGAAATTACGTGAATAATTATATTCTCTTGGCAACTATGTGTCAAGCTCTGGCTACCAAGAAAAACTACAACCTTTTATCTAATATGTTAAATTCAACAAGAGACACTATGACTTCGCCGATCCCAATAATGTGACTACATCTAACTTTATTTCCGAGTTGATTGCAACGACCGAAACATTGTTCAACTTTCAGTTACCAGACTTTCATTTTTCACTGATTTGTCCTTTCTTTGTACACAGACATTGCGGGTGTATTATGAAAATAGGCACTGCCTTACGGCTAGCACATCACTTTTGACAATGTATGGGTGATATGATAAAGCCGTTTTGGCTGTTACCATGTTAACTCTAAAGTTTCGGACAAAACTGTATAGTCGATTGGTAGACCCTGACCTGAAAACACACTGTATGATTATGGATTCAATCTCACAAGTTGTTCATTGAAATTTGTAATGAAATATTGCAACTCAACAACTGCGAATTCCGTCTGACAAACAGATCAGAAGCCGGGCCACGTACCGCAGTCGGTAGGGCACCTGACTCATAAGTCCTGGGTTCGATACCCGGCCTGGCCACATACTTTCGTTTCTCCTTCCGCTGATTCAAAAAGGGCAGTTGTCAGTTACTGGCGAAAGCATGTGCACTTAGTACTGGTTAACCGCTTAGGCGGTCAAAGCCTGCCCAGGAATAGTGTGGTTAGGTTAACTGACCGTCCTGACATGACCATAGCTGTTGACTGTGGACGTAAAGTAACAAATCACTCACTCACAAACAGATCAGAAACTGACTATAGACCGAGAACAGCTTTTTGCCGAATCTTTCCCCTCAGAATACTGACTATATTTTTTCAGCTTCTTCTCAGCGGCGCTTTTTATTTCCTTCAAGCTTCACCTAACGCTCAGCCTCCTTGCAACTTGTGAATCACCATGCAGTGATCTACGCAAAAAAGCGGTAAGCGTTGACGCCATCTTGATTTTTTTGAACGGAACGTTGACGTCATTACGTAACGTAGCGTAGAAACGTCATAGCTTGCAACTTGATTGAGTTTCCGTTTGGATGGGCAGTAGTTCCAAATCACTAGGCACAGCTGGTTACGGAACTCGCAAGAATGGGCAGTATAAAATGAGGGTTCAAGGGAGCTCCGGATCTTTCAGCAAGGGTTCTCTGGCTTAGGGTGTTTGGGGTGGTTTTTAGGTCTATGTGTGTTTGTGGGTGAATGTGGCTTAAATGTTATGATGATTGCTTTAAATATATAATCTTCAATAAATTACAAAACGTAATTTGTTTTTCAGTGGTTGCTATGAATGAAAGTCTCATGCGGAGTAGTCACCTTATGAAACAATTTTTTTTATTTTTTAAGAAATTTTATCGAAATTTGACCAAATCAGAGATTTTGGTCATAAAGGCAAAACTCTTAGAATATCAACACTTTGTTCATCTATCATGTGAAATGCATTTTCTTTGTAACGTTTATTTACATTTAGTGAAATGACTGCGTGTCTATACAACAGCTTCACTTTCGATTTACCGTACGTTCCTGTCGCGACTTTCTATCAATTTATGTACTTACTTGGTTTCGATGGCAGGATATTGGCTATGACTGTATTAGTTCTAATCAATGCTAATCTGTTTACTTTATAGATAGGCTTTTTACTGAAAACTATATGTTGGCTTATGGCAGAATACCTTTGCTAAAGGTGAATTTTGTGCATTGCCCATCATACGACGAACAAATTTGCTTGGCTTAACGCTGGAAGAACATGTTAGCCGATGAGTCATGTCAGCGTAACGTCACATCATACGGTGGCTCAACCAGACTAACCACTTCAAGCTATCTGTGACTGAAAAAGGACATTTTGTTGTGCCCACAAAGCTCATCCACAGCACCAAAGAACAATAGTTTACAATTTAGTCAACCCTCGCTGTCTTTCTCAAAGTTGTACCCATCTCGAACTACTGATATCTCGTAGTATATTTTCTGGTCCAAGAAACTTTACTTTGAGATACCAGTAGTTTGTGATAACAACAGTTCGAATGTCAACGAAAAATAGGAAATGGGTCGGCTCTTTGAGATACGAATGCTTGGGATAACGAGATCAATTGAGTCTCTATGCTTTGTAAACAAAAGTCAAAATATCACCACGAGTGTAGGAGAGGACGAACTGCACTCATCCCCGTGGCCGACAGTGTAGTGACATTGTCTTTGCATTGACCAAAGAGTGACGTAATGTCGGACACGGATTGATAGTGAACGAGTCTGTCAATAGTATACTCCTGCGAAGACCTGTCATGTTACTTATCAGCTCGTGTACAATCTGATCTTGGGACAGCGATAGGAGCATAAAACTACTAGGGCATCTGGAATAGGAAAAGTCGGTTAGAGATCTTTGCAAAATCATCTATAGTGCCCAATGGCCTTGCAAAGGTATGGAATAGACTAGATCCCAGAATGAACATACAAATTCGATGAATTTGTCCCACACTTTTGGAAAAAAGAAGGGAGGATGCACAATCCTAAAATTTACATTGTCAAAAACATTATGAGGACACACATACAAAAAGTATCCATTGTCAATGCATCTTGAGATTCTACAAAAACCAAATGCAAGCTCTCAGACCATGTTTAAACACCTTCACAGTTTCAAAACGATTGGTTCAAACTCCTAAGAGGAGCTGCACACACAAGATATCCTGGCACTGTCTATACATTTTATGGGCCTAAGTTCCAAACAAAAAATTGACAAAAATTATCAGACCGTAACCTTAATGTCACATACACATCTAAAGACAATGAAGACGTTAATAAAGAGAAAATAATAGTAAAATATTATCCAACCACAACCACTGAGTCGATAACATATCTACAGACCATGAAGAAGAAGCCTGACAGTGTGTAGTTTAAGAATGATTCATGAAAACTGTAGAAGTTGCGCACTAAGGTATATACTTAAAAGGTCTTCCAATGCTGAAAAATGACTACGTTTGCAAAGCCAAAAATGAAAAAAAAAATATTTCACGATATACCCTATGACACATGCATATCTACAAACCATGAAGAAAAAGACAGTATAATTTTCGAATGATTCATGAAAACAACTGTTGGAGAGGTTGCGCGCACAAGGTATATACTAAAAAGGTATTCTGGTGCTGAGAAACGACTAAGTTTGCAGTGCGAAAAAAGTAGTAAAAATTATTTTACGATAACCCTTAAGGCACATGCATATCTACAGAAGTCTATATAGTTTCAGAATGATTCATGAAACATTATAGGAGAAGTTGCGCACAAAAGGTAGGTACTCAAATGGTCTTCTGATGCTGAAAAAAGTTCGCAAAGAGAAAATAGTGGTAAAAAAAATCCAACCGTCAACCCTTGAGTCACATACATATCTACATACCATGAGGGAGAAGCCTCTGTAGTTTCAGAATGATTCATGAAAAGCTGTAAGAGGAGTTGCGCACACAAGATACCTACTGTTAAATGGGTGACGGAACTACGGAAGTACAGAACCAAGGAAAGCTAAATACTATGTCTCCTAACTTTTCTTCTAAAAGGCGGGAGACAATCACCTCAATTTTCCAATTTCAGCATCTTGGCTCCTTCGCAACCAAGCCCCTATTCTAGGTAGAGGTAAAGGTTTCTCATAGCCTAGTGGCCGTAGGTGTTAGAGGCCCAGTGGTTCTTGGGTACAGGATAGAAAAGGTGGAACCAAACCCTCTCCTTTCGATACCTAATCCTTCCCTGATTCAAAAAGGTACCAATTACTGCTGGATGGACAGAGGGTGTGTTCGATTCGCGAGATGATAAAAGCCAGGATTCGAATTCACAAATTTCTGCACCATTACCTTGCGTCTCTAACCTCTTGATCACAGGGCCTCTCTAGGAGGAGCTTAAAGCATAAAAAGAGATATCATCAAACTAACTTTAATATGAAGCGCTGGGCTCTGAGGTATACATAAAGGGAACACAATAAATCATTAGAAACAATGTGGCTAATTTGATAGTAAAAGAAATTTACATCCTTGCAAACAACACTGTTTTGTTATGATGAGTCTCAAACTGACACTCAGAGTTTCCTTCAAGTATCTATGCTTTGTTCCAAAAGGCTAACCTATTAACTATTCTTTATAAATTTTAAGCACATAATTGATATGACAATCACTATCTCTGCTGAAAGGTACAGCACACAACAATAAGGCAATTTGCTTTGCCATAAGCATATATGCATTCAAAAAGTTTTAACCAATGTCAGCAGAGGGGTAAGCATAAACTAACAAGCTGGGCAATGATCTGGAATTAATACAATCAAATACCACATTCCGCTCTCAAAACCAATAGGGAAAGAAGCACAAACACACGGGAAGTGACATACGTTTACGAAAGACATGCACACGTAAACCGAATGAGCAGCTCTTTCCCAAACAGATGGTCATTCAGCTACCCCAAATAAAAGCATCAACATCTATTTTAACTTACTTCTTATTTTAGTTACAAAACAAAACAAAACAGAAGGCAGATTGGAAAGCAATGCGGGTGACCAAACCACCAGAGACCATACGAGGATCGTCCAAAAAGTTCTGTTACTGGACTCATAACTTTGCTCATGGACGTCAAGCTGACCACGGTTTGCAACAATCAAAAGAACAATCTTTTATCTTTATACTGATGTAAGGTACGTAGTAAAAATATGCCATTTGGTTGAGTTATAAGCTCAAATACAAACCTAATGTTTGATACTGGCCTATTTTCATGACTTTTGTTTTTTTCACTGGCTTGTGATTCCTGTTGCATAACTAGGCAACAACATATTGCAGGATTCTGAAATTTTCAGGGTTGCAGTCTGTTGCATTTTGTGGTGCACGGCATAAAAATCAGCGACGTTTGTTTATCATATGCGATGTAAACGATTGATATCTATGGTGCCACAGAAATATGTTGAAACAAGCAAATTCAACGAATTTATGTCCCCCGCCTTGGAAACTAGGTCTCCACTATATATACACTTAGTGTTTGAGCTGGAAAAGCAGCTAAGTTAAAAATGAGAAAAAAATAATAAAAAAAATAATGTGAGGATTATATCCAAACCACATGCATATCTTCAGACCATGATCAAAACACCTGTGAAGTTTCAAAGGAATGGGCATAAAACTGTAGGGGGAGTTGAACACACAAGGTACCCACTATCTATTCACTTTGATAGTAAAAATGTTTGAAAAATGGCTAAGTTCAATTTGCAAAAAAAGTAATAAAAAATAATGTGAAGATTATATCCAAACCACATGCATATCTTCAGACCATGAACAAAATACCTGTGAAGTTTCAAAGGAATCGGCATAAAACTGTAGGAGGAGTTGTGCACACAAGGTACCCACTATCTAGTCACTATGATAGTAAAAACGCCTAAAAAATGACTAAGTTCAACTTGTGGAAAAAGTGACAAAAAATAATGTGAGGATTATATCCAAATCACATGCATATCTTCAGACCACGACCATAACACCTGTGGAGTTTCAAAGGCATCGGCATAAAACTGTAGGAGGAGTTGCGCACACAAGGTACCCACTATCTAGTCACTTTGATATAAAAACGCCTAAAAAATGACTAAGTTCAACTTGTGGAAAAAGTGACAAAAAATAATCTCAGGATTACATCCAAACCACATGCGTATCTTCAGACCATGACAAAAACATCTGTATAGTTTCGAAAGAATCGGCATAAAACTGTAGGAGGAGTTGCGCACACAAGGTACCTACTACTTTAGGGGGGCGGAAAGACGGAAGGACGGACGGACGGACGGAAGGACGGACGGAAGGACGGAATGCCGAAAACTATGTCCCTCCGCTTTTCTTCGAAAAGGCGGGGGACAATAAACAGTCACGTGATTTTCAAGGACCCACTATAACTTTATTTTAGGAATCTTTTTTATAATTTTGATTGAGATCACATTGTCACGATCTACTGCAGTAAATATATGCTCCAGACTTTGAGCTACTACTCATTTATAAAGTTTTAGTACTTAATACATGACCCACTCGACTTTCGTATGGCGTTGTTTGCATCATGTTGGGACTACGAAATGCTTCAAACTCTTTAAAATGGACAGAATGACTTGGAGATTTATCGATGAGTTTATAAGTACCTGAGATATCGTAGGCACCAGACAGCGACAATAGGAATCCCTTAACTGGACATTGCCGGAGCTGAATCAGCTAAACTGTCAGTGTGGTGAGGGTACCCTTCTTTTAAAGCAGACTGTGACTGTTATGTCATTGATTAAAGATCATTTGTTACAGTTATGTGACAAAATTCCGGGGTGTTGAATGGTTTCTATTTTAGGAGAAAATCAAATTTCATTTTCGAGATATAAGGCAGTGACAGAACATTTTGGATGACCCTCGTAGACAAGCAGACACAGCACAATATTACATCAAGGAACCGCAACAGAAGTACCGACTTAGGACGGTCAGCAAAAGATTACTGGGGGGCTTAAGCATGTTTTACTGGGCTCAAACCTCGCCCTCTGCTTCTGCAGTGGTTTGAAACATAAGTATATACACCTGAGAGTGAACAGAACATGTAGCAGTATAGTCACAATACCACAACATTAACCCTTCGGCAAATATGAGAGAAACTATATTCCAAGCGCACACAATGTTTCACTAAAGAGAACGTGAGATGCATTCTATGTAAATAATGAATGTTGTTACATGCATTAAACATATTACTGAAATGCACACGCTTTGGTGAATGTCTTCTCAAAGCAAATATTTGCGAGAGTTATGGTACTGCTTCTGCAGATGAACTGTCCTAAGCAATGATTGTGCCTAGTGTTTATGACAGATTCGTGATATCCCGTTGGCGTATTTTCCAGAACTCTTAGCTCATTTGATCTGATACATTTATATATGTCTACAAAGAGTAAATTAATAAATAAACAGTCTACCACATAAATCACATGTATGTGGCTTCTCACCTGTATGAATCAGTTTATGTATCGGAAGACTATATGCCTGTGTAAATTCTTTGCCACAAACATGTCATGTATGTGGCTTCTCACCTGTATGAATCAGTTTATGTATCTGAAGACTATATGCCTTTGTAAATTCTTTGCCACAAGCATCACAGGTATGTGGCTTATCACCACTCTGAATAAGTTAATGCTTTAAAAAAGATGACTTGTTACTGCAAAAGCCTTACTCAAAACAACACAGCTATGAAGCTTGTCAGCAGTATGAATCAATTAATGTCGCCAAAGATGACTTTCCGCTGTAAAAGCTTTGCCCAAATGATGACTTTCACTAGTATGAGTAAATTTATGAATTCGAAGATATAGAGGATCTTACATAAGTGCTCACGTATTATTGAATTTATTAAACGAGTTGGGGAAAAAGATAAGATGCGAGGCTCTGCCGAGCATCTTATTGTTTTCCCCAACGAGTTAAATAAATTCAATTATACAAGACCACGAATGCAAGATTCTATTTATCATATGACACTAAAAGCGCATTTTATTGGCAAAATTTGCACTAAAACATCACGATTTCGCCATTAGAAAACGCGACGTTTTATGGACGTCAACGTAAAACGTTACGACGTAATTTGCATATTTAATCCACTAGTGGATTATTGAATTTAATTCATGGCTTTATTACACTCTCAGATGCGACGTCATATGATAAAACCACATCTCAGGCCCCATATTCCAAATTTGTGGATATACAAGTATCACGGTTTTTCTTGAGGTCTGAGGATCTGAAGCTGCCACAGACATTACAGTGATAACTGACAATTTAATGCCTTAGAATTTTTGCAAAGCAATTATTTTGATGACTAAAGCATGTGTTTATTCCAGAAAATATAAAGCTGGATGAAAATAAATGAAAAAAAATGATATAGGTATACCATATGAATATTGTTAAATTCACAGAAAACAAAATACATGTAGTCAGGAACTTTCCTTGGTGCTCTTTACATGGGATAATTATAAACAGACCTTGCTTAAGAAACTTTTGATAATACTCTTCCCTATTTTAAATTGCAGCATATTTCATTGGTAAAAATTACATAAACACACATGGTTTTGCATAAATGGATATTTTCAAAATTGTACGGGAGGTTCGTTTCAATTAAAATCTAAAAAAGTTCCTTCAAGAGCAGAGAATACATACAGAAGTAGGAACATGGGCCAGACTACGTAGTTTCGGCTAATAAAGCCTCGTCAGTGACCCTGACAACATCTGGTGACGAAACCAGAAAAAAGCATACTGTAATTTCTTAATTTTAATTGGGCAGTCGATTCAAAGACTGATTAATATCAAAAGGATCCAAATAGTATAAAAGACGATGATCTAGAATAATAGTCTAAATCGATCTCAAATTTTTGATTTCTCAGAATCTATTCCCCGATCCTAAAGGATGTAAATGAAATATAATCTGCACTATGGATGATGTACGGGGAGACTTTTTACGGCTTCCACACGGCACAACACCAGCTGCAGTGAGGTACAATTAAAATATAAAAAAGTTCCTTCAAGAGCAGAGAATACATACTTGCGTGCACGTATATTTACACGTTTTACATGCACGTTCTTTTTTGAACTGATTGCATTTTAATATGGCTGTTTCAATATTGTAGCATATTGAAGAATATTGGATGACAGGCTAATGTCCAAATTGATCTAGGCACATCACTTGAACATAAAGACTTAGTCCTGATAAAATATTTAATATAAAGCATTTGGCCGCTGATATAACTTGTCTTATATACCTTAATTCTGAAAGGGCACTAGTAAGTTACTGAGTTAATGTTTTCAAGTGACCATCAACCTCTGTTCTACGCTGTAGAAGAGTCCCTAGCCATTGGTCTTATTTAAGGGCGTAGCTTAGCTCTTTCAATCTATTCGTGCTGCCACCAGAAACAAACTTTGGCCACATATCTTTTTGGATACACCAGAAGACCGCACGCCGAAAGCAGTCATCTTTGACTTTGATACTAACCCGTTTAGATCTATTTGTGAATTAAGAGTGCCTTATATCATTTTAGGAAAACAAGGTAATATATGAAATTCAGAGGCTTATGAATTACTCACGGGGCTATGAGCTTGAAAACGACATTGAAGATGAAAGTGTCAGAATCAGATATGACCATTGGCTGGCTGATCTCAGCAGTGATTGACATTAATGTGTTTGTTTGCAGGTCGTTGCAACTTCAACCATCACTTAGATTTAGATATGACTCTATTAAATATTAGTAACAGTTTCTATTTTAGAGATATTGTAATGAATTGTATTATCTGTTTGGCATAACTTTTTGTAGAACGACAGTCGATTTCTAATACATATGACTATAAAATCATAAAATATGGCTAAAAAATCTGCATTAGCCTGATCTATGTCTAGACAGTCTCCTGTAACATGTCTGTCCAAATTTTTATGATAACTAGAAAATGTGTTTATGAAACACTATGCCCCCAACCTTATGCTTGCCTCTAAACAAGGTTCATCCAATAATGCTTGTTCCTTTGTACCATAGGCTTCAATGCACTACGTCGAAAAAGGGGCTTAACTGAGTAAAAAATTCACGATTTTTTTTTCAAAAGTTAATCAGGTCATCTACACCTTGGGCAATATCTTCCTGCAAAAAATCATGATCCTAGCGTCAGGGGTTCTCCAGATATTTTGTTCACAAGGTTCCATAGGCTAACAATGCATTAAGTTGAAAAAGGGGCATAACTCAATCATAAATTCACAATTCTTTTTCAAAAGTTAATCAGGTCATCTACACCTTAAGCAGTATCTTCTTGCAAAAAATCATGCTCCTAGCATCAGGGGTTCTTGAGATATTTTGTTCACAAGGTTCCATAGGCTTACAGTGCACTAAGTCAAAAAGGGGCATAACTCGGTCAAAAATTCACGATTTTATTTCAAAAGTTAATCAGGTCATCTACACCTTGGGCAATGTCTTCCTGCAAAATTACATGATCCTAGCATCAGGGGTTCTTGAGATATTTTGTTCACAAGGTTCCATAGGCTAACAATGCATTAAGTTGAAAAAGGGGCATAACTCAATCATAAATTCACAATTTGTTTTCAAAAGTCAATCATGTCATCTACACCTTAGGCAGTATCTTCCTGCACAAAATCATGCTCCTAGCATCAGGGGTTCTTGAGATATTTTGTTCACAAGGTTCCATAGGCTTACAATGCACTAAGTCAAAAAAGGGGCATAACTCGGTCAAAAATTCACGAATTTTTTCCAAAAGTTAATCAGGTCATCTACACCTTGGGCAATGTCTTCCTGCAAAATTACATGATCCTAGCATCAGGGGTTTTTGAGATATTTTGTTCACAAGGTTCCACAGACCAAGTTGAAAAAGGGGCATAACTCTGTAAATACATGACCGGCGGAAAAAAGAAAAAATACGGGTCTGCTTATTTTTCATGTACATGCCACATATAAAATTTCAAGATCCTAGCATAAGCGGTTCTTGAGTTTCCCACCTGCCAAAAAGTGTTACGGACGGACAGACGGACGGACAGACGGACTCACGGACGGACGGACGGACGGACCCAAACCAATATGCCCCCTCAACTTCTCCGAAGTTGGGGGCATAATTACATACTGCTAAAGGTTGACTGGCAGCTAGTATGTGAATTTATTATTAGTAGAAACATTTTAATGTCGTGCGGCTGAGACAACGTCATTGTAATAACAGCTTCTCTACAGAGGGTGAGATAAGATTACTGATACGCTCTCAAGTCAAAAGCCAATGTCTGTAGAGTATATCAGATCCGACCCGCACACTTGATATTATATGGTTTATACTAGGAAGCTGTTAGCTTCATGAGTAGTTATAAGCCTCTGATGAAATTTTACAGAAGAAATTAATGAATAAATAAAACAAAAAGACCTATCGCCAGACAGGATAGTTTGCCTGAACCTGCGCTTGTCCATCTTCAAGTGCTAGTATTTATTTCTTAGGGGTGGGGGTGGTGCTGAATAATATTTTCGACTCATATCTATCATCATACTCAATATAATCAAATCCACCCAAGGATTTAGAAACTATGAGATTTCAAAGACTCTGACATAAAACTTTAACAAAAAATTTCTCTAAGCCCGTGACCTTGACCTACATGTAATGTCCAGGGGTGGGGATGCGGTTGATAAAATATCCGACTAATATCTATCATCAAACCAAATATAATTCAAAAAGGTCAAATGGTTTAGAAACTATGACACATTAAGAAACTTTAACATAAAACTTAAACATAAAATTGAAAAGTCCGTGACCTTGACCTATACATGTAGGTCAAGTGCAGGGGTGGGGATGTAGCTGAACAAAATTTCCGACCAATACCTATCATCATACCAAATATAATTTTAACTGAGCCAAGAGTTTAGAAACTCTGAGATCTTAAAAAACTTTAACATAAATCTTTAACATGAAATGCCTGAGTCCATGACCTTGACCTATAGGTCATCTGCAGGGGTGGGGATGCTGTAGAATAAAAATTCAGACTAATATCTATCATCATGCCATATATAATTCAAATTGATAAAAGGGTTTAGAAACTATGAGATCTTAAAAACTTTAACGTAGAACTTTAACATTTTGCTAACGCCGACGCCGCCGCCGACGTCAACGCCAATGCCGACGCCGGGGGTAGTATAATAGCTCTTACTGGACTTCTTCAGGCGAGCTAATGAATACATACCATTCATCAAACACATTACTGAAAATCCATAAATTTCGGTGAATGTCTTTCCAAGGGAAATATTAGCGATATTTCTGGTTCTGCTTCTCTAGATGAACTGCCATCAGCAATTATTGTGCCAAATGTTTATAATAGATTAGTGAAAATGTCCTGTTGCCGTATTTTCCGCAAATCTTAATTCATTGGACCATTACGCTTTGTTGTTGTCGTTGTAGTGTTGTTTCACGTCCTCGGTAAATTTAATGAATAACGTCACTTCAGGAACTGATTGAATCAGATCCCAAACCCTATCCCCAACATCAAACAGCTATGGTCATGTCGGGACGGTCAGTTAACCTAACCACACTACTCCTGGGCAGGCTTACACCTCCTAAGCGGTTAATTAGTACTATTAAATGCACATACTTTCGCCAGTAACTGACAACTGCACCTCTTGAATCAGCGGAAGGACAAACGAATGTATGTGGCACGACTGGGTATCCAACCAGGGACCTCTGGCTCTGAAGTCAGACGCGCTACCAACTAGGTTACGCGGCCCAACTGCCAGTACGCATTAATCTGTGTCTACTGAATATGAAAACACTCTGCCACAAACATCACAATGATATGGCTTATCGCCTATTAGAATCGGTTCTTCAACCTGAACAATAGATGTTTGTGTAATGCTTAAAATTTAACGGTATTCGGCTTATTACCAGTATGGATAAGTTTATGTCTTCGCAGATTACTTGGCGCTGTAAACGCTTTACCACAAATATCACAGTTATGTGGCTTGTCGCCAGTATGAATCAATTTATGAATCCGAAGATTGTCTGCCTGTGTAAATGTTTTGAAACAAATATCACAGCTATGTGGCCTGTCACCAGTATGGATCAATTTATGACTCCGAAGATTGCCTGCCCGAGTAAAGGCTTTGCCACAATCACCACAGGTATATGGCTTGACACCAGTATGAATTTGTTTATGGGTTCGAAGATTACCTGCATGTGTAAATGCTTTGCCACAAACATCACAGCTATATGGCTTATCACCAGTATGAATTAGTTTATGGGTTCGAAAATTACCTGCATGTGTGAATGCTTTACCACAAATATCACATTTATATGGCCTGACACCAGTATGAACCAGCTTATGTGTCTGAAGGCTAACTGAACATGTAAAAGCTTTGCTACAAATATCACAGTTATGTGGCCTGCTACCAGTATGAATCAGCTTATGTGTCTCAAGACTAACTGCACATGTGAATGCTTTGCCACAAGTACCACAGCTATGTTGCTTGTTACCAGTATGAATCGTTTCATGTCTCCGAAGATGACTTGCCCGTGAAAATGTTTTGCCACAATCATCACAGCTATATGGCTTGTCACCAGTATGAATCAATTTATGTCTCCGAAGATAACCTACCACTGCAAATGCTTTACTGCAAACATCACAGCTATGTGGCTTGTCACCAGTATGAATCTGTTTGTGTTCCCGAAGATACTGTGCAGTTGTAAATGCTTTACCACAAACATCACAGTTATGTGGCCTATCACCAGTATGAATTAATTTATGACTCCGAAGGGCGCTTGCCTGAATAAATGCCTTACCACAAACATCACAGCTATATCGTTTGTCACCAGTATGAATCTGTTTGTGTTCCCGAAGATTAAATGCAGTTGTAAATGCTTTACCACAAACATCACAGTTATGTGGCCTATCACCAGTATGAATTAATTTATGACTTCGAAGGTTGCTTGCCTGAATAAATGCCTTACCACAAACATTACAGCTATATCGTTTGTCACCAGTATGAATCAGTTTATGTATCCGAAGATAACATGCCTGTGAAAAAGCTTTGCCACAAACGTCACAGGTGTGCGATTTATGACCAGTATGAACAACTTGATGGAGCTGAAGTTGACTTGAGTTTGTAAAAGATTTACAACATAAATCACAGCTATGATGTTTATTTACACTTTGTTTCCTAGAATAACCTGTCATGATTAATTGTTTATCAAAATACCAAAGTCTTGTTAATTATTACTAGTAGATATGACCTGATGTCTCGAAAGATGATCTACTCGAGTTAATATATGAGAACACTTTCTTCCCGCTTGCTGTATCGTAAAGTGTTTATCCAGCCAACAAGTTCTTCTAAAAACACTACACATCCCCTGTAAATAAGAAGCAAAGAGTTAGAATGCAATTTGCGTTATTGTGATGATCTAACAAGTAATTAACTTGATTGATAAATGCTCATTACATAATTAAGCACACCACAATAACAACTAGTATCAACACTTGAGTTTTGTGCTTGTCACAGAAAATAGGATAGGTGTATAATACACGTGTACTGCCGTGCCTATATAGCGACGTTTCAGAGTGTTTGCCTTTACAGTAGAACTTCATTGGCTCGAACAGGCTTGGGACCATGAAAATTAGTTCCTGCCAAGGGTAGTTCTAGCCATCCAGGGTTATTTTCCATATAAAATGACCTCTAGGGACCAAGAAAAGAGTTCTAGCATGGCAGGGTGAACGAGCCATCAGGGTTCGAACCATTGAAGTTCTACTGTATATCAAACCGATCCTCGTCTGTGTCATCTGAGCTTTTTATGAGTCCATAACAAACCATCCAGTGCTTTCATGACATGTAGCATTATAAGTGCGTACCACCAGGTCGAACTTTTGGTGCTCTTCCAATGTCTTAATGACTATATCAGAATCAGGTGTTCAGAAATGTTTCACTTTTGTCAAACAATCAACTTTCTAAAACACCTCTGATTTTGTAACCAAATTGTAGAACACCATGTCAAGCTCCACGTTCCATATTTTTATATACAAATATCACAGTTTTTCTACAGCATGGTTTTGAAGTTTGAGGGTTTAAAGCTGTCACAGACACTACTGAACTAATAACTGACAATTTAAATGCCTTAATATTTCTTCAAAGCATTTTATTGGATGATTAAACTGGTGTTTATTCCAGACGATATAAATCTGGATGAAAACAAACGAAAAAGAATATAGATACAACATATGAATATGGTTTAAGTCACAACAACAAAATTATACTGTTTTAGAAACAAGATGCACTGTCCGATGCTAATTTGTTTGTATTTGTTTTTTGTTTTTTTAATTATCCTTTGTGAAGAATAGCCAAAGGAAGTGTGATTGATTGTATACATTTTGAAGTTCAGTATCTATGCTTACTGGAAATATATTCCGCCTGAGCTTGTGGTCCATGGTACTCTACATAATTCTGAGCCCCCACACAAACGCTACAAAGTTTTCACTTAATGGCTCTTTCATGATTAAAGACATCTCTAACCTGAAACATACCTCAAAGGACCTGGTATGATAATGGCCATTTTTGGCCCCCATTCAAATTCTCTTAAAATTGCGTAGTTTCAATTGCTTATCATTTGTGCGTATGGGAAAGACAGAAATAATATGTTTCACTTTTGTTAATTCTCAGAGTAATATGATTTCTCACATGCCTACGTTGGTTCTATGATATGAAGGAAAATTGCAAGAAAAACTGGGTTAAATAAGTTTTCCTTTAAAGAAATGTCCTTTACAATTGCTTTTGAAAGCTCTTGATAATAGGCTTTTGATGAAATGCTTATGGCTTGGGTACACGGTTAATTACCTGCGCACCGCACAAGGCCTGTCATGGTACCCCACCCACTCAAGTTTGCAAGTCCAGAGACGCTAACCAAAAAATTCCAACGGATCAAAATGAAATGTGTACCAAATTATTCCTTATGTTATAACTAAGAAAATGAATACCCACAACATATGTTTATTTTGTCTATGAGAAGAGATATGGGTGTTTTTGTGTTGAGAAAACAGGGAAACTGTTCCAAACGCTGCCAGTTTGGTGACAAAAAGTGAATAAACATAGAGCCCCGTCTCCAGTACATTTAATATTTTCATGGCATGTAAATATATCACAAGAATTACGCGGAATGCGGTGTCTCGCCTGCTGGCGCTTTGTCACAAAACAGAGCTAAATCAGCAAAGATGTATGCATGAACCAAGTTTCTTGGCTCTAGCCCTAGTTTCTGAGAAAGACCTAAACGTGAAAACTTGACAAAAAATTGCAAAGTCAGTCAACCGTAAAATGTTGGTAAAGACTCAATACTGATGATGACTTTGAGCTCTTCTCTTCCAGATGAAGGCATGACCCAAGTTCCATGGCTCTAGCCCTTATAGTTTCTGAGAAACAGACCTTAATGCGAAAACTAGACGAAAAATTGCAAAGTCAGTCAACCGTAAAATGTAGGTCAAGACTCAATATTGATGATGGATTTGAGATTTACTCTTCCAGACGTAAGCATGAACCAAGTTTCATGGCTCTAGCCCTTAAAAATTCTGAGAAAACGACCTAAACATGGAAACTTGACAAAAAATAGCAAAATCAGTCAACCGTAAAATGTAGGTCAAGACTCAATATTGATGATGGCTTTGAGATCTACTCTTCCAGATGTATGCATGAACCAAGTTTCATGGCTCTAGCCATTATAGTTCCTGAGAAAATGACCTAAACACAAAAACCCGATGAAAAATTGCAAAGTCAGTCAACCGTAAAATGTAGGTCAAGACTCAGTATTGATGATGGCTTTGAGATCTACTCTTCCAGATGTATGCATGAATCAAGTTTCATGGCTCTAGCCCTTATAGTTTCTGAGAAACTGACCTAAACGCAAAAACCCGATGAAAAATTGCAAAGTCAGTCAACCGTAAAATGTAGGTCAAGACTCAGTATTGATGATGGCTTTGAGATCTACTCTTCCAGATGTATGCATGAATCAAGTTTCATGGCTCTAGCCCTTATAGTTTCTGAGAAACTGACCTAAACGCAAAACCCCGATGAAAACTTGCAAAGTCAGTCAACCGTAAAATGTAGGTCAAGACTCAGTATTGATGATGGCTTTGAGATCTACTCTTCCAGATGTATGCATGAATCAAGTTTCATGGCTCTAGCCCTTATAGTTTCTGAGAAACTGATCTAAACGCAAAAACCCGATGAAAGTTTACGCCGCCGACGCCGCCGACGACGACACCGGAAAAGCAATACCTATGTCTCGCCTCTGCTTCGCAGGCGAGACAAAAATTATGTTTGCATATAAAATATAAAATGTGCTGGAGGCCGGGCTCAAATATTTTGAAGGCCGAAAAGGCCACCAAATTTGTCATTTCCGTCAGAATCCGCGGGGGGTATGGGTATGTTCAAGATTAAAATTACAAGTACTTTATGCAAGAACTGGATGATTTTGTGTTTGCTGTTACATTTTAGGTTAGAACTTTCATATGGATGCATTTTAGTTATCGAAACAGAACAGTTGAAACAAGAGCTGTCGCCTGACAGCATAGCTCGCCTGAATAGGTGCTTGCCCATCACACAGTCGTTATGGTGGTGTGGACTGCTATGCATAAAACTTCAGGCAAGCATGTCCATAATGACAACACATTTATAAACAAAAGCTATCTCAGAAATGAGTTTTAAAATGAAATCAAAATAAAAAAAATCCACATGAACCTTCAAAGTCCACGAGCTAGAGGGGGGGGGGGGAGCTATCTCAGAAATGAGTTTTAAAATGAAATCAAAATAAAAAAAAATCCACATGAAACTTCAAAGTCCACGAGCTAGAGCTCAAAGAAGTAAGGGTATGGGGGGGGGGGGGGGGGGGGGGGGGCTGGGTGAGAGCTCAAAGAAGTAAGGGTATGGGGGGGGGGGGCTATGATGTATCAAAATTTTGAACCATTATCTAACATCAGTCCAAATATTAGTATCAACTGAGTCCATTGGGGCACTGTGAAATTATGTCTTCATAAATATAAAACTTTAACCAAACTTTAAGACAAAATTAAAAGTCAATGACCTTGACTTCAAGTTCATCCAGTGGGGTAAGTATATAGTGTTTTGTAAAAGCTCAAAAAAGTGTCTAACATCAGTTCAAGTGTAAACTAAATCTCTGCCAGGCATTATGAATCGGTATGCAATTAGAAAACTTTAATAAAGACCAAATTTCCTAAGTCCCTGACCTTGACTTCAAGGTCACTGAGCGGGGTTGGGGTAGTACTCTGTAAAACTTTGGACTAATATCTAGGTACAGTGCAAATATAAAAAGAATTCATCTATGGGTTCAGGAGATATGTCTTTAAAAAACTTTAACCAAAACATCCAATCAATAAGAAGACAATTCTCTAAGTCCATGACCTTGACATCAAGGTCACTGAGGGGGGTGGGGGTAGTACCTTCGAAAACTTTGGACCAATATCTAACTACAATGCAAGTATCAAAGGAATTCATCAATGGGTTAAGGAGATATTGGGCTTTATAAAACTTTAACCAAAACATCCAGTACAAAAAACTCCCAATTTTCTAAGTCCATGACCTTGACAGCAAGGTCACGGAGTGGGGTGGGGATGGTACCCTGTTAAACCTTGGACCAATATCTAACTACAGTGCAAGTATCAAAAGAATCCATCTATGGGTTAAGGAGATATAGGTCTTTAAAAAACTTTAACCAAAACATCCAATCCGGACGCCGACGCGGACGCGGACGCCGACGCCGACGCTGACGCCGACGCCGACGCCAGGGTGACAACAATAGCTCTTCCTGAACTTTCGTTCAGGCGAGCTAAAAAAGAGTTTTCTGGAGGCCAAATATGGGCCTTATCATACCGGGTCCTTTTGGAAATGACATAAATATGAGAGTTAAACTTGAATTTTAGCTTAGTCGTTAGGCTTTACTGATGTTCACTACAGGAAACCCCAAACCAAAGTTTCTTTGGTAAGCATTTTATCACAGTGTTCAGTAGTTATTGATACTACCACTGTATTTGTATTGCCTATCACAAAACATTCTGTGGCGTTTCTTTGGTGATTATGACAACTACCTTCAGTGTAGAGCACTGGTATTCCTGTGTAAAACATACCCAGAGGTATATGTCACAGACTCAGTGCTGGGAACTCCCACGATTACGGTTGTGGCCCCGAAATCTTACATGTAATTAAGCCAAAATCTAAGTGGCCTTAATTGTCCACCAGCTAAATTTTCTAGTTATTAATGGTTGCAGAAAGGCAGATCAATTAGGGCCACATAAGGCCATATTTGGAAACTTTGGCAGCCCTAGACAAAATTAAGACACAATTCATCCACCGGGCCATTGAAAGCTTCCAAGTGTACAAGACACCTGTGTTGACCTTTAGATTATGCTGACTGAAGAACGTCAAAAAAGAGTTATTCGAAGCTGCAGAATTCCTTTTGTAACATACATGTAAATAAGATATTGAAACAATTTCTTTGATTTTTAACTTAAAATACAAGTCACATAGCTTAAAACAACCCACCGGTATTAATTGTCACAGACGCTACATGAGTCACCGATTCTACATTTGCATGCTTTTTCCAACAAATGCACCTCTTAATACTAATAAATATTGGTAACCTTATTTATAGGAGGGCAGCTGTATGAGCTCTTGAAACTCATGTCTAGGATGTAAAGATCTATCTATATATAACTTCAAAGGATGTTTGTCACAGACACTACAGGGTGTGGAGTGTAAAAAAACATTTTAGCCATTTAAAACTGCATAATTTATTCTGTGACATACATTTATTGAAACAGTTTGTTTTGATTTTTGTTACTGGACAATACGTCACATAGCTCAAAACTAGTAACAAGTATCAAGTGTCACAGACTCTACATGTGTCACAGACTCTATGTTTGCCTGATTTTTTTCCCACAAATGCACCTCATAAATTATGTTACACCAGTTGGAGAAAGCCCATGTATACGATTTAAAGATCCACCTTATATAACAGCAGAGGATGTGTGTCACAGACATTACAGATTTTCTGCTGAAAAGGTGAATTTTATCCGCGTGGACCTCATTTCCAGTGTTCATAACCTATATAAAACGGTCTGGAAATGGTCCAATTGAAGTCATAAATAAACAAAATTTTGTCTATATATATTTTTTGTACAGAAATGTTTTAATGCCATAGGGGGTTAAACACAAAAACGCATAACAATAAAGGCATTTTGCACAAAACCAGCACTGATTCGAAAGTAGTAAACATAGCTTGCTAATTTAATCAGTGGCGAAAAGGGTAGTGATGTGGCTTTAGGCTCTTATAAAATACAGCTTACTATATTCCAAAGCTTCTCTTCTAAATGCCATACAAAAAGTATTTTTTTTTCAAGTGAAACAGCTTAACACTGAAATTTGGTCTCAAAATGCACGCGATTATATCGTAGGCTTCACGGAATTTGGGCAGTGACATTTGTCCGATTTGCATCTTTTAACCACAAAACTGCGTGCAAACACCAACAATCATTATTTATAAAAGATGTTACAAAAAAATTACAGTGGACACCGGATTGTGATTTAGTCGTAAGCATTTTCAAACAAGTCTACTTAAACCGTTCAAAATCGTTAACCATAGGGTGGTATGCTTTGGTCTTTGATTTGCCAACTCCAGAGATACTTCAGTTCTTTGATAATACTACTTTTCAAGATGTCGTCTAGGACCACAGGAATGTGACAGCGACAATTGAAAACTAAAGTTGTCAAGGGACGCACGTCATCTATGTCCTTTATATAAAGGTACAACTGAAGCAATGTGCATGGATGATCCAAATGTATGACTTATTGATAGGCAACAAAGATGGGTCGAAGTTACCTGACATGTCGCACTTCTCTTCAGTAGGTGTAGTTACTAGATCACAATCTAAGCAAGAGGAAGTTGCATATAAAACACTCGAAGTACCCGAGCAGGTCATAAGTGATAACCGCGAATCTTTAACCCAATTTGATGAACCTACGTTAGGAACTATGAGAAATCCTGTCGTTTCAGGAACGATAACTATTATGTAGTGGTATTAGAAAGTTTATCTCTAAAAGTGGTCTGATTTGTAGAGAGTTTACTAACGATGGGAAGTCAACACTGCAGTTATTATGGCGTTCTGTTTTTCTCTCTACCTACTGGAGAGAGGCTGCATCGCAACTGACACACGACGCACGAACTGAGTGGATGAGGACGTAACAGACACTGAGGGCAAATACAAAAGAAATATCGCTTTCATTTGCCGCTTCAGTAGTGTTGTGCCGAAGGTCGACTATAGTTGATAATCGATCCTTTTACTGTCATGACTGATGATCGAATTTTCTATAGTCGATTAATATCAGATATAATTTTTAGTAGCATGTTTGTTCGCAGGTTAAGTTGACAGACAAAATTTTCTAAATTATATTTGTTAAGACCTGAATTTTTTTTAAAAAAATATACCCCAAACAGACTCTTTTACGATACTGGATTTAGGTGAAAGAACACAGCCATTTTTACTTAATGTATAGTCAGCTATTAGTGGATGATCGGTCACTTCAACAGAAGCGATGATCGACTACAAAATTTTGGACGATTCCCAACACTACATTTCAGAGCGCCTGAATAGGGCAGGTTGACTGTACACTAAAATGGCACTTTAAGATGCAAAGGGACGAGACAGGTGAGGGTGTGGCACAGGTTCCCTCCTTCAAGGGAGTGGGGAGCGGTGTGAAGAGGGGTTGGGTGGTGTGGGAAGAACATACTGTGTTTCCCTGTGTAAATGTAAGTCCAGTACAAGGTTGCAGTGATTGATTTACAAGTTTATGCCTATGGGTCCAGGGACTCGCTAGACCCTAAACCAGTGGGTCCCAACTACAAAATAATGAGTCCCAAATGATTTTTCCTAATGCAAGTCTAAAATTTCATTGAGTCCTGGGACCCATTAAAATAAACATTTTGCTTCCAAGAGAGAATTTATGCTAATAGGATTCGGGAAGCGCAGAAATATTGAATGGTCATCAATTCCTATGTCTATTATTAGATAATCTTAATACAAATTGCACAGAGTTACTCACTGGCACCTGTATAACTGTTAATCTTTTCATCTGAATAAAGAAGAAGTTCATTTATAATCCTTATTTATTTGTTGAAAGGAGACCTAACTGGTGATGAAAAGGATTAATTTATTGTTACGGGCCAACTATTCTACCTTCCAATATCTACAATAGTAGATTTGCGCATAGCTTCTTATATATTCATTCTCTGACAACTGCGTCAGGGAGTTAACTCTTTGGCTCAGTGGTTAGAGCATTGGACTATCACTCGGGAGTTCCGGGTTCGAATCCCAGCAAAAGTCTGGAATTATTTCAGCTATGCTTTGGTCCGTTTGTTGCGGCAGCAATGTCGTAAGATGGGGGCTTGTCCGGGATAGGACATTATAAACCGAAATGGCTTTCAATCATCATAAATGATGACCTCTTTGAAGTGGGGGAGTGTTACGGGCCAACTCTTCTACTATCCAATATCTACAATAGTAGATTTGCGCATAGCTTTGTATATATTCATTCTCTGACAACTGCGTCAGGGAGTTAAGTCTTTGGCTCAGTGGTTAGAGCATTGGACTATCACCCGGGAGTTCCGGGTTCGAATCCCAGCAAACGTCTAGAATTTTTTTAGCTATATGCTTTGGTCCGTTTGTTGCGGCAGCAATGTCGTAAGATTATGTTTTCTCGATGTTTTCTCGGCAGCAATGTCGTAAGATTATGTTTTCTATAGAAACATTTCTTGTATGTGATGCATAGCGCAAGGGTACCACCATCGGAAACCTAAAAATTGCTTTTTTAAATGAATTTTCAAATTGTTACATCAAAAGTCTAACGACTTTATGTGACTTGCAAAATATATACCTCATGTATTGATTCGGTAAACATAAGCTGTTGTATGACGTCATACGGAGGAATCGGGGAGCATTCATTATTTCACAGGTAACGGGCGTAAAATCTTGGTTAGGGGTACCCCCGTCGCACACCTTTATTTTCTACATATGTAAACTAACTATGCATAAAGAAATTTAATGTAACATTGTAAAGACATATCCTTGTTTAAGATAAATAGGCAAAAATCGATTCAGAACTTTAAGTTTGACATGAAAGGTAAAATAATGTGTGCTCCCTCATAATGATGACGTTTGTTTACATTGAACTATTTATATAGATTTCAGCCAGTGTCGAGATGCAAACAAGTGTGCATTTTCTCTAATTTCTTTAAAACTAGAACGAACTGGAATATAAACCTTATATTATTTGTTAGGTGACTAAATCTCCATCCAATGTTGTTGATTAGATCATTGAACTGCATTTAGGTACGACGAAATCACGGTGTAACTATTCATTGAAATGTTTCTGACTTGTACCCTTGTCCGGTAAATACCGTCTGTGAAAATTACGTTAACGCCTCCGAGACGAGAAAGGCACGCGAAAGTGTCGAGGAAAAGACCACAAAACATTTTAAAAATTGGTATTTAATTGGACGAGGTGCTACTCATTTTAAACGAGAACAGATCGTAAAGGTGTCCGATGGGGGTACCCTGTCCGATGGGGGTACCCTCACGCTACACGTTTGTATATGGCCATAGTTTAGAGCTAGGCTATTACATTATAGTAAGCTTATGTTTTGTAATGGATTTAATAGACAAAAGTAAACTAAATGAAAGATAAAATTCTGAAAGACGGTTCCAAGTTATGAATAAGTTTGACAATACCAGTGGAGAAAAAAAATATCAATTTTATGACCGGTAATATGTAAGAAAGTCTGCAAACGGATCTGTTATAGAGAGCACAGAGCCTATAATACGTGCGTTCCCGACGACGCCAAGCGTCGTCGTGTGGAACGCACGACTATAGACTGAGGTTATTAGCTCGTTTGTCGTGTTCCCCATAGGCGCACGATCGAGAAAACGCTTGCATTTAAATGCTTTCGAGATAATCGAGCAAGGAGCACGCGTCAGATTTCGGTCATCCGGTCCACCTCGGCTACCTCCGCGATAAACTGGTCCCAAGTTGGCCAATAATCAATAGATATGACTACTTATTAGGTAGAGAACCAATCTACCTTGGCGACGCCAGGAAGGATTTTCATTGGTCAAGTTGATCACATGATACCGCTCGGCAACGCGGCTATTTTCAATCGGCCATTGGTAACATTTTCGTCGCTTCAAAGAGGATTCATTGATTTAAATAAGTTGTTTATCAGCTGGTAAGAACAGAAATCATTTGAACTTGGCCTGTACATTATAGGCAGTCTCAGTCGAGAGTGCGCAGCTATCTTGTTTATGAAATATTCAGAAATCGAAGAGGAAAATGCATCAGTACTGGTGCTCGTATCCTATCCGTTTCGTACCCCAGGAGGTCCGCTGTTTAGTCACGATAGTGTATCGCTTGAACTAGTCTGCGTTCAAACTGAATGGTCCCCTGGTCATTCATACCAAACCCTGTACGTTTGATATGACTGTGATTTCAGATTTGAGCCGCGACACGACAAAACCAACAAAGTGGCATGTGCGCCCAGCGGAGATCAGCCTGGGCATTCGCCCGATATGATCAGATTCCCTGTCCGCATGAAGTTTGCTTACACGGCCTGTTTACACCTTAAGCTACCATTTACGCACACGGCGAAGACTGATGAGACTGGGCAGATGCTGATTTAAGTCTGCGCTGCGCGCACAGGGATAAAGACTAATGATTATGCCAAAATTCAGAATTTAACATTAGGGGTATGGGCATTTTTTTCAATTTTCAGGGGCCCAGCCCAAAGTTTAGGGGCTTTGGACAACTGGACCCCTGTTAGTCTTCATCCTAGCCTGGCCCAGTCGAATCTGTATTTTACTCTGGTGGTCATGTGTGTTTTGAAGTTGACATTTTTTACCAAGACCCATGGGGTCTTCAGTTGGATGATTTGCCATCTCCTCTGATGGCAAATTGCCAATTTTTCTACACTGTAGAGTAAGTCAGACAAGTACTAACTGTGCGAATGAAGCATATCCCAGTTAACCCAGTTTGCATCCCAGTTACCTAGTGTAAGTAAGTGGTTAGGTGCTTCAGACCTTGGATCATAGACTCACAGATCATTCGAGTCTCACTGGACCGTAGATCTTGTCTCTATTTAAATGGCAATTCCGTGTTCAAACGATAACCCTGAGTTGATCTTGGCCTTTTTACAGATAACTCACACGTCAGACGTGTGCTTCCTAATGCTTGAGAAATTTCTGCAATTAAATGAGATATCTTTGAATTTATTGAAACCTTTGGTATGAAAGTTTGTATGTACAGTCAAATAAATGGCTACATGAAGTTTATTAAGTAAAAGAGGTCAGTATACTATCAGTTTTTTGATCAAGGTATTCTATATTTCACCAATTTTGAATTTTCCTGGTAACCAATATGGCTGTCATGCACATATCGTTAAAAAGCTTCCACAATCAAATGACCCATGACAATAAACTTGGTACATGTTCTTAGCATTTGAAATTCGTATACTCTCGGGTTTGTTCAAATGGTGACCCTAGGTTGACCTTTGACCGTTTTACTTTAAAAGTGAGCTATTCAGGTGTTTTTGGTACATGTTACATGTACATGCATTTGCATGTACTGTAAAAAATGAATTACTGAAAAATCATTTTTCATTTTATACATTTTAGGAGATTTTAACTGTAATCCAGCATATCTGATTGGGAGACAAGTCACAGCCTAAGAAGACTTAGATATTTGTATTGGCTGGTTCATACACATTGGTGTTTGTCTGTGATTAACTCAGCAATCATCAATTCTGTATATTATTTTGAGCTTGCCATACAAGATTTCAACAACTTCGACAAAGTCACCAAGAAGAAAAAATGAAAATGCTACATACTGGTTTGAGGTATCTGGTGTTAAGGAAGCCTTAGATATAAAGCTTTAATAGGAAGGTATGTATGATTATTTTTTATGTCTACCCCCGAAGGGTCGGAGACATATTGTTTTTGCCCTAGTTGTCTGTCTGTCCGTCCGTCTGTCACAAATCGTGTCCGCTCAATAACTCTGTAACCGATTGAGATAATTTTACGAAACTTAGTACAAATATAAAGCATGATCAGACGATGTGCATATAGCAAGACCCGTAACTCCACTTTTTATGGAATTATGCCTCTTTGAAAACTTTAGTATGGAAATCATGTCCGCTCAATAACTCTTGATCTGAAACAGATTGAGAAAATTTCTCGAAACTTGGTACAAATATAAAGCATCGTCAGACGACATGCAGAGAGCAAGACCCGTAACTCCGCTTACATTTTTTACGGAATTATGCCACTTTGAAAATTTTAGTATGGAAATTCATTGTGTCCGCTCCATAACTCTGAAACTATATGAGATATTTTCGCAAAACTTGGTACAACTTTAAAGTATCATGACTTGATGGGCAGAGAAAATTCTGCTTACATTTACTACAGAATTATGTCCCTTTGAAAATTTTTGTATGGAAATCATGTTTGGTCCATAACTCTGAAACTATATGAGTTATTTTTGTGAAACTTGGTACAAATATAAATATCAGACAATGTGCAGTGAACAAGAACTGTAACTCCATCTACACATTTATGGAATTATGCCCCTTTGTAAATTTAAGTATGGAAATCGTGTTTGCTCTATAACTTTAAAACTGTAATAAATATTTTCAGCAATTTATATACAAATATACAGCATCATCAGACGATGTGCAGAGAACAAGATCCATATGTTCTGTATCTTTAAACCTTAAGAGACATTTCCATGAAACTTGACACATATGTGAAGGAAACAAGACAGTTATTCTGGATTTTTTGGAGTTATCCCTTTTAAACATTGAAAATAGTACATTTTGCTTCAATTAAGGATATTTTCATGAAATTTTGTTCAATTATAAAGCATCATCAAATGATGTGCAGAAAAACAAGATCAGTAGCTCAGCCTACATTTTTAGTGAAATTGTGCCCCTTTGTAATTTTTCAGTATAGAAAGGGTGTTCCCTCTGTAACTTTATAACCGTTGAAGATATTTTTACAAAACTTGGTACAAATATAAACCATCATCAGAAAATTTGCAGAGAAAAGAACCCTACATCCATCTACATTTTTCACAGACTTATGCACCTTTGAATTTTAAGTTGGCGACTGTATCCATCCTTGTAACTTTTCAGTATGGAGATCTTGTTCCCCCTATACAGTACACCCGTCGCGAATTTTCGACCGTTCGCGCTCGCGCGTGATGCGGGAAATCGCGCGAAAAGGATTAAAGTGCTCACAAAATCCACGCAAAATCCTCGCAAACTTCGCGCAACTTTCTCGCATTTCGCGCGTGTACCAAACATTTCACGCGAAAGAACCCTGTATGATGAGTTTGCAATAATTCTCGCGTGATGCGCGAACTCGGTTAAGTTAAAATTCGACATTTTCAGAGCTCCCGATAAAGGGACTGTTTTTTACTAAAGGAAAATTGTGACAACGTCTGAAGTACCAAACTGATGCGTGAAGAATACTCCCGAAGAAAACAGGGCTATGCATCTTGAAAAAAAAAAAAAAAAAAAAAAACAGAAGCGTTTTACGTACATGTATAATAGGAAATAGTAGCAGTTCCACCATACTACGGAATAAAATGCGGAAAAAAAGAAGAGAGAAATAAAGAGAAAAGCGTTCAGTCGCCACTAAAAACGTTCACTTCAGATCAAAGAGTTTCAATCAGCTTTTGATGTCAAGGATAGTAATTAAACGCACGTGCCAATCGGTTTCACCTTAATGTCTTTAAGGAAGACCCAGCTCAGCCTGCGTGCTTGCGGAAACTGATCTGCCTTTTATGTTATCATACACATGAATGAATAAAGTGAAACAAGAAACTTATTTTATTACGCAGCTGTGTATGCCGATTTTGGAATTCGTTGTACGCACTTGGCCAGGGGTATCTTTTTCACGACGCTATTCCGCCGAAGTACATGTACATGTATACATGTATTCAGAGGTTATACTTTGATACGCTGGACAGACGAATTATATAATCCTAAAACATATTTCAGACCAGGCTCTGCACACAGGTTTTTCTACTTGTTCACTATACAAGGCAGATTGCAGTTATGTCGAACAGAAATTGCGCAGGACTCATCACAATGCACAATATATAAACGAAAGGTGTTTCTGTAGACCCGAGCAGTGTACATGTAAGTGAGAACTCAGGGTCAATTTACTGATCAGACTGCACACACAGTTTACGGTGTTCAAATATTACCGTCCGATTATCAAGCAGACGATCTGCATATCATCGTAATCAGACCGGGCCATCGTTTTCTGGTTTTAACTTCTACTTTTCTAATATTCTACCTGTTTCTCTCTCTCTCTTTCGCGCGCAGGCCCTTTCCAGACTGCGCAGATGTTTGCCGGTATCAAGTTCAAGGCTATTCGCTTACACCCCAGCTTGTCTCATTAAGACTGCCCAATAAGACTGCGCAGACGTACTCCGGTAGAAAGAGCTACGCCAGCACGCACACAGCTTTGAACCAACGTTGATTCAACGTCATGAATCAACGTTGATTCAACGTTATGTTTTTATGCCCAGTACATTCACTTAGCCTCTAATTATTCTGTTGTGATCAAACCGGCTTTAATTTTTCTTTCGGCACCCGGACGATCTCGATCAGACTTTGGAAGACTGTCCCGAAGACTGAAGCGAGACTTCCTGTTCACACATTACAATATAACATTCAGTGTCAGTTCCAGAACCGTCTCTCACTCTCTCTCTCTCTCCAATTTATTCGTGAAACAAACGTGGAATCTCTTTGATACTCTCTAAACTGCTTGAACCTGCACGTGCTCAATACACAACAGGTCAATGCGCACGATATAATCTTACAGAGGGAAACAAATGGAAACGATTCTACATACGTACAAAGTGAAGATTCGGGTCTGTCCGTGCATGCAGAAGGCTGCTTTAAGTATTTATGGTTGCCCAGCACAAAAAAAAAATCTTCTTATCGTCGGATCCCTCCTTCTACTATAGTTAGAAATCAGGACAACCCAGATCAGCATATGTATGCGGCAATCATTACGTAACTGGTTTGTCCCATTATTTAAAATGATTACGGTATAGTTGTACACGCTATATAAAAAGAGCTGCACAGACTCAGATAATCATGCGTATGTGCACTGACTCTTCTTAGTCTTGCTAAATGAGCCGCGACACGAGAAAACCAACAATGTGGTTGTGCGCCCAGAGTATACTCAGATCAGCCTGGGCATCTGCCCAGTTTACTCAGACTCTTAGTTAAGAGCCCCAAGGGTAGCTTAGGGTCTAAGCTACCTCTATGCGAACAGCGAAGACTCTGATCAGACTGGGCGGATGCCCAGGCTGATCTGAGTCTGCACTGGGCGCACAACCACATTGTTGGTTTTGTCGTGTCGCGGCTCAAATGTAGATGCTGTAATTGTCACTTTGGTACGTATAATTCGTATTTGTAGAAAAAGAACAGTATGTTTGCCTTGTTTTCTTTTTTTCTTCTTCGACTTCTCGGCAATGATGCTTCTTACCAGACCAGCGCTCAGCTTCCGAAACATACATGTAGGAATTAGTACATGGTTACTTCAGTGAAACTTGCCGTGTAGATTCGGACAGAATCTTGCCATCAGCGAGACTCGTACCTGCGTCCCATACCTCGAAGTCGGGAGCGCCAAAGAACACAGAGGGTTATGGACACTTCAAACATGAATTCATTTGAAAATACCAAGTGACTTATTATACCCTGCAAATCGAGGTTGCAGCCTGTATGTCTGTGCAAGTATAATCACCCTCGTCCCTATCAGCAATCAGAGGATCGCGAGAAATCAAAACAGTTTACAACGAGGACTGCGCAGATGCGCAGGCTGATTTAAATCAACTGTTTGCATAGTATGATTATTTATGTGTATCAGAGTGAATCGTTTCTCCGCCAATTTTGTATATGGTGACAACTTTTGTGATTTCCTGTTAGCTGCCCTGGACGACAAAGCCCATCCAAAATAAAGTCTATTTTTTTCTTTAAGGATAGTCTTCATTTTGGATCGGCTTTGCCCTGTAAATTTTTTTTCTACTGACTAATGCGTCTTTTCCATCTAATTTGAAAATCTTGTTGCATGGCACCTCTAATCTATTCCTCAACGTCTTGGATCGTTGTAGCGTCCCAGTCTATATTTCCACCAAATTGTATCTTTGTTGGTTGTTATTCTCTGGCCAAACAGTGACTGCTCCAACCAGACTGCGCATGAGCGCAATCTACCCTAGGCATGCGTAGTTGTACATGTACATCGAAAGAATTATTACCTGAAAAATGCGTCTTACTACATCTGCGAACCGCAAAGCCTAAGACCAGTCTGCGCATCTGAATAATGATAATTTTGCGAACAATGCTTGTCGGTTGTTATTCTCTGGACAAACTGTGACTGCTCCAATCAGACTGCGCATGAGCGCAACCCACCCTAGGTATGCGCAGTTGGACCCATACGTCGGGAAAACGGGATGCGAACTGCAGAATAATCAGTCAATTTTTGTAAATGTATACATGGTATAATATGGATATTTGCTGATCAGATGTGTTCTAACGTCCATTTTGAGACGCAGGCTGATATAAATTATTGTACATGCGATTAAGGTCGGAGTATCGTAGGTGAATTAAACTCGAAGTTTAAATTGAATTGGAAACTGTGCATGGTCAAATCAAGGACTCGGGCCAACTATGCCAGTGGACTGCAAATTTTGAATGCACATACCATGCATGTGCGCTGGCTGGTTGGTGCTGTCAGTTTAGGCACATGTGCAGACAGTTTGTGAGGGCGTTTTTCATGACGTTCCGACAATTTATTCTTTTTGCAACCCCCGGTTTCTCATCTGCAAACAAATAAAGGGGGGGGGGAGCATGCGGGCGGGGTAGGGGGGGGGGGGGGTTGGAGAAATGGGGAAAGAAGGGAAGTACACAATACCGCACGCGCTTAAGCGCACATGCACATTTCCGCTGAATAGGGAAAGTAGACTTAGTTCAACCTGCGCACACCCGAAACCTCATAAACTCGATCGTTTTCGGTTAAATATGTACATGTACATGTAGGTTACCAAGAGTCCTCGGGATCAACAAAGATGCAGACACAGAGAACGCTAATCAGACCACACACGTGTAGGCTGATCTACGTCTTCGCTTTTCGCACTCAGTACAAAGCACCTTTTCCGACTGCATGGCGCAAAAATACTGGAAAAAATATCCCGACTCAAAATATTAAGAGTCGCACGCGCCTTAACGCACGTGCGGATTCCCGCCAAAATAACCACCATTTAATAGTACATGTAGTATAGCTGCGCAGCGGAGCAAAAGTTCTCAGGCCGAGATTTTTTGAGTGACTTCTTAGTCTTGGAAGTTATTATAGTGGAGATAAACAGAAATAAAAAAGAAGAAAAAAAAAACGATATCCCAAACGTCTGCTTGAAATTTTAGCAATTCACGTTTTAAGGCTGATACTGTTTCAGCCTATTTACTTTACAAAACTTCATAAAGCTTGCATCATTTAAATTGAATGAAATAGGTTAAAAGAAAAAAAAACAGCTTTTATCATTTTCGGGAGAATGGTGCCTCTAACGCGAACTTTCCCGCTTGGCGCATGAAATCTTTGCTGTGTCAAAATCGATCTTCTACAGAAGCGCGAAGTTTCTCGCATCCCGCGTGAATATTCACGCAAATTTCATGCATGAAGCTTAAAATCTTCGCGCGAAACACTCGCAAAACACTCGCAAAAGTCACGCGAAACTAGCGCGAAAAAAATGAAAATTTCGCGCGTGATGCGAGATCTATCGAACATTCGCGACGGGTGTACTGTAATATATAAACCACGAGAGTTGGTACAAATATAAGGGCATGGCTAGTTGATGTTCAGAGAATAAGAACAATAACTCCATCCACATTCCTGGTGTGAGTGAGTGGGGGGGGGGGGGGGGGGGTGTTCAGAGAATAAGAACAATAACTCCATCCACATTCCTGGTGTGAGTGAGTGGGGGGGGGGGGGGGACATCTGTTTTTGTTTCAAAAAGAAACATCTAGTTATTTTATTATTTTTCTTTCAGCAAACCTGGCCCAAAGGACCATAATGAACTATTATCACATTAAAGCAGCCAGTGGGCATTGTCCGTCATGCAGCACACATTGTCTGTCAACGATTGAAAACAACTTCTCAGATAACTTCTTCCCTGAAACCACTGCACCCATGGTTTTCATATTCCACATGGAGCATGACCTGACTGCAGTTTCAGAATTGTAAAATTCAGTCAGCTTGAGAATCAAAGATGGCTGCCATCGCAAAAAATAGCAAATATAACAAAATCAACTTCTTCTTCTGATACTTTTGGAATAATATTACCGTAATCGACCCATTTACCGCACATGACCCTATAACCGCACACCTTGGCCATTTCCGAAAAAAACTGCACAAGTGCACACTGCTTTTCCTTTTGAAACAAATACAAAACCTAACAACTTATCATTACTGTTTCAACAGCTAACTCAAGGCTCGAGTATCATTTTCTGACCCATAAAAAATATAAACTTATAGTATTTACTTTATTTTACTTATAGTATTTCAAGTCCTACTCCATGTTGTCTCTTTCCAGTCACCCTGCATTTAGTTGTTCAGAGTGTGCGGTTATTAGATACATTTTTAACCACACCTTTTTGTTGCAAGTTTGAAAAAGTTAAAAGCACAGTACGGTAAATGGGTCGATTACAGTAGGCTGAAAGTTGGCTTGGAGCATCAGTGTGACCTTGCTATTCAAAACTGAAAATGAAAAAAACTTTAGGGGACCTTGGTCATGGCTACCTACTTTCTGTTACCAAAACCGATTTTTGTCGCACCTGCGCACCTGCTTTAGCAAGGTGCAACATAAGCGCTCACTTTTCCATCCATCTATAAGTACATCCATCCGTCAACAATTACGTCAACCCTAGCGTTCAAGTCAATTTGTCACAAACTATGATACCTGCAATCATCAAGCTTGATTTAAAGTTTCTTCTCAAAAAGTTCTCAAGGGCTGTTGCACTTATTTTCACCCTTGACCTATATTTTTTCTTTGCTGACTTACAAAAATTTAACATCAAAATTACATTGACCCTGGCGTTTAAGTCAACGTCTCAAAAAACTGACCTATACCGGTAAAATTTTACATCAAAATTACATCGATCCTACTGTCCCCTAGGGTTTAAGACAATATCTCACAAACTATGATACCTACAAATTATCAAACCTAGTATAAAGTTTCTTCTTAGAATGTTCTTGGGGGCTGTTGCAATTATTTTTACCCTTGACCTCTGATTTAAGCTCTGCTGACTTAAGTAAAATTTTACATCTAAATTATGTTGACACTAGTGTTAAAGTCCATTTATTGCAAAGTATGATACCTACAATCATCAAACCTGGCATAAATTTCTTCTTAGAATAATCTTGAGGACTGTTGCACTTTTTTTTAACCTTGATCTGTTTTCGGTGCTCTGCTGACTTAGTAAAATTTTATATCAAAATGACATACACCCTGGCATTTCAGTCTAGTTCTCGCATACTCTCTGATGAGTTATAGTGGGGCAGATATGTAACAAATTTTGGCCGAATTGTGCACTTTTTGATAAAAGCATGAAATTTGGTACATTACTAGATTGGACCAAAATATGAATTTTCAGGGTGGATGCCAAGCTGAATTTTGCCTATTTCGGCGGCCATCTTGATTTTTCAAAATGGCGTCTGCCTTATAGGTAAGTTTCATACTTATCAGAGCCCATTACATTTTGTATAGACTTTGAGCTGATAAAAGTCCCCGTCATATGGAAGAACTCTAGAGAGTAGTGTTTGCAGAAGTTCCTATTTAAATTGTGTTGGTTTATACCTGTAAACCCATTGATTATGGGTTAAGCCCACATGTGTAAATTACATATTTATATTTCCATAGAACCATATAATTTGAATGCAGAAACATTTCGTTTTGTTTCTGTCAGCCTTTCTCCCTTTTTTCCAATCTTCAAATAGTGGAATAATTACAGTCTGCATGATCTTTTTTTTTATCATTTTCAACTACTGGAGGTAACGTAAATATCATTTAGTCATAAAAGTCCATTATATTACCACTTTTGAACTTTCTTCACTGTGTCTAAAAAATATTATAAATATGACATTCTTTCAGTTCCTAAGAAACGTTGCTTCTTGAGACCTCTGACACTTAAATACTTTGGTTAAAGGTGACATGACGTTTGTTTTATACGTTACGAAAAATAGGATACTGCAAACTAATAATGTTTCTAGACATGAAAAGCTCTGAAGACATTCACTCTTTTCTGGCATTTTATTAACTAAATTAACATTATTAATAACGTACTTGCTTAACTACTAACTGTTTTGTCATCCTTTTAACGATACTAGCATACGTGATATTTATTATAAAAATGATTAAAAAAGTTAAAAGAAGTAAAAGAACAGAGACATCACTGTAGAGAAAATAAAGCCCTGCCGTTGTAGGACAGCACTTTATGTAGAAGTAAAGTCAAGAGATAAGCAGTCAACAGTCAGTCTTATAAAAATAGCGCCCCAAAAGCGTTAATTCAGTAGTATAAGAGCGTCTAGTATGACATGTAATCTACAAAACATACAAGAGCATTGTCTTACAGTGTTTATTGAAAAGATGTAGCATTAAGTGCAAACAAAAGAAAGACTGTTGATAAGAGAAATATAAACAGACATTTGAAGATTTTGGGAACAGAATGCTACATGTAAACTTGGGTTGCAGAGCACATTTACTTTAGTTAAGGTTCTATGGGTAGTATACGTTACACATGAAATGCCATTTCTCCACTAAAACCATCATATAAAATAAAAAAAAACTGCATAATGTCAAAATACTACAAGTTTTACAACACAGCTTTACGTTGTCTATTTTATAATGCTCTTACCTCTGATGCCTTAAGCAGGACTTTGGGAATAAAATATCGAAACATGAACTGAAATCTAAAGATACCAGGAGTTGAGTAATAGGCTATGTGGATATTTGAAGCTGGTTTCGATAAATTCTTCCTTTTAAGACAATCTTCATTCTATGCTGCAGTTTTGTTTTATTATTTTTTCTCACCTTATCAATGCTTATATATTCAACAGTTTCTTGAGGGGTGCCTAAATATGGGAACTTAAATTGTTGTTATTGACAAACATTTTTTATTTACAAGTAATAATAATCTGCAGTTCAAACTGCACAAAATGCAATGGCAAACGAAAAAAAAAGACTACATATATTAATCAACATCAATGTAACTACTTAGGGATTTAAAGGCAAATCTCAGTTCCTCATCTCCTAGATGAACCTGCGGTATGACTAGAAATTAAACGAGAACAAACATAACAAGTAATGTATACAACCATTTTATTGGGCAATTTACTAATTAGTCACACCTTATATGTAGCAAAACGTTATGTATAGGACAGAAACAAATAAAATAAGTTATACCTATACATATCAGGGACTAACCAAATTAAATGTTATTCTAATTAATCTTTTTGCTTAGTTTGTTGTAATCATTTCGGGAAAGCGTATGGGAGGTGGGGGTGGGGAGTAAATTTATTGATGATGAAGTCCTGCTGCTTATGAACAGTGTTCTCAATACAACTTGACAATATAAAAGAATATACTAATTCAATAAATAATTTATTACAAGTTGTTTGAAAGTAATTATGCTGATGTAATATTTTAGGTGTTGATAATAGTAAGCCGTAATATGCAAAGATGGTGGTGCAAAACTACCTGATCAGGAAAGATTATGTCTTTTATAGTGACAGTTATACTTCGTGAACAGAAGATGATGGGAAAGCTCTAATTTCCATGTTTCACTATAAAGATTTGCACTTTTTTCGTTTTCCTAACAGTAATATGCGGCAGTATAAATGACGAGAGCTACATGTATACAAACAGATAACGTTTATTACCACTCAGGTATACATTTAACGTGATATTCAACCTTAACCCTGATCAAAATATTTACTTTTCGAATGTGTCATTTAAAGGTTATTATAGTGAAGCTGCTGCAAAACTATGTTTTAAAAGAGTCAGAGCTAGAGTATGCCATTCGTAAAGATCTTTGTTTTTCCTGCTGAACTACAGGAAATATTGAAAATCTGCGTATACTACATGTATCTGAATATAGTTGACAGGTTAACACTTAAAGCATTGAAAACCTAGCTGCAGTCTGAAACTGACTCTTTACAACAGTTTGCAATTCTAATTATCTGGCACCACTAACAATTATATACAAACTACAATTTTGCTACTCAACGTTACCACTAAACCTACCTTTAGATACATGTTTAAATCATATAATTATAGTTAAAACATACAACGATGGTTTTCCAATATAGTGGCATATGCTTCTGGCTACGAAACACAGATCAAACTGAGGATACACTAGTTACCATTTACACGTGTATCCATTTCTCGAAGTCATTCTTAAAAATTGTATGGACTCTTACAAAAATGTTTCGTTCTAGATTCCAGTAATTTTTCAGTGCTGTATTGACTAATTCAAAAGGAGCCAATCTGTTCTCTCTGATATGTGCATAATTTGAAAATGAATAATAGTGTTAGTTCAGTAAGGACCACATTTATCAACCACCAATTATGGTTTATTTAGATTATTGTTGTTTGATAGTACCTTTGCTACTGTTCTGTACGTTACACATTGAATATGATTTTTTTCTTTTTAAATCCGTATATAACTTTGTGCATTAAAATAAACTCAAATACATTTAAGGATTTAACTATGTTTTTTGCTTCTTTTATAAATTATGAGTTAGGCAAAATGGTTTATTATGTAGACTAAAGCAACAACAAAAAATAACAAGTAAAGAATTGCTATCGTCATCCAGTTAATAAGTTTTATTCACTAGAAAAAGAATTAAATCTGCAAAACAATGATATTTTGAAAAGTTTTGTTCACCAGGGGGTGAGGAATAGTGATTCACTGTATTCCATTTCTATACTTACACAGGAGCGGCTGTAGCGTAGTGGATAACACTCCGGACTACCAATCGAGGGGTCGCAAGTTCGATCCCCCGCTTCTCCGGTCTTTCGGATGAGACTTTAAACCGAGGTCCCGTCTCCATATGACCTCGTTGTTGGTGGGACGTTAAACCCGAGTTCACTCACTCACTCGCTCTATACTTACAAACATGTAATTATCGATTAGTGTCATGTCTACGCCCAGGAGCATAGATCAGAAATGCCGAATAACAGACAAGTTTGAGAAAACCATGGCGAAAGTTCAGCTAAACATGTTCAGAAACACAAAACTGGTCTTTTCAATGATTTCCGATTCTGTTTGCCATAAAATGCAGTTTCAGTGGCGGCCATTTTGAAATTCAAGATGGCCGCCATAAATGGAATTTTCCGGCTTGGCATCCACCCTGAAAATGCTTAGAATAGCTTTGTCTAGCATTGTGCCAAATTTCATGCTTTTATCACAAAGTGCACAATTATTTCACATATCTGCCCAGCTATTAGGGGACCTCCATACGAACCGAACTACCAACTAATAGTGTGCACCGCAGCGGAGGGTGAGGGTGAAGGTTTGGGCCCAGTTAAAGTAAAAAGTATGCAAAGACCAGGAACTGAAACAATCAAAATCCAAATCCAGCCCTCAAACTATAGTTGGAAACAACTAAGATTACAAATAATCAAGATACAGAGAACATATGGCCAACCGAGTGAGCAGCTTGTTCCCAAAAGGTGGCCACTCAGCAACCCAAACCGAACCAAAAATAATAAGAACATACATAAGGTAAAACATCAGAGAAACTCTGACACCAAAAACAGGCAACAGAGAACCACAACAAAACTACCGCCTTGGAACGGTCAGTAATGAATTACTGGGGGGCTTAAATCGATTTTACAGCCCCAACCTCACCCTCAGTAAAACCGTTTTAAACCCCCCAGTAGTTATTACTGACCGTCCCAAGGCGATACTTTTGTTGCGGTTGCATTTGTTTTATGTTCGGTGCTGTTTGGGTTGTTGTGTTCTCAGTTTAATCCTTCTATCATAAAAATAGAAAATAGGTAAAAATAATTGTTAAATGTTTTTCATATAATTTGCTTAGTCCGTTGTAACCCGTCTGTTGGTCTAAATAATTTAGTTCAATAAAGATAGCTGAGTTGCCATCTATTTGGGAAATAGCTGCTGACTCGGCTTATCACTTGTAATTTATTGTTTGTTGGGATGTCTTTGTCAATCTTTCCCTTTGATGTTGGGGATAGGGTTTGGGATCTGATTCAGTCAGTTCCAGAAGTGTAGTTACTCTTTAAATTTCAATACCTACAGGGACCTTGAAAATTAGTTCCAGCCAAGGGTAGCTCTAATGCAGCCATCCAGGGTTAAAATCTTTATAAAGTGACCTCTAGGGACCAAGGAAAGAGTTCCAGCCAGGCAGGGCTCAAGCCTTTGGAGTTCTACTGTATTTGGCCTCAATTTGGCATAGAGCATCAGGGGACATTCGTTTTTATATGCCCGTTTTGAAACAAAATCGACATATTATGTCATGGCATTGTCCGTCCATCAACATTCCTGTGCGAGCCGTAACTCAGTAACCCTTAGAGATATCTTCATGAAATTTTGTAGGAATATGTATTAGGTCGGGCAATGTGTTGCATACAAGAATGATTGCTCCTTCTTTCTTAGTTTCAAAGTTATGCCCCTTTGATGATTTGTTTCATGCCTAGTCCTGTGTGCGCCATTACTAGATAACCGCTTGGGATATCTTGCTGAAACTTATAGCAATGTCTATGAAGTCCCAGTGATGTGTTGCATATAAAAATGATTGCTCTCCCTTACTTTTCTTTAGAGTTACATCCCTTTGATTAGTTTTTATAGACTGTTTTTGTCTATACTTAACTTGTGCATGCACACCATAACTTGGTTACCATTTGGAATATTTTGATGAAACTGTCAATGTGCATAATCACAAGACAATATCTTGCACATAAGAATGGTTGCCCCCCCCCACCCCCCCCCTACTTGATTTTGGAGTGACTTCCCTTCCCTTGATAAGTGTTTTTGGTGCCCATTAACTCCATAACTCCTTAACCCTCTGAAATGAAACTTCCTAGAAGTGTGTAAAACAGTATGATAATGGGGCTATGTATCATGAGCAAGAACCACAACCCTGGCTTACTTACTGAATTATCTGCCCTTGCATAAATTTCCCAATTACAGCTGTAACTCCTAAACTGTTTGAAATATTCTAACAAAACTTAATGGTGATATCTATATTGTCAAGGGAATTTATTTGGACCAAGAATAACTCTAGTTTATTATTTATCTCCCTTGTTTTACTTGGGCATTTCTACACTTCTAAGCAGCTTCACCTTGGAAGCCGATTTTGGTTGGTTGGTTGATTTGATGCTTAACGTCCACGGTAAACAACTAAGGTCATGTCGGGACGTTCAGTTAACCTAACCACACTATTCCTGGGCAGGCTTAGACCTCCTAAGCGGTTAACCAGTACTAAGTGCACATACTTTCGCCAGTAACTGACAACTGCCCTTCTTGAATCAGCGGAAGGACAAACGAAAGTATGTGGCCAGACCGGGATTCGAACCCAGGACCTCTGACTTACGAGTCCGGTGCCCTACCGATTGCGCTACCCGGCCCGGCCCGATTTTTGGTACACTAATAGTATATAATGAGTTAAATATTTGAATAATGTTGCAGTCATTAATTACAGAGTTGTTGCCCCTGTTTGTCTGCGTGTCCATCATTTTGTTAACAATCTTGTTCCTTCTGTAACTCCTTTATGAAACTAAAACAGGCTTATTATGGGCTGCCTGCGAAGCTCTTGTTAAAATTATAAAAACAAAACAAAAAATTATAGAGGATGTTGTTGATGTTTAGTGACTTTACGTCCATGATAAACAGCTATGGTCATGACGGGACGGTCAGTTACCCTAACCACTTTATTCCTGAGCAGGCTTAGACTAACATGTAGAACTAAGTGCTCATACTTTCCGAGGTAACTGACAACTGCCCTTCCTGAATCAAGGGAATTGGAAACAAAAATATGTGACTGGGCCGGTTACCGAACCCGGGACCTCTGGTCTCGAGTCTGATGCGCTACTGACTGTGCCACACAGCCTGGCCTCTATAGAGGAAAAAAGTAACAATTATCTACTTAGATCTAATAAGTTTGATTTTGCTCAAATGCCAATATCTCAAGCAAACATAGATAGATTTTTTGTCAGATTCGTTCAGGATGGTCCATGAATGGAGGCTTTTTTTTCTAGTTTATGTAAATGGACCATCCAAGATGCTCACCAAGGGCCATATCTAAAAACAGCAAAAGCATGGAAATGGCAATATCTGAGCAAGTCCTGAACGGAATTGGAACAACATTCTGTCAGAATGATATTTGCATGAAGCAAATTTCATTTTTTTGCATCCGATGGCCGCCATCTATCGATACTTTCTTTCTTTCTATCGTTACTGTCCTCGGTCTACTTAGACCATGATGACAGGTTTCTGGTGTGGCGCATAAGTTGTCACAAAAAAAAAAATAAATAAATAAATAAATGAATTTGTGACAAAGCCACCAGTAGATTAAAACTATTTACAAGAAGTCCTCAGGGGCAGGCATTCCATGTCTAACCCCTGCTCTACCCTAGGATATTAAATTTTGGCCTTAAACCCATCAACTGTCTCCGAAGAGACAGCTTCGGTTGTAAGGCCATTCCAAGTTGCAATTGTCCTGGGGAAAAAAGAATTCTTAAAACCGTCCGTGTAAGCGTTTGGACGGTGGTACTGGAATGGGTGGGACCTAGTTCTCCTGCTCCCTTCACCGACCTCAGATAGGTACTTATTCTTATCTACAACGGCAAGATTATTATGAATTTTGTAGAATAGAGACAGAGAAGCCTGCTGTCGTCTTTCCTGCAGGTCTGGCCATTGGAGTTCTTCTAACATTTCTCCCACATGGCTTTGATTGCGCCAGCGCCTACAGGTCCAACGGGCAGCAGTCCTCTGTACTTTTTCTATTCTGTTAATATCAACTTGGTGATGGGGCATCCAAACTGGCACTGCATATTCTAATTTGGGCCGGACCAGAGTTTTATATGCAGCAGCCTTGATTTCCTTCGATGCAAAAGTCAAGTTTCTACGAAGGAAACCCAAGGTCTTAGTAGCCTTACTGGTAATTTCATTAATGTGCTGACCCCACTCGAGGTCATCCGTAATTTCAACTCCTTGCGATACTAAAAAAGCAACAACAAAAAAAAAAGAAAAAAAAAAGAAGAAAAAAAACAACAACATGAAAACGACAATATCTCAATAATCACTGAACAGGCTTTGGCCAAATTTGTGTCAGAATGATCCATGCATGTAGTTCTTTCAAACTTCTCCAGAATAAAAAAGGCCGATCGCCTTGAGCGTTGATATGTAGCATCGGGTACTCGAGCACTACAAAAGTAGATCAAAGGATGACCTTGTTGTTGACTTTGACCTTTTTACGGCAAGGTAAAAGTTTCCTTTTTCATGCAGTAATATGTGACAATGCTAGAACATAAGAGTTAATGATAAATATTGAAATTTTGGCCTAAACATCGGTGTATACATCCATCTTAAGAAGTAGCCATATCAAGTGGATGGGAACGCACGTATATAGGTAACACATATTTAATTCATATTAGTCTTTATATGCCTAATTGTCGATACCCGTACACTTACCTCATCGCACCAGTCTCCATATGATAACAAACTTCCAGACACTTATGTAAGGACGCTTTGTGCTAAACAAAAAACATAAAAAAAATCTTTATTCAAATTGCGCAAAGAAAACTGTACAAATGATCAATTTTAATATAGTGATAGCATAAGCTAACTCTTACCAAACAGTTGGGGAGTATAGCTGCAACTGCATTTTTTTTCTAACGAATATATGAGTACACTTGGTGTCCAATATTCTATTACACGCCTTTGCGAATCCGTGATAGTTCAATTTTGTGATCATCTGATACAGAAGCCGAAACAACCTACCAGCGTCAGTATTCCGTAGACACTGAGGGCAAATACAAAAGAAATATCGCTTTGATTTGCCGCTTCAGTAGTGTTGTGCCGAAGGTCGACTATAGTTGATAATCGATCGTTTTACTGTCGTGACTGATGATGGAATATAAGATATTATTTTTAGTAGCATGCTTTTCACAGGTTAGGTTGACAGACACAATGTAATTCTAAATTGTATTTTCAAGACCTGATTTTTTTAAAAATAATATACCCCAATACAGACCCTTTTACATCTTTGACAAATAAAATATTGCTAAAAGATGTGTTTGGTCATAAAAAAGTACCTAATAAGCTAATTGATATCTTTACCGAACTCTGTTGTATATCATACCCTTGTATTATACATGATATATTGGTATTTTTTGGTAAAAACAATCATCCTAATGAGTTACTCTAACCCTTTTAAATACATCCATACCCGTGTTGTATACAAGATTCTTGGAAAGACTATGACATATTGGTGCTTTTCGGTAATTCTATGCTTTTCGGTGCTTTTCGGTATTTCGGTGCTTTTCGGTAATTCTATGGACCGGATTTAGGTGAAAGAATACAGTCATTTTTACTTAATGTATAGTCAGCTATTAGTGGATGATCGGTCACTTAATCAGAAGCGACGATCGACTACAAAATTTTGGACGATTCCCAACACTACATTTCAGTGCGACAGCTAGATTCTGAATAGGGCAGGGTGACTGTACCCTAAAATGGCATTTTAAGATGCAAAGGGACGAGACAGGTGGGGTTCTGGCGCAGGTTCTCTCCTTCAAGGGGGTGCGGCAGTGTGGGGATGGGTTGGGGTGGTGTGGGAAGAAGATACTGTGTTCCCCGGAGTAAATGTAAATCCAGTATAAGGTTGCAGTGATTGATTTACAAGTATATGCATATGGGTCAATGGACTCGCTAGACCCCAACCAGTGGGTCCCAACTACAAAATAATGAGTCCCAAATGATTTTTCCTAATGCAGTTCTAAAATCTTATTGAGTCCTGGGACCCATTACAATAAACATTTTGCATCCAAGAGAGAATTTATGCTAATAGGATGCGGGAAGCCCAGAAAAATTGAATGGTCATCAATTCCAATGTCTATTATTAGGTAATCTGAATACAAATTGCACAGAGTTACTCACTGGCACCTGTAAAACTGTTAATCTTTTGTTCATCTGAATAAAAATGAAGTTCACTTATCATGTTTATTTATTTGTTGCGAGGAGATCCGACTGGTTATGAATAGGATTAATTTATGTATAGAAACATATCTTTGTATAGGGCCATGGTTTAGAGCTTGGCCATTAAATTACTGTACTCGGTTTTACTTAAGCTTATGCTTTTGTAATGGTTCTACAAAAATGTGTAAAATAAAAATGAAAAATAAAATTCTGAAAGACAGTTCCAAGTTATGAATTAGTTTGACAATACCAGTGGAGAAAAGAATATCAATTTATCACCGGTTGTACGTAAGACAACATACAAAATGACCTGTAATAGACAACATATAGCCTATAACACTGTATAATAGTCTTCATATGCCTAATTGTCGATATCCGTGCACTTACCTCATCGCACCAGTCTCCATATGATAACAAACTTCCAGACACTCATGTAAGGACGCTTTACGCTAATTTTAAAACAAAAACACAAAGAAATCTTTATGCAAATTTCGCAAAGAAAACTGTACAAAATGAACAATTTTAGTGATTCCATAAGCTAACTCTTACCAAACAAGTGGGTAGTATAGCTGCAACTGCAATTTTCCTAACCGATATAAAAGTACATTGAGTGTCCAATATTTTATTACAGGCCTTTGCGAATCCGTGATACTGCAATTGCGTACTTATGTTTCATAAGTATTAATTAAACTGCAAGGGACCAGTTGATCACATTATTCTTGTTCATGCATTCTTGCTTTCTACCATATGACGTCATGATTCTCTTTATGCTGTGCAAAGTTTTCATTGGTTAAACTGTTGCGCTATTGAGTGAGTGTCGTTCACGCTTCGCCTTGCGCTAACGGTTCCTTTTAGTATATGAGTCGAATTATTTTATCTTTGTGGTAGAAGGAGATCACGTTTCAGCTTCACTATAAGAAGCAGGCTCAGGCTCAGTGTTGAGCATATTCTTCATTATCAGAAAGGGATATTTTTCTTAATTGATCAGAAGAAACATTCTTATTAATTGGATATATTGGTTCTGATCAGCTCGTTACACGACAGGCAAAAAGGCGCCTTACATGAACTCAACAAGCTTTAACAGTGTATGTAAAGGACTTCAGTGAAACTATGATAAAGTTGGGTGTGTGAGGGATTCATTGCGCACCACAAATTGCCAGGAGTTTTTATGTATTGTCGAAGACGTGACTGAATCCTGAAGATGTAAATGTGTAATGATCATGAATGACAATACAAAACTCACCTTATGAAAATGATAGCGGTCGAAATTAACGGTACTTAATTTCCAGCTCACGATCGCTCACGTCTATTCATACTGAATCAGAGTTTACGCCTTAATATCCCAGTGATAAATGTGGAACCTTACCTCGCCAGGTGTGGAGTGTCACAATTACTAACTATGCCCCTGCCAGACCCTTATAGCTGGAGAAGTTTTACTTCGACATTCAGTGTTCGAATCTGAATGACAGTTATTTAGTAGTCAAGAAAATCTATGCGTTACTAGTCTGGACGTCATGAACTAGTTTCCTTTTTCATACGACTGGATATAAAATGTAAAACTCTGACTCAGTGATTCAAGAGTGCGTTGCTTTCTCAACAGATCAGTATTTGAAAGTATTTATACTTTGCGAATCCGTGATACTGCAATTTGCGATCATCTGATATAGAAGCCGAAACAACCTACTGGTGTTCAGTATTCCTTAAACGAAGCTTTGTCTGATTTACAACTTTAGATATTTGGGCATATGATTGGGCCAGAAAAAACACACTTAAATTCCTAATGTTAGTCCTAAAACTTTGCGAAAATGGCCATAATTTTTGGCCAAAATATCCCTAATATACGGCCTATTTTTATGCCAAGATCATACAGGGATATTTGTATCTGTACCTTAGATGAAGGGAGTAACATGCTCCAGGCACTGGTTTGCAAAAGCAAGCTAAGCCATGCCCTTAGCCTGATTACAGACAGCACCACTTTCTTTTTGTGAGGATAAACGGTGTAAAACTTACTGACGTGGGTACAATAAAAGGATGTTAAGGTCAAGTAAACAAGGATCTGATGGTTCAGCCTATAAAATAAAAAAAACTGTTTGAGTTAGTTTGTAAAAAAATAGAAATTAGCTCCATCAAGGTGAAGAAAAGATAATTTGTTTCCAGAGGCCAGTGAAATAAAATGTTCCGTCTCCATCAAGAATATCAGCCCCCCCCACCCCTCCCATAATATCAAATGGTCGGTGTCCCTAATCTTTAAATAGAGTTCTGTTTAAGCCGATGCTGGGGGAGAAAGAAGCGGGGGTCACATTTTTCATTTTTCATGCTGGTCGTTAAAATCTAAATTTAACCGAGTCTGCGGTTTTGGTTTCTTTGGTGTATTCTTTGGCTTCCAACGGATATTACCGTCTCTCACATACCGCCTAGCAGCTGTCTATTGACGGTTGCCAATATTTTAACATATACACTTTAAGAATTTTCCAACAAACGTAAAAGCTTCGAATGAACTGTCTGACCTGTTTTCTATACGAGCACTTTTACAAACTTAGTTCGTTTCATCGTTGTAAGTGCAAGTTTGCAAAGTATCCGACTAATATGTATCATCAAACCAAATATAATTAAAAAGAATCAAATGGTTTAGCAACTATGACACATTAAGAAAACTTTAACTTAAGACTTTAACATAAAATTGCAAAGTCCGTGACCTTGACCTATAGGTCATCTGTAGGGGTGGGAATATAGCTGAAAAAAAATTCTAATACATATCATCACACCAAATATAATTCAAACTGATCCAAGGGTTTAGAAACTCTGAAATCTTAAAAAACGTTAACATAAATCATTAAAATGAAATGTCTAAGTCCATGACCTTGACCTACAGGTCATGTGCAGTGGTGCCGATGCTGTAGAATAAAATGTCAGACTAATATCTATCATGATACCAAATGTAATTCAAAAACAAGAGCTGTCGCCTGACAGCATAGCTCGCCTGAATTGGTGCTTGCTCATCACACAGCCGCTATGGTGGTGTGGACTGCTATGCATAAAACTTCATGCAAGCATGTCCATAATGAAAACACATTTATAAACAAAAGCTATCTCAGAAATATGTCTTAAAATAAAATTAAAATAAAAAAAATGAAATCAAATTTCAAAGTCCATGAGCTTGAGGTAAAAAAACAGACGGGTAGGGGGGAGGGGGTGGGGTGGGGTGGGGGGTAATTGGGAATGCTATGCATAAAACTTCATGCAAGCATGTCCATAATGAAAACACATTTATAAACAAAAGCTATCTCAGAAATACATGTAAGTCTTAAAATAAAATTAAAATAAAAAAAAATGAAATGAAATTTCAAAGTCCATAAGCTTGAGGTAAAAAAACTGACGGGTAGGGGGAGGGGGTTGGGGGGGGGGGGGGGGGGGGGTTGGGATGTATCAAAACCCTGAACCATTATCTAACATCAGTCCAAGTATTAGTATCAACTGAGTCCATCATCGTGGCACTGTGAAATTATGTCTTCATAAATATAAAACTTTAACCAAAATCTTTAAGACAAAATTCTAAGTCGATGACCTTGACTTCAAGGTCATCCAGTGGGGTAAGTATAAGGTGTTCTGTAAAAACTCAAAAAAGAGTCTAACATCAGTTCAAGTATAAACTAAATCTCTGCAAAGCATTATGAATCAGTTTGCAATCACAAAACTTTAAAAAAGACAAAAATTTCCTAAGTCCCTGACCTTGACTCAAGATCACTGAGCGGGGTTGGGGGAGTACTCTGTAGATCTAACTACAGTGCAAATATAAAAAGAATTCATCTATGGGTTCAGGAGATATGTGTCTTTAAAAAACTTTAACCAAAACATCCAATCAATTAAAAGACAATATTCTAAGTCCTTGACCTTGACATCAAGGTCACAGAGGGGGGTGGGGGTAGTACCTTTGAAAACTTTAGACCAATATCTAACTTTAGTGTAAGTATCAAAGGAATCCATCCATGGGTTAAGGAGATATTGGGCTTTATAAAACTTTAACCAAAACATCCAGTCCAAAAAAAATACAAATTTTCTAAGTCCATGACCTTGACATCAAGGTCACGGAGTGGGATGGGGGTGGTACCCTGTTAAACCTTAGACCAATATCTAACTACAGTGCAAGTATCAAAAGAATCCATCCATGGGTTAAGGAGATATAGGTCTTTAAAAAACTTTAACCAAAACATCCAATCCGAACGCCGACGCGGACGCGGACGCGGACGCTGACGCCGACGCCGTGGTGACAACAATAGCTCTTCCTGAACTTTCGTTCAGGCGAGCTAATGATCCAAGGGTTAAGAAAATACGACATCTTAAAAACGTTAACGTAAAATTTTAATATGAAGTCTGTGACCTTGACCTATAGGTCACCTCTGGGGGGATGGCGATGGGCTTACATAAAATTTTGGACCAATATCTATCATCATACCATATGTGATTTAAATCCAATAATAAATGTAATGGATAATTGTGACCAAAAATATAAATAAAAAATAAATGTCATAGGATGGATTTTATCGTTTCGGTGATTCCGGGTTCCGATTCACATAACACGCGAATCAAGCCAATAGTATCTGAATATGGCCAATCAAATTTCGTGTTAATGACTGCTGAAAGAAGGATGTGTGTGACTGGTTACTGACATTAATAATTATCGCCCTTTGCACATACGTCACTGAACTGAAAAAAATCTTTGTATTGCTCGGCGGCAACTTCGTTGTGTTTTGAAAATGTCCTTTTTGCTTCCCGCATAAAGTGACTTTCAGTTTCTTCTAACCAAGGTTGGGCGGTCGAAACCACCCCTGGTTTTAACCAATGGTTTTAACCGGTCATAACCGCCCTGGTCAATACTCCCCAAAGTGGTCAATACTGGTCAATACTGGTCAATACTAGTCAGAATGGTCGATTGGAAATTTTAAGTGGATCTTTGTGTTTTAATGGTGGACTAATATATTTGATCAGGTTTTAATATGTTCTATATATTGAAAAAAGAAAAAATGAACTTTTTCGTCCCTGCCAAGGGTACTCATCATGTGTGATTTCAGTCTCAAGACCTTAGCACTGACTTCTGCATTACAGTCCAGGCACCTAACAACAGTCTTTTTTTCATCATCAAGGGCAGAATAGAAGTTCCATCTAGGGTCTTTGGGCTTCATTTTGACACTTTTATGACACTTTGATTAACTTTAATCATTAACTTCACTGATAACAGCAGATACAGTAACAGAATGGCCACTCTTTCACACATCTAAATAAACACAGGTGTCACAAAATTACCCTGTGCATTTTAAGCCCAGTGATTGGATAATTCTCGAAAACTGGACACACCTTCTTCAGTTTGAGAGACAGGCCCAGTATTTTGACAGTTTTGTTTGTTCTGGGGCAGTTACAGTTAGAATTACCCCTTGTTTAACAGTTAGTGTTTTCATTACAGTTTTCACACTTTTGTTTCTTATGTAAGAAGCCAGACCAATTTGCATTTTAGCTAATAGAGCATCACTAATTTGAACAAGACGATCTCTTTGAAGTAAATAGTTTCATTTTTTTGTACTTTCATTCAGTTAACTGCTTCAGTTAAATTAGTTACTGAGCTAAATATTTTTAATGAATATGAAAAAGCTACTTTTAAAATTTATTTTTTATTACTTGCATTTGCTTTCCTATTTATTTTTTATTAATGGTTACAGAAAATAAGTTAGAGGTCTCTAGTCTGAACTGAAAGTTGGGTGGTAATGATTCCGTGTGATTGAGACTGAAGATCTGAAACTATTCACATTCAGATTTTGTATGTTTTACAGCCTCTTAGATACGGTTCTGAGCAACAGCAACTCATAAAACACATTTTCAATTAAGCTTGTATTATCTTGTATTGAAACTATTTTAACTCTGTTATAGACTCCAGTAAAAAGAGATAACAAATGCTAAGTATCTTCAACTGACCATGGTTATTTCAATTGACCAATCGACCACCAATCGACCAGTAATAACCTGTTATAACCAGTAATGACCACCGGTCTGGTGATTACTCATATTGACCGGTCTTTTGCCAACCTTGCTTCTAACCATTCATTGGTTCATTGCATAAATATTCATTTATATAAGTCTGGCGATGGTTGTTTCACCAGGTAAGACATGGTTTTATTGAGTGACTTTCGACAGTGTGAAGTTTCAATTTTTACGGTGACTTCCTTTGACACTTCAGGGTATCCTCAATTTTTCGATGCCTGCCTGATTTTATGACGCCTTTTGCATAAGACTTGATCAAGTTATATAAATATAAAGTATACATGTAAATTGATACATTCCAGTGATCAGTGAGATATAAATATTTAAGAGATCAATTGAGTAAATATATAAAGGGCTTGTGCATAAATAAATTCCGGTCTGTCCGTGTAATATATCTGTCCAAATTAAGTAAGAAGTAACTTTGCTTTGTTCGGAAGCAATATTTCTTTTACTTTTAATGTGTCAAAGATTTGTGTGAATTGATTGTATATGTTCGTCCTTTGTTGTACTTGTAGGGCACACTTTTAATTAGAGAATATATCATCTTGTCATCATCCGGCTGAGTCTTTGGTCTGATTAAACACCCAACTTTGACATAAATAAATAAACTAGAAAATTGTGTCTGTAAGACACTAATGATGCCCCCGTGCAGCGCCTGTCACAGGACATGTGTACATCCCTAAAGCACCTTTCAAGCACAAATGCTATTTAAAAAGAATCCACACTGAAAACATTTCACAAACTTTATACCCTATAGTGCAAAATGCAGCCCAAAATGACTAAGTTTAAAAGGCCATAATATCTTATGAATTATTTTTTTCCTATCATAACCAACATGCACATCTTCACTGTGTCCACAACAAGTCTCCAATGTCTGAAAAACAGCCAATGAAAATTGTGGGAGGAGTTGATTACACAAATTACTTACCCTACAATGCAAACATATGCCTAAAATGACTAAGTTCAAAAGGCTATAATTCTGTCAAAAGCAATTTTAGCTCCAACAAAAACCCACATGCACATCTCCAATATGTCCATAACATGTATGCAAAGTTTGGAAAAGATCGATAGAAAACTGAGGGAGAAGTTGATTACACAAACTCCTCACCCTACAAATGTAAAAATTTGCCTAAAATGACTAAGTTCAAAAGGCCGTAATTCTGTCAAAATCAATTCTACTTCCAAAAAAACCAACATGCTCATCTGCAATATGTCCACAACATGTATGCAAGGTTTGAAAACGATCCATTGAAAACTGTGGGAGGAGTTGATTACACAAACTACACACCCTGCAATGAAAACATTTGCCTAAAATGACTAAGTTCAAAAGGCCGTAATTCTGTCAAAATCAATTCTACTTCCAAAAAAGACCAACATGCACATCTGCAATATGTCCACAACATGTATGCAAGGTTTGAAAAAGATCCATTGAAAACTGTGGGAGGAGTTGATTACACAAACTACACACCCTACGATGAAAAAAATTGACTAAAATGACTAAGTTCAAAAGGCCGTAATTCTGTCAAAATTAATTCTAGCTCCAACAAAAACCCACATGCACATCTTCAATATGTCCACAACATGTATGTGAAGTTTAAAAAAGATCCACTGAAAACTGTGGGAGGTGTTGATTACACAAACTCTATACCGTAAAGTGTGACGAACGGACGGACGGACAGACGGACGGACGGACAGACAGGAGCAAATCTTAATGCCCCCTGACTATCGTCACGGGGGCATAATAAAAAAAAATATTATAAAGGTGAGGGAGCCGAGGCAGTTGGACAGGTGATAGAGGGATATGACTGCGCTGTTCCCTATTAGAGAGTCTCCCAGGTTTCTAGGGCAGTCAGGGTGGTCTTCCGCGGAGGGCGGGCGGTCACATCCACATCGCCACAACAGCCTCGGCTCACACAACTCGTGTTCAAATGAAATATTAACCGCATAACTTTGAATTAATTTCGGTACTCTAAATTAAAACTTAACCCTTTTCTTTCCTTCTTTCTAACACTTCCCTTAAGTACAAAAAGTAAAAAGTATGCAAAGACCAGGAACTGAAACAATCAAAATCCAAATCCAGCCCTCAAACCTCAAACAAACACTCACCCGCATACATACATACACACAGTATATATTTAGGATTGAAAGTTGTGGGGTTTTTTTTCGGCGTTCTTCGTGTGATGGGGACTGTTGGAAAAGCTAGAATTCCATGAGGTGCGAAGCGCTTCTCTTGGGATTCTTTGGCTACGACCACTGGCTTCTTCACGCGATATAGGCTGAAAACATCAAATTTCTTATTCTTGCAATTACACCACTTTTCAGACCCTTCCTGTACCGTTCTTTACGTGGTTATGTATTGTGAGATGTGTAAAATATACGTCGAAGGATAGTAACTACGTGTTCGGCCGTTGCATTTGACTGCCACCGCCGTGGCGTAGCGCCGGTCGAGCATTGTGTGGACCGGTCGCGTTGCGACTGATATCGTATTCGGGGTAGCGTTCGTTAGTGAGAGGCTAGTTGCTTTAAAAGGCCTATCAATAGAGGGTCAGTGGTAAATGTGCGTATTGTGGGGGTGAATTTCATTTTTCTGGCGTTTGTCGAGGTATGGACTGCGTTGGGCCGTGTGCAAAGTAAGTGAACCCCGAAGGGGCTCACGTGAGCTTTGCAGGCGGCCCAGTGTGGTTTGTACATCGATAGGCGCCGGAGAGGTTAGGTTCACTGCTAATACTTACATTCTATCTAATCAATGTTTCATTTGACCTCAGATCTGTGTTAGAGGTAAATCGAAAAAAAAAAACAATAAAAACATTTATACGCAGCTTTTCAATAATGCAAATATTTATAAATAATGTATATAGAAAAACACGATATGTAAAAAATATTGTGTCGGTGTAGGGGAGGAGGAGCCGACAAAAAAAGTCATGCCATATATGATTTAAATCGATTAAAATCGATTAAAAGGTTTACAAACTATGAGATCTTACGAACTAACGTAAAACTTTAACATAATATTTTTAAGTCCGAGACCTTGACCTATGGATCATAAACAGGAGTAGGGATGGTCTTGAAGAGAATGTTGGACCAATATCTATCATCATACCAAATATAATTCAAATTGATCAAAGGGTTTAGAAACTATGATATCTTAAAAACATTAACGTAAACCTTTAATTTGCTTAGTCTGTTGTAACCCTTCTGTTGGTCTTAATTATTTAGTTCAATAAAGATAGCTGAGTTGCCACCTATTTGGGAAAGAGCTGCTGACTCGGCTTATCACATGAAATTTATTGTTTGTTGGGATGTCTTTGTCAATCTTTCCCTTTGATGTTGGGGATAGGGTTTGGGATCTGATTCAGTCAGTTCCAGAAGTGTAGTTACTCTTTAAATTTTAACATTTTGCTAACGCCGCCGCCACCGACGCCAACGCTGACGCCGAGGGTAGTATACTAGCTTTTCCTGAACTTCGTTCAGGCCAGCTTATGAATGCTTTAACATGCATCAAACACATTACTAAAAATCCAGTTTGGTAAATGTCTTTCCAAGGGAAATATTAGCGACATTTCTGGTTCTGCTTCTCTAGATGAATTGCCATCAGCAATAAATGTGACTAATTTTATGATAGATTAGTGAAATGTCCTGTTGCCGTATTTTCTGCAAATCTTAGCTCATTTCACCAGTACACTTTGTTGTTGTTGTGTTGTTTCACGTCCTCGGTAAACAGCTATGGTCATGTCGGGACGGTCAGTTAACCCAACTACACTACTCCTGAGCAGTCTTTCACCTCCTAAGCGGTTAACCAGTACTACTAAGTGCACATACTTTCGCCAGTAACTGACATCTGCACCTCTTGAATCAGCGGAAGGATAAACGAAAGTATATGGCCTGACCGAGTTTTGAACCCGGGACCTCTGGCTCTGGAGTCAGACGCGCTACCAACTGGGCTACGCGGCCCAACTGCCAGTACGCATTAATCAGTGTCTACTGAATATGAAAACACTCTACCAAAACATCACAATTATATGGCTTATCGCCTGTTAGAATCGGTTCTTTTAACCTGTACACTAGATGTCTGTGTAATGCTTTGCTTAAAAAGTAAAGGTATTCGGCTTTCTACCAGTATGGATAAGTTTATGTCCTCGAAGATGACTCGTCACTGTAAACGCATTGTAACAAATATCACAGCTATGAGGCTTGTCGCCAGTATGAATCAATTTACGAATCCGAAGACTGTCTGCCCGTGTAAATGTTTTGCCACAAATATCACAGCTATGTGGTTTATCACCAGTATGGATCAATTTATGAATCCGAAGATTGCGTGCCTGTGTAAATGTTTTGCCACAATCATCACAGTTATATGGCTTATCACCAGTATGAACTGTTTTATGGGTCCGAAGATGACCTGCCTGTGTGAATGCTTTACCACAAATATCACAGTTATATGGCCTGACACCAGTATGAATCAGCTTATGTGTCTGAAGACTAACTGAACATGTAAAAGCTTTGCCACAAAAATCACAGCTGTGTGGTTTGTGACCAGTATGAATCATTTCATGTCTCCGAAAATAACATGCCCATGAAAATGTTTTGCCACAATCATCAGAGCTATGTGGCCTATCAGCAGTATGAATCAATTTTGTCTCCGAAGATAAACTCCCCGTGCAAATGCTTTACTACAAACATCACACCACTTTACAACATAAATCACAGGTATGATGCTTATTATCAGTTTGTTTCCCAGAATAACTTGTCATGATTACTTGTGTATCGAATACCAAATTCTTGTTGATTATTACCATTAGATATGACCTGATGTCTCGGAAGATGATCTGTCGCAGTTAATAGGTGACAACAAGCACGCTTCCTTTCAACAACTTCTTCCCGTTTGCTGTAACGCAACAAGTTTCATCAGCCCACAGAATGGCAATATAGATTCTTCCGAATAATACGAATTCCCTGTAAATAAAATATAAAGAGTTAGAATTCGATTTGTGATTGTATGATTATCAAAAAAGTAATTTATTTGGTTGATAAAAAATGAACATTACATAATTGAAGTGATTCACTTTGCAGTGATCATCCTAATGTTACACATAAACTGTCTGAGGACACTCCCAAAACTCAGGTGGCAAGACAGGATAAGAAAGTCCTGAAGAGAGGTAGGGATGCAAAGCACATATATCCTTTTGAAACTGGCTCAGCTAATATGACCATGTCACCAGAACAAATGCAGAGATGAAAGCCATTCACGGACACTGTTGGATATATGTTTACCAAAGAGAATATTCCGAGGAGAATTTGAGTGTGAAAATGTTCATAAAGTTGTCAGAAGAAATGATACAAGAACATCCTTAAAGAAGAGAATCTGTGAAGTTAAGCAAAGGCGTAACAAGAGCTTTGCAAGCGGTGAATAATACACTCTTTGAGTTGAGAAATTGCAATGCCAAACAAGGGAGATAATTCATAAACCAAGTAAAGTAGAGTTACCATTCTTGGTCCTAATATAAACCCTTGACAATATATACACAACACCATTAAGTTGTTTGAAAACATTTTGAATGATTAAGGAGTTACAGAATAAACATGATATTTATGCAAGGGCACACAATTTAGGGATTAAGTAAGCCAGAGTTGTGGTTGTTACTCAGGATACATTGCCTCATTATATACATACTCCTAGAAAGTTTCAATACAATGTTTCAAAGGATTAAGGAGTTATGGAGTAAATGGGAAAAGAACATACAACTTATCAAAGGGAAGTTACTCCAAAATTAAGTAAGGAGGAGAAATCATTCTTGTGTGCGTAGCATCGTTTTGTACTCATGCAGACCACTATAAAGTTTCATCAAGATATTTCAAACGGTTACCAAGCTATGGTATACACAAGGTAAGTATACACAAAAATAGCCTAAAATACTAATCAAAGGGAAGTAACTCTTACATTAAGAGAAATTTAAATTTTAAAGTAAGGTATTCAATAACATTCGATATATCAGTAACTAAAATCCATAAATCAAACTTTGGGTCGGAAAATGATATCTTGAATGTGATGTAATTAAGTGGCATACAAAAGTATGAGCTCTGCTGTCCAGTTACAGTTCTTGTGTAATATCACGGGCACCACATGGACTTGAAAGCTCAACAATCAGTATAATATTAGAAACATGAGCAAAAATGTCATCAGAAATATATCTTCCAGTGTGGAATTTCGATCTTACATTTCCAATTTGATAACTTATACTTTCTTGAATCAAGGGCAGATAATTCAGGTTTTGATAGGCCTATGACAGTTTTCTCATACTTCTGCAATGTACACTATCATATCAATATAATTACAAAGTTTCCTTTACATGTCTAGACAAATAAAGAATAATTGTGGTTTTTCGTAAAGTTGGAGAAGCAAAAATAAGTAAAATTCCTGTTACCACTTATAAGCTCATATACTGGTATTAAATAAGCAAACAGTAGTAAGTTATAAAACCCAATTGATTAGCATATATACCCATATTAATTCAAATCATAATGGTAAATCAGCCATTAATACTTATTGCGATAATTGAAAACAAATGATACATGGTAAGGTTTGGGGTGGAATTACCCCACCCACTTTGACACTGCGCTTGACTCAAAATACACTTTCGATGAGATCAGTATTTCAGTATATGGAAGCCAACACTTACAAGTAGAGATTGATGAGATTTGGTGCAAATCCATTTGTAACCAGAAAATGGCCCTTATGAAGACCCCACTTTGGTCCCAAACTGCATAGTTTTGCCCACGCGATTATATCCTAGGTTTCACTGAATCTGGGCAGTGACTTTGGACCTATTTGCATCTTTTAAGCACAAAACTGCAATTGTTACCATCATTATTTATAAAGGTGTAAAAACAAATTTAAAGTGGACACCTGATTGTGATTGATAGGATATAAAGATTGGTCAAAGTTACATGTCGCACTTCTGTTCAGTAGGTATAGTCACTAGACCACAATCTTAAGCCCCAGTCACACACACACATTACGGATAGGGCGGATAGTTGCGGATAAAATCCTCAGTTTATCCGCAGAATTTGTGGGCGTTTCCTAATTTTGTTTAATGAATTTACGGATATAGTTACCAATAGATGCGTATGGATACGGATAGGTACGAACTACTAACCCTCCGTTACCTTCTGTAACCTTTAGATGCGGATAAATACCTTCAGATGCGGACTGTTGCGCATGCCTAGCGGATAGAAGAATAGAAAAGATTAACTGCGACGTCCACATCTGTGTCTACTCCTTGTATGCTCCAGTCACACACACACATACGGATTGTGCGGATACTACGGATGGCCCGTCCGTATCTATCCGTTTTATCCGCAATGGATCCGTATCAGATCCGCAGAGTCCGTAACTGTCCGTATCATATCCGCAGGATCCGCGTCGAAATTTTGAAAAGTTTCAAAATTCGGGCGCGGATGAGTAAACCGTAATGGTGCGTTACTAAACGCATATATCCTCATCTATCCGTATCTAATCCGTGTCGCATACGTATCTATTGCGTATCTTATCCGTTATTGAACCTATCATTCCGCAGTCCCACTCGATGTTGAGGACCGATACGGTTTCAAGCGGATCGTTACCTTTAGTTACGGAAGTTACGGGTCTCGTTCGGCGTACTGTAACGGACTGTTTTCTACAGTAACGTTTCAATACAAAAAGGTTGCGTTCCAATACTGACAGATACCTATAGGATGGTTTGGAGAATCGGCTGTACGGCAACAACACCAGTAGGGGGGCAAAGAGACAGAGACTGTATCTCAAGGACTACTACAACAGAGAGGCCGGGTCGGTGCAATGGCAGTGACGTATGGTGCAGTTATGGTGCGATGTTATGTTTCTTATTTGTAACAGCCTAGTGGGGTCATCTTTTCATGAACTTGCCAATAGCAAAAGTAGGGCCATCATTTCATAAACTTTTTTTGACTTTTATCAATTTGAATTAGTTGTCCAATACAGGACAAAGTAATTCTTTTATTAATTACAATTAGTTGTCCAATATAGGACAAAGGTTAATGGTGAAATGAAGCAATAAATATCTACTGGTCAGGCTTGAGTAGCCAAAACTTCAAAGCTGGCCCATGTTCCTTCTTTCGATTGTGTTCTGTGTTCTTATGTGAACTCTTTTAGATTTCTATTTTACTTCAGTGCCACTGGTTTCGTGCCGTGCGGCGACCGTAAAACGTCTCCCCGTACGTCATCTATAGTGCAGATTATATATAATTTTTTCCTTTGAGGTCAAGAAAATATTCTGAGAAATCAGAAATTTTCGTTTGGTTTAGATTTATAGTCTAGATTATTGATTTTTTTTCCTTTTAGATCTTTTATGGTACTAATCAGTCTTTGAATTTACTGCCTTATCAAAATTAAGAAAGGATCTCTGACGGTTGTAATGTTAATTTGCCTATAAGATAAGTCAAAATCAAATTTTTGATATACCCAAGAATTTCTCTTGAAATTCGTTGCTCTCAACTTCCCCTAACTGGCTATGAATTTAATTTCTGATTTTTTAGCACATAGACTTTAATTTTTGGTGGAAAAAGCTAAATTTTATAATTAAACGTAATGGAAACAGGAAAAGTTTTTTTAAAGATACTTTCTTTGGCCGGGCCGGGTAGCGCAATCGGTAGGGCACCTGACTCGTAAGTCAGAGGTCCTGGGTTCGAATCCCGGTCTGGCCACATACTTTCGTTTCTCCTTCCGCTGATTCAAGAAGGGCAGTTGTCAGTTACTGGCGAAAGTATGTGCACTTAGTACTGGTTAACCGCTTAGGAGGTCTAAGCCTGCGCAGGAATAGTGTGGTTAGGTTAACTGACCGTCCCGACATGACCTTAGTTGTTTACCGTGGACGTTAAGCATCAAATCAACCATCAAAAATTAAAGATACTTCCCCCCCCGTGCCTCAGCTAGCCACTTTGCATGTATGTGTGTACTATCATAATACACATTATGTGTGAGTGGCTTGCTGAGGCACGGGGGGGGGGGGGGGAGATAGTCTGCAGCTGAAAAACTGAAAAAGTCGGTGGGGTACTTACACCCTTTATATCTAAAAATAGGTCAAATCCCTTATTATTGAAAATAATGTTGCATGATATCAGTAACAGTAGTGTGTACGTCAGTTTTAGCATAGTTATCAATTAAAATTTCGGTCTATTAGAAAATCGAAAAACTGGACTTATTTTCAGAGACTGAAAAATTCACCTACCCCTCTTGATAAAATCGGTTTAAGTTAGTCTAGAGGCATGATAATTTTTCAAAATTACTGTTAAAATGTCTTTATAGTACACACGTCTACATATTAATGCCAAATATGTCAACTTTTGCTGCCCGAGGAAGGTGCAATAATTTGTCGAAAAATAGGCAAATATGCATTGATACTGTCAGCGGTCCTTACATTATGCTTTCTCTGGTTTTTGTAACCAAGTCATGTCGAGGTCACTGATGCGGTTTGAGTAGCCGAATTCTCGAAGTATGGTCCATGTACCTTCCTTCGAATGTGTGCAGTGTTCTTGAAGGATTAGAATAGTATCTACTTTTATCAACTGCCGACTGAATATCTATGTCAACCAAGCAGTAAATGGGTACCTTTTTCAAATCAGGGAAGGACAAGGCAGCGAAAGGAAAGAGATGGGCTTCGCCGTTCATATGCTATGCCCAAGATACATTGACCCTAACCACCTACTCCCACCCCTCCTCCCCGAAGCCACCGCCCCTACGGTCATTAGGCTATAGGAAACCTTTACCTTTACCCAATTTTTAGTTTGAATCCAGGTATACAAATTTAATAAAAATCTAATCCTTCATGAGCACAGAATACTAAATACATTCGAAAGAAGGAGCATGTGCCATACTTCGAGGTTACGATTTTTAGAGCCTCATCAATGACCCTGACATGGCCCATTACTTCCGTAACTAAAGGTAAAGCTCCGTATGAAACCGTATCAGTCCTCAACTTGGGACTGCGGAATGATGGGTTCAGTTACGGATAAGATACGGAATAGATACGGATGAGAAACGGATTGGATACGGAAAGATGCAGATAAATGCGTTCAGTTACGGACTTTTTTACGGTTTACTCATTGAACCTTTTCAAAATTTCGACGCGGCTCCTGCGGACCCTGCGGATATGATACGAACAGTAACGGACTCTGCGGATGCGATACGGATCCATTACGGATTAAACGGATAGATGCGAATAGATTCGGACGGGCCATCCGTAGTATCCGCAGAATCCGTATATGTGTGTGTGACTGGGGCATTAGCAAGAGGAAGTTGCTTATAAAACACTCAAAGTACCCGAGCAAGTCTTAAGTGGTAACCGTGAAGCTTTAATAGAAATCCAATTCAATGATCCTAAGTTAGGAAATATAAGAAATCGTGTAGTTTCAGGAATGATATAGAGGATATTTGACTTTTTCAGTGTAAGATCGTTTTTTATTTCACCGAATGAACACCAAAAGCAGTATTTTCACGAGTGGCGAAGCCACGAGTGAAAATACCACTTTTGGTGTTCATGAGTGAAATAAAAATCGATCTTACACTGTAAAAGTCATATTTTCTATTTCTTTTATGCTTGAAAATCGCAATAATTCAGTTTATTCAAGAGTGTCAGCCACTACAACAGAAACACGACTTTTTTTCTAGCCGTTTTGCGTCAAATTTGATGCTTCCAGCGTGTTTATTGGGTATGATATTGGTTGTTAACATAGTTTGCAACTGAAAAATAGCTTCAAATACCATTTTGATAAACAGATATAAAAAAATTTGCCAAGATAGAATGCCTACAGGAGACTTAGGCAGTCTGAGGTCGCGTGCAGTTACAATGTTACGTTGGCGCTTTAAGTGACGTCATTAATGTCGTAATGACGTGCAAACATGCGTGCCGTAATTTTTGTCAAGCCAGATAACATTTAGCCAATTAATCAACAAAAAAATTGAGGCTATTTCACAAAAATCCTATTTCTGAAACAGTGACATCGAAAGTGATAATTTCACTGTTTGAAACAGTGAGATTATCACTTTCGATTTCACCGAAAAATCTGTATAATTCATTGAAAAGTATAAAAGAAAACTATATGTCGTGGTATTAATCGAGGAGAAAGAAAGTTTATTTCTAAGAGTGGTCTGATTTGTTGAGAGTTTACTAGCGATGGAAAGTCAACAATGCAGCTATTATGGCGTTCTCTTTTCTCCCTACCTACTGGTGAGAGTATTCATCGCAACTGAGACTCGATGCACGGACTAAGTGGATGAGGAAGTAACACACACTGAGGGTAAATACAAGAGAAATATCGCTTTGATTTGCCGCTTCAATAGTGTTATGCCGATGGTCGACTATAGTTGATAATCGATCGTTTTACCGTCATGACTGATGATCGAATTTTCTATAGTCGATTAACATTAGATATTTTAGTAGCATGCTTGTTCACTAGTTAAGTTGACTGACACAACGTAATTCTAAATTGTAGTTTTTAAGCCCTGAAAACTTTTATATATTTGCTAACATAACTTTTAAGCTAAAATATACCCCAAAACAGACCCTTTTTAGATACTGGAAAGGTGAAAGAATACAGTTGTTATTGCTTAATTTATAGTCAGCTATTAGTCGATGATAGGTCACTTCAACAGTTCTAAGCGATGATCAACTACAAAATTTTGGGCGATTCCCAACACTACATTTCAATGCGCCAGCTAGTTTATGAAGAGGGCAGGGTGACTGTGCCCTAAAATGGCACTTTGAGATGCAAAGCGACGAGACGGATGAAGGTGTGAAACAGGTTCCCTCTTTCAAGGGGGCGGGGCGGTATGGGGAGGGGTTGGGGTGGTGTTGGAAGAATATACTGTGTTTCCCTGTGTAAATGTAACTCCCGTATAAGGTTGCAGTGATTTATTTACAAGTTTATGCTTATGGGTCCAGGGACTAGCTAGACCCCAAACCAGTGGGTCCCAACTACAAAATAATGGGTCCCAAATGATTTTTCCTAATGCAGTTCTAGAATTTCATTGAGTCCTGGGACCCATTAAAATAAACACTTTGCACCCAAGAGGGAATTTATGCTAATAGGATGCGGGTTGCGCAGGTAAATTGAATGGTCATCAATTCCTATGTCTATTATTAGGTAAACTGCATACGAATTGCACAGAGTTACTCACTGGCACCTGTAAAACTGTTAATCTTTTCATCTGAATAATCTGAATAAAAACGAACTTCACCTATCATGCTTATCTATTTGCTGCGAGGAGTGAGTGAGTGAACTCGGGTTTAACGTCCCACCAACAACGAGGTCATATGGAGACGGGACCTCGGTTTAAAGTCTTATCCGAAAGACCGGAGAAGCGGGGAATTGATCTTGCGACCCCTGAATTGGTAGTCCGGAGTGTTATCCACTACGCTACAGCCGCTCCTTTGTTGCGAGGAGATCCTACTGGTGATGAATAGGATTAATTTATCTATAGAAACATTTCTTGTATGTGATATATATATATCTTTATATATGGCCACGGTTTAGAGCTAGGTCATTAAATTACTGTACTCGGTTTTACTTAAGATTCTGCAATACACTTCGGCCATTTTGGACCAGATTTCTGCATAAAATCACATCTAATCACAGCCCAAATAAAGCAAAATTTTGAAATAAAAGCAGTTCTTTTGCCTAGATATGATGAAACAATATCTCTAAATGTACAGAATGATATTGTAAAAGGTACCTTTGAAGAGTTCTCATTTTTTTTCGTTTTTCTCTCACATGGTCAAAATTTGTCTAAGTCCATTTTATACAAGAAAGTGTTGAAATTATCCCCGTGATGTCACATGATATTATTCAAGCATTACTGAGATTGTCCTCCTGAACACACTGTTCATCCAGATGGAACAAGTTGGTGCCCATGCCAAAAATGCTCATATAAATTTATGGGAACATGCACTTTTTGAAGTGCATGCTACTGTTATTTGTCTGTATATTGTTTCAGAAGTACTATGGATATGCCATCAGTGTTGAAGGCAGCAAGTTCCAGGAGCTAAGCCTGGGCAAGTAATTGAAACTGCAGGGGCTTCGAGCTTAATGTTATGATACAGTCTCTCTATTCTGTAATGTTAAGTGCTTATTTTGCCAGACAGTCCTTCATAAAAAATGTTCCCTATCAACATTTCAATATAATGATTAAAACGTCCATCTCCGTGATTTATTTATCTTTTAAAAATCATATCATAACAAGTGATAAACAGCCCAACTTCTTATTTACTCCTAACTTGGAGCCCTTTACTCCATTTGTTTGGTTTGGTTGGGCACTCCTTTTTTCAGAGAATAATCAACTCTTGATACCGAAAGTCAAAGTTCATCTCAAATTACTGATAGCTCAAAGTAAATTTTTAGATCCCGGAAATTTTCTTTTGAGATACCAGTAGTTTAGTGTAAACAGTATTTTATTTGTATAAGCAACATTTTGACACTATTAGATAGGCAATACAGATAGGCAATACAAACAAGAATACAATATACAAAAGGGATTCAGAAAGAAGTCATATGACTTGTTTAAATCTGTATCTGTTGGGATACAGATTAAAATATTGGGATACCAGTAGTTTGAGATAACAGGAAAGGAAATATGTGCAAACCATATTCTTTGATATAAGAGGGTACTCTGAAATATCAGTGTTTTAGATAACAAGATTTAACTCAAGATGTCTGTAAACGACTCTAATTTCAAAATCCTGTTGAAAACCCTGGAGGGATTTTCTTTCTGTTCACAGGGACCGAATATGCCGGGCCCTATTGCCAATGGAAATGTCTTTAAAATCATGCAGAATTGGCCAGTATCAGCAGTACTCCATAATGCTAATGGTTGTCTTGGCATCTTCGCCCTCCCAATTATCTCCAAATGTTCATTAGAATTAAAAGTATATTTGTGCCGTGAAATTAAAACTGTCCATAGAATGACTGTTTCATAGATTCTCCCCTATTTCAATTGTCCTTTGGTACAACTGAGTATCTGGTGTGTTTGAGAGCTATGCTGTGATACATATACTTGCTTGTAGAAATTTAAAGCCTTGCATTTGAGGTTATGAATCAGAAACTTGATTCATGAAAAATCTCCTGCTATAATTTAAATACTGAGTTTAAAAAAGATAATAAATTTCACAAATACGTGTCTGAAACATAATATATGTAGTTAGTATCATGCATAATTTCAACAACAAAAAATAAACACAATTTGCACATCTGAATATTGAGCTATCATAAGTCATAATGCACTGGTTATTCCTTGACATTTCTTAACACAACCCAGCGGGCACATAACGTTGAAATGACGTCTTGTTGACGTCGATGCGATGCCAGATCATCACGTCGCATCGACGTCAATACAATGTCATTTTGACGTCATGTGCTTACTAGGAAGCAAGTACATATACAGCAGTAATTATTTGGGATTGAAGTTTAAACTCCAATTGCAAAGAGGCTGTTTGGAACCCACCAACCATTAACCTGTATAGTCCGACAAAAGAGATTAGGTCATAACCCGGATGTGATTCTTATCAAGCCTTTGACATGTCTGAAAATCTTCCTCACCCTTTCATGTTTATTTTGCTATAAAAAGGTTGTTGGTTTTTTATCCGTGAATGACCCCAATTATCAAAAAAAAAGCTGTATGACATTAAGCTGTGCGATGGGGTTTTCCTCTTCACGCAGTACAATCTTTAAGCCCAAAACGTAGAGGTGAGGTAGAAGTAGGGCCGTTTTTTCGACGGAGTTAGAGGGTTATCATGCGAACCGAACAACCAACTAAATGTTTTGTACCACTTCAGAAACTGAGGGTGAGGTTGGGCCTGTAAAATCGATTTAAGCCCCCCAGTAATTCATTACTGACCGTTCCAAGGCGGTAGTTCTGTTGTGGTTCTTTGTTACCTGTTTTTGGTGTCAGAGTTTCTGTGATGTTTTACCTTATGTATGTTATTATTATTTTTGGTTCGGTTTGGGTTGCTGAGTGGCCACCTTTTGGGAACAAGCTGCTCACTCGGTTGGCCATATGTTCTCTGTATCTTGATTATTTGTAATCTTAGTTGTTTCCAACTATGGTTTGAGGGCTGGATTTGGATTTTGATTGTTTCAGTTCCTGGTCTTTGCATACTTTTTACTTTTTTCCCAAATTGCATCAGAAAACCACACAAAAATATACGTTTGCATTTATTGTTTAAGATTAAACTAAGTGCAGTCTTTACTACATATAAAATAGACAAGAATTTAATAATCATTATTGTAATCTCGTGTCTCGTGCAAACGGTGATTCTGTTACAAGTTAGTAAATGTCACAAGTCTTGTGTGAGCGACCGACACTAGTACCGTTATTTTCGACCAAAAAGTTTGAAAACCTGGGCGTTATCTTACAGCAGGGTAAGTTTTGCTTAGTTTGGATATTTTTTAGATATGTATAGTGGAAATTCCCCCAAAACAGTTAAATGCCTCCAAAAGGATAAAAGGCAAACAATGCTAGTGCATATCTTGGACGGTGAGGCTATAGCTAGGCCAAAATTTACGGAGTTGAAATTCGTTTCACCGGTTAAAGTGTTGTGACTAGGGAACTCCTCATAAATAGTAAAACGGCACCTTATATAGATGCAATACTTAAGAAAATAGCATTTTATATGAAAATTAAGATATGCCATGGTCAAATAATAAAGTGAAAAGACATGCTCACGTCATGAGCAGACATACTGCCACGGTTCAAAGAATACAGCAAAGTTTTATAGTCGACCAGTTCTGTTCAAGCTTTACCTAGTGGCAAGCTTCTCATGTAACGCTTCTTAATATGTAACAAAATTATAGTAATGTTCACACGTGTGTGTTTTTAAACAACATATGAGCGGCGACACGAGAAAACCAACACAGTGGTTGTGCGCCCAGCGCAGACTCAGATCAACCAGATCAACCTGGGCATTTGCCCAGTCTGATCAGTCTTCGCTGTCCGCACGGAGGTTGCTTAGACACTAACTGCCCTTAAAGCGCACTGCCAAGTTTCTCATCAGACTGGGCGGATGCCCAGGTTGATCTGAGTCTGCGCTATGCGCACAACCACTTTGTTGGTTTTCTCGTGTCGCCGCTCATATACTCTTACAATTGTCGCATGATTCTAAACTTCAACACATAATTGATCCGAAATGATGTTTTTTTAGAATCAGCTAATTTTCGAATCGACTCAGTGCTGTTTCAAAAGAAAATGATCTTTGACCCAAATTATCTTGAAACAGAATAAGTATATATCTCAGGTCTTATGAAGCCGATCTCAATGTCGTATAACGCAGTTACCCCTTACTAATGCCGTTTGCCTGAAGTAATAGGTTTATTACCAGGACACGACAATACATCCTGGTTCAGTTCCACGTCGTCCCTCTTATGGAGTGTATATTTCTCAACTTATAAGATTTGCTAGAGTGTGTAGTCATGTAGATGACTTTAATGCTCGTAATAAATGTTTAACTGCTAAACTTCTTCAACAGGGCTATCGGTATCATAAGCTTAGAAAGGCTTTTTCTAAATTCTATCGCAGACACCATGAATTGGTTTCAAAATTTGATGTCGGATTAAAATTTCTTTTACACCAAGGCCTATCGGAACCAGAATTTTATGGTGACTTAGTATACAAATTCAAAAAGATTAAGGGTAGGACTGATTTTTCTGATCAATTCCGAAAAATAATAATACGTCACAAACGTATTGGCTATAATTTAAATGTTATGCGACAGTCTGCATGCTTAGTGATTAACCCAATCACGGTTGATAACTTTGCTGCACTCTTTAATTGCACACCGGGGGATCGGTCGTCAGACTCTATGATGGCCCCGACCTAAAGCTATATATTTTAGTTGGTTGGGACCGGAGCCTTTTTGTCTGTTGCTTGGTCCACCGGGGCTCAACTGGTGACCTTCTTTTGCTTCAGATTTCCAGTGGGGTTGTTTGGCAGGACAGGGATCTCCACCTGTCAGACGGCCCGTTGTATCTGTTGAGTCCCCGTCTTTGCTTCTTCATGGTGTTGAAATTTGATTTATGTGTTTACCGTGATGATTCATTGACGAGTTAGAGGGTTATCATGCGAACCGAACAACCAACTAAATGTTTTGTACCACTTCAGAAACTGAGGGTGAGGTTGGGCCTGTAAAATCGATTTAAGCCCCCCAGTAATTCATTACTGACCGTTCCAAGGCGGTAGTTCTGTTGTGGTTCTCTGTTGCCTGTTTTTGGTGTCAGAGTTTCTGTGATGTTTTACCTTATGTATGTTCTTATTATTTTTGGTTCGGTTTGGGTTGCTGAGTGGCCACCTTTTGGGAACAAGCTGCTCACTCGGTTGGCCATATGTTCTCTGTATCTTGATTATTTGTAATCTTAGTTGTTTCCAACTATGGTTTGAGGGCTGGATTTGGATTTTGATTGTTTCAGTTCCTGGTCTTTGCATACTTTTTACTTTTAGTTTTTTTAAGCAGTTAACAGGACGGGCGGTCATGTTGAGGGCAAGCGGGGGAAAGGCTTGGCAAGTAGGTCAAGGATGGAAAAAGTTAAGAAAGTATTCTTAGCCTTTACTTCATCACTTCGTTTTTAGAAAGTTATCATTTGCATAATGCTATGTGATCTGGTATACAATCAAGCTGTAGAAGTGTTATAATTTTACTCGATTCTGCAGATGATGCCTGTCTTAAGGCAAGGTATCAAACAAATTCATGTAAATGTAACTTTTTCCAATTAACCCTTGCCGAGAAAAGGTCCTGATCGACCCAAGGTCATCATTTGAACAAGCTTTGTAGTACTTGAGTACTCAATGGTACGAACGAAGTTTGGAGGTCATCTATCTTTTGGATCTTAAAAAAGGTTTTAAAGGTATTTACCATGTATGGGGATGGTGGCTATATTGATCATGCTATTAGTAGTAAAAGAATTGTTTTTACATATTTCGTTCCACTCAACCTGTGAATACTCCGTATGGAATTTTGTTACTATCGACCGAGTGTTTCAGATAGATGGATGGATGGCTTGCGATTTTACGTCTTTTTTCAGTCATATCAGGACGATGGAAAGGTGATAATTGAATGCTGTGTGCAATGGAACCCCGTTTACGATTGAAAAGATTCCCGCCAACAGCGGGGCCTGAACCCGGGACCGCTAGATCAGTAGGCCAGCGCTTAATCTACCGAGCTACCGGGACTCCTAGTTGTTTCAGAGGTTTTAGTCGTTAAAATTTGGCGGATGACTGCCTAGCGTGCATATTTTATAATTTTCCTTGGATCTCGGCGAAGGTGAGCAAAAATACTCATGTTGGCCAATACCGAGTTAAAGTATTTGTTTTTGTTGTTGTTTCAGTAATGGCTGTTAAAACCTATTTGAAACAAAGGATGACGTTGGCCAACAAATTTTTAAATGAAATGTTATAAAAATTGAACTTTGTTATGACAAAAGGAGAGCAAAGCTCCATTCTTTTATTTAAAAGTCGCTGTCTTTTATCCTATAATCACTGCATTACTTAAAGCATCGACCACTAATCTTTAGCATCTTTAGCTAACTGGACCAAGAATGTCTGCTGACATCTGAGACATTCTAAGCAACCTCCGCTTAAACCATGTGGTACACCATTCATCACCGCCCATAAAATCGCTTATACCAAATAAAGTTGACGGAACTGTATTTTATAACGTCACTTCATGTTCGTTTACTGTTTATTGCACAAAACTGATGATGGATCAAGAATGTAGAATACAGAGAATACAGAAAATTGGAATTTGTCATATCTTGATGTCACTTGACAGGACAGGCGACAACCACGGCTTCGACTCAAATTTTTCGACAGCATACACAATAAACCTGTGGGATCTTATACTCTCTCATCGACTTCATTGACAAGTCACATCAATTTACTTTAGACTGCACACACGGAGATGCAATGGTTCTCCTAGATATTGTGTAAAATATAAGTTTTACCTGGTAGCTATATCAATCCTCGATTTGTTTACATAAATTTTGTAGCCTCACTTACCCGGAAGTTCGCCTAATTCTTTCAACACCCGTAAATTTTGGGCCTAAAGATTGTACTGCGTGCTCTTAAACCAATCCCAAAAATTTAAATCCCTTTGATAAGACAGTCCTAGATTCTTTGGATTGTTTTCTAAAAAAACCCTCCCCACTCCCGTCTTGTAGTTGAAAATAAAGTAATATGACTCATTCGATATCACATCAACGTATAAATACCTGGATTATAATTATTTCATTTCCTTAACATTTGATGCAAATGTTCTTTAGTAGGATGGAGGAGTGTAGTAGTACGGCCAATTATTCAAGTGTAAATATGAATATAGGTATATAGAGTGTATAACTGACCAGTCTAACTGGTCCGGACCTTTTAGCCTAGTGGTTGTGTGCTCGCTTTATAATCTTGGGGTCGCGGGTTCGATTCCCAGTCGGGGCGCTCGACAAAATTTTCTTTACAGATTTTTCTCCTCCTACTACAATAGTAGAGAGGCGCGGTAGCCGAGTGGTTAGTGTGGCTCGGTTATTGTGCAGAAAGTCGCCGGAAGGGCGTGAGTTCGCGGCTCACTGTCGCCATCCGACGACTGGACAACTCTGTCAACCCAGCAGTAAGTGGGTACCTTTTTTGAATTAGGGAAGGACAAGGCAGCGAAAGGAGAGAGATGGGCTCCGCCTTTCATCAGCAGTGCCCAAGATACAGTGGGTCTCTAATCCCCACTGCCCCTACGGCTATTAGGCTATGGAAAACCTTTACCTTCTTACTACAATAGTCTTTATATACCTGATTATCGATATCCGTGCACTTACCTCATCACACCAGTCTCCATATGATAACAAACTTCTAGACACACAAAAAAAATCTTTATTCAAATCTCGCAGAGAAAAACTGTACAAAATGAACAATTTTAGTGATTCCATAAGCTAACTCTTACCAAACATGTGAGTAGTATAGCTGCAACTGCAATTTTCCTAAAATATTGGACACCTAAATTTAAAGTACTTGTATATACAAGTACTTTAAATTTAGGTGTCCAATATTTTAATACAGGCCTTTGCGAATCCGTGATACTGCAATTTGTGATCATCTGATAAAGAAGCCGAAACAACCTACCGGCGTTCACTATTCGTTAGAACGAAGCTGTGTCTGATTTACAACTTTCGGCAGCAGCATACGGCTTATCAGTAATTGTTACTATTGTGATACCTGTTGCTCCTCTGGGTGTGTTATATGTTTCGCAAGCGCTATCGATCAACACGGCTGCGTTTACGGCTCGTAGTTTTAAGTGCGGTTATGTCACAGAGAAGAAAAATTAAGAGATCAAACAGATATGGAGACAGGGAAGAAGACATGAAGTTGCCGGTAGAGAAATTGAAAGAAGTAATTTATATCGTTTCAATAACGACATTTGTAATGACGTAGAGTATTAATGTAAAATACAGTCATTATAGAAGTTTCAAGTTTATAGCAACGTTTGAAAATTAACCTAAAATGGACATGAAGAAAGGGCTGGCTTGCTTAATTCAAACATATCAACTGCGAACCATACACCTAAAACGTCAAACCACATACATAACTCGACTAACTACATTTCGATCAATCTAAATACAATATAAAAAAGAATATAATAGATTGAATTCTATCCAACAAACCCGTATAAGTTGTTCGTGGCACCTATGTTCAGGACAGCTACTTGTATTAGTAACAAAGCTTGTGGTAAGTTGGATTTTGAATAATGTCCATTGACACCAGAAGTTTAAGCTGTCTCAATTAGTTGGTGGTGGCGAAACATTACAAACAATACTTTAACATAAGCATGCAATATAATGCGATTTTACGGCCGTAAAAATAACAATTTTCAGATGAAATATTGTGACATTTTTTTCTTATTTTTGCTCCAAACATAGATTTTGGGTAAATGTTAGAACATGAACATCTCCGTACTCATGAAGGTTTTACTGAAAACCAGACAAACTAAGATTTTTGGTCTAATTGCCGTCAGATTTGCATAAAATCATGCAACTGGATATATATTAGAAATGCCTTGGTGACGCGATACTAATAAATACCCACAATAGACCTTGAGCTGACCATAGACCCCCCTGCCCCCCCAGGGGGAGTTTTGTACCCTATAATTTTCTGAAACTACATTATATAAGGCACAAAATGACACATGTTAGCCCTCTGTACGTTGGGGCGTTAACGTGTAACGTCAACGTCAATTATACTACCCAAATTTACATATTCACGTTATAATAGAAAATACACATTGGTATACACGTTAGTATTCGCCCTAAATAATGTTGGGTTTTGTCTGATAGTACATAAATCGCTGTTTCAAGGTAAATGACATGATCAAGGATAAGTTGACTAGCCCGTATAACGTAGTTTACATTGTATTTGACGTTTTTCCCATTCAGTGTCCAAATACATGTAATATAAGGAGCAAATTGTAAGAATTAAAGTGAAGAGAAAAGTTATTGTCATATATATGACTGTTTCAATATTCTAGTATAAAAAACAAACAAAATAAAGTCTTACAAAACTCGTCAGCATTCACGATAAATATGTAACGTATATAACCACAACAAAAATTCAGGAAAAAAATCAACAAGACTAAATCGCTGAATTGGTGGACTGAAGTGTATACGTGCTCCATCAATCTTCTTTGATTCATGCCAAGCTTAGATAAGTTAGGCAGCAGTGAGCAGTGGATATATTAAATGTGGACAGACACTTATCTTATTTTTGAAGAATTTAACCTACAAGATGACGAGAAAATCTAAGAAAGCCAACATCAGCTGCATTTTATTTTCAATGTTCTCTGTATTATGTCTTAAGTAGACACTGTTGTATATTTAAATATGAAGAAACGCCAATGTTTTGTGTCCTCAAACTATAAAAAAACATCGGATAGTGTATATTTGAAAAGCAATCTAACAGTAACCTTACGTTACATAATTGTAATATGTCGTGGGGTGGGGGGGGGGTAAGATTTGTGAGTCATCTGTTATCAAAAATTTAGTTCCCGGGCGATATGAATTACTCATTGCTGTAGTATTAGCTTACCACTTGTTGTCAGATGGCAAATTTAGCTCTTTGAAATACACAAGAGCTCAGCAAGACGCACATAGATTGTTATAGCTGAAGTAGTTTGACTTTGCCTTCAATTCACTTTCACTTAAAAGTGACTTCATATTATTTTTTTAATTTTATGCATAGAATGTAATAAGTTAATATATGCTGCAACTGATTAATATTTAGGTTCTCATCATGATGGGGATAAAACCAATTTCGCTACCTGTGCTGTTGGTTGACTCATTCAATTACCCTACATACAAATATGCAACTGTGACTGCCAGCCGAGGCAATCAAAAGCAGTACCAACTCTTCCAACAGGGATTAACACCATTTTTGCTATGCTGTCAGTCGAATCGTCAGCCACGAGCCTCTTTGCACAGTAACTGCTTTATATAGGTTAGCAAATATGTGTGGCTCCCGTGATCATAACTTACATGTTAATTTGTGATCTACGTGATCTGTTTATGCAGCTCCCTGCCATCAAATACATTGCAAACTATTAACAATGTGAAAAATAAAGGTTGATAGAAAGCGACATGCTTTATAACGCATACAACATTCTGTTCAGAGTTTTATTTTTCATTATGTTGTTACCAATATTTAACTGGTCAGGTAATTTTGCAAACCCCATGGTTTTATTCCCACTTATTGCACTATCAAGGACTAAAGCTGTTACGAAATACAAATTTCAGTCAGACAACTTTTCAATATGTAAGCAGCTAAAATTGCAGTCTGGATATTTCCAAAATGCTGTATTCTCTAACAGTATTTAACATATTTGGACAAAGATGATAAGATAAGCAGTAAGGTATCATAAATAAGCAGTTTTCAACCATATTTATTGCTAAAAAGTAAACAATATGGTAATACAAGATCACAGAGATCAAATGCAGTAAGTTATTTAGGTTAGCCCTTCCTTGACATGTATAGGTATGCACTATTTCTATTGTTTGATTATTTGCTCTTTAGAAATACTGTATTACTAGTTAAGAATATCGGAAATGAAGAATCTATAAACTCGCAATTAATATGTTGTATACGTTACTTGTTCGGTCTTTCTTTTCTTTTTTTCCTCAATATTATGCTGCAAAGCATAACTACAGTATAGGGGAATACATTCTGAAGGAGAACAACTAAGATTTGCTTATCAATATCTGAACAGCGATGACAAACATTAATATATTCTGTCATTTTCATTTGCCATTTCATTATGTGTGCAGAGCTACTGAAACACTGTCCCTGGAAAAAAAACATTTTTGTCCAACTAAACGTATCTTTATGTTCTTTGGTGAATAGATGCTTTAATAGATGGTTGAATGTAGTTAGAATCTTTAAGAGATGATTGAATGTAGTTAGACTTTATAGAGAAAGAAACATAAGCATAGAAATATAGATCATCTTAAACATAGCATTTATAGATTGCTACAGTATACTAGTAAACTGCCAGTGTCTCTATTCTGTATCAAATGTTTCTAATACTATTCTCCCAAACTCCTGGTTGACACATTAACGTTAGTTACATAAATGAACTAAATAAAACAATGTATTGACATTACCATTAATTATTTTCAAAAGTTTGTTTCTTTACTATAACTCAGCAATGTTGTTTCCTTTGGTAACGTAAAATATACGATAGTCTTACAAAAGTAAGTATACCCTGCCAGCAAATATCTACATTAGCTTTGATGCAGAACTGTATTAAATTTGGCTTAAGTTTTCAAACTTCAGGTTAACTGTTCTGCTTCATAGTTTTTTTTTTTCAATGTGCACGTAAAAACTATACCAAATCCTGTCAATAATCAAGGTGGTACTCCATTTTACATTGTTAATTACGGATTATTTTATAATTTTATACTAAACACATCAACAGCGCTTAGCTTTTAATGTTATCAAACTGATTGTATATCATTTGATTCGAGCCCTATATGCAAAATCTATGCTGGCTTAGCTGCGGTTTTATCTTTTTTTATCTTTTCTGATGTGGTATTTTGTTAATTTATTTATTTTTTCTATTTTTTTATTTTCTAAGTTGTATATAACAAAATTTCACGTATGTTAGTGTCTTTAGAACTCAAATGTACAAATTGTAAAAGAAACAAACTGGGCAATGTAAATACTTTTATTTTTTATATATAATAACAAAGTAAACAGCAAAAAACGTTTTACATGTGCAGAATATGTGAGTGCCTTTAACATTACAATTTGAAGTATACTGTGTTTAATCACGTATAAAACACACCTCATGATCCCTAACAGTAATAACTGAGAGAAGTGTTGCTAGGTCCAAGTACACAATACATTATAAAAACACCCAGACTTATATGTGTTATTGTTTTTTATGTGACAGTGGGAAAAACCTGATTAAAGGTATTACAATGTAATATTTTAAATGTTAATGTTATTTACGTAACTACTAGTAATAGCTTATCATAGAAAATAAACCAGAATGCAATTTTTCTTTAATATTAAAAGATTCTTTTATGAAGAAACTGCTACCAACGAAAATAAAATGATTTTATTTTCAAATTGTATGAGTATAAAAAAATAGCCCTCGGTAACGTATATAATCGATCATTATGGCCGACTAATATGCGTTCAAAATATCGAGGAACTGTTCCTTGCTGTTTAGATAGGCTGGCATATTCAATATTACCTTTTACTGTTGTTTTTTTATTCATACAGTGTAGTTCAAGCACTTGAATTATACAGAAAGTGATAATTGTAATATGCAACATTTATAAGGGAGTACTGTGTTCAACATCCAATTTCTCCTAAAGTATACAAGGTAGGATAATAATTTTTGCAGATCTGAAAAGACCAATAAATTATCTTTAATACAGTAACATTTTTTGGTTGGTTGGTTGATTTGATGATTAACGTCCACGGTAAACAACTAAGGTCATGTCGGGACGGTCAGTTAACCTAACCACACTATTCCTGGGCAGGCTTAGACCTCCTAAGCGGTTAACCAGTACTAAGTGCACATACTTTCGCCAGTAACTGACAACTGCCCTTCTTGAATCAGTGGAAGGAGAAACGAAAGTATGTGGCCAGACCGGGATTCGAACCCAGGACCTCTGACTTACGAGTCAGGTGCCCTACCGATTGCGCTACCCGGCCCGGCTAATACAGTAACAATCATATGGTCTAATACTAAAGGAATAACTTACAAAAAGAAAGTATTTTGGATGGAAATAGCAATTTTAATGGAGTGTAAAGACAAATGTCACGTATATTACACCATGTAGGCTAAAGTGACCTTTCAAACATCCTAACTTTTAGCTACTGGATTGTTCTATTAGACTCTACTATAATTTTAAACATAGGAAAGTGACTTCTATTTTTTATAATTTTTGATAATTTTTATTTTATGTCTATTTTTTTTTAATGGGTAACGTTTGATAACAGGCTGTTACAGCTTAACGCCCCACTCGCCAGAGGGCTAACATGCTGCAAAATACTTCTAAGATGCTGGGCTTTAAGAGAAGTATGGTCCACAAAACTCCCCCTGGGGGGGGGGGGGGGGGGAGGTAAACCATATTTGGCTCATGGCCTACAACGTATGACTTGATAAAGAAACTTTGAAAATATTCCCCGAATTATCACTTTTATCTTTTTAATTTATAGCTTTATGAGCCGAGTCATAAAGAAACCTCCTTTTCCCTACTGCACAGGCTGACCAGCACATTTTTTCGCTGCCGCTAGAGAGTAGAATCTCTAACCTGTTTAGAAACCCCTGAGGCCAGTTTTCTTGCAAAGTGGCTGGTAAGTAATTGCACACTTGGTTTCTATACCTAATATCTATAGAGATAAAATGAGTGTCGTCACGAGAAAACATGTCTTTGGGGTTTCCAACCTGGTCCGACACAAACCGGGATTTGCAGCCACAGAAGATGGCTAGAGGCTTGAAATTTCAGATTTAGAAATAAGAGGGATTGTACTATCTACGATCCACTGCGCGGTGATCAGCGCCTTTGTTTTCATATATGCAGAAGCAGGTTTTCTCACGTTGGTTGGTTGGTTGGTTTGATGCTTAACGTCCACGGTAAACAACTAAGGTCATGTCGGGACGGTCAGTTAACCTAACCACACTATTCCTGGGCAGGCTTAGACCTCCTAAGCGGTTAACCAGTACTAAGTGCACATACTTTCGCCAGTAACTGACAACTGCCCTTCTTGAATCAGCGGAAGGAGAAACGAAAGTATGTGGCCAGACCGGGATTCGAACCCAGGACCTCTGACTTACGAGTCAGGTGCCCTACCGATTGCGCTACCCGGCCCAGCTGGTTTTCTCACGACGCGACTCAAAAATATAGATGTATTCAAAGCAAGGAGATGTATAGTTAAATGCAGTTCATTTTAATGCAGCTACGAATTCAGAAAAACACTGCAAAATATGCGTCGACTCTTTCCTAAGACTGCATCCATCGAGCGAATCTGCAAAGAACTAGAACAAACAAGGACAAAGAACCAACAAAAAACAAACACATCAAATAAGGGCAAACTCATGCAACAAGATCTGTCCGCGTACAGGATACTGTATAACACTTATATTTGGCGGCAGCAAAATTTGACGGTTTTTATTAACGGACCTTTTGGCGGATTTTTATTTTGGCGGTATTGTGATTTACAAAAATATGAAAGCAAAAGAAAAACAAGTGGCGAAAGATGCCATAGTCTTATAGACCGTTTGGGTAATAGTTTAAAATTGCCGTTCATAAATCTAGCGGCTGATTGCAGTGATTACAACTCATTCTATCATTATAAACAAAACTGTTTACATTATACAGGTTATAGTGTTGCTTCTGATTTAATTGAATTGGCTTATGTACTAAGAAGCATGACATAAACATCGCTACTCTCCGTTTCGCCTTGGTGTTTTACTTGGACTTTGTTCCTACTAATGCATATGCTTCGCATTTGCTTTGTTATAATAATGAAAGGAATATCTCTCAATGGTGGATCTCCCCTTTGATCAGCTGTTCAATTAGTGGCATTTTAATGTGGCGATTTTCTTCTTTTCCGCCAATATCGCCAAAATAAAGTGACCGCGAAATATAAGTGTTTTACAGTACCTGACAGCAATGTTTTAATTTGGGTAGCTGAATGTCCACTTGAAATTTTCAAACCTATGATTGTAGACTTATTGTCCACTTGGCTTGCTATACACCTGGTTGAACAAGCAAATTCGGTGAATTTATATCCCCCGCCGAAGTGGCCTTGATTTATTTATGGTTGTTTTAAGTTTCATAAAATTTTAAGTTTCAAAATTTTTTTTTCACTGGTTACTTAGGAGGCTGAACTTGTGGATTGTACATATAATCAAGGGCAATATCTCTGGGACAAGTAAGGCATAAGCTGGAGCTGTTCTTCTTAAACACTTGCCTCAGCATCACTGCACTATGATACATTTTAAATTCGGTTACAAAAATTTTGTTTGTCAGCACCCTACTTATGGCTAATTTGTGGATTTTAAATCAATTCAAGGGCATTAAATCATGCACTACTGAAGAGATTATGACAAAACTTAATGTGCACTGCCTTGTCACGACAATATATAATTATTATAAGTGTCATGAAATTCCATTTATTGGTTACTTAGTTATGACTCAATTTGTTGATTTTAAGCCAATTCAAGGGCAATAACTCATTGCTTACTGAAGCAATTCTGACAAACTGTAAGATGCACCAATATGTTATGGTGATACATATTTTGTGTAATTTTCATAGAATTCTATTCATTGATACATGTAAGTTAGTTATGGCTGGAAATGGCAATCTCACATTGATCCAAGGGCAATAATTCATGCACTTATGATGCCATTCTGATGAAACTTTATGTGCATAACCACTTTATGGTGATGCATAATTATTCAGTTTAAAGTTCATGAAGTATTGGTTACTTGTTTATGCCTAATTTCACTGATTTTAAGTCAATTAAAGGGCAATAACTCATGCATTACTGAATCCAGTCTGAGGAAACTTCATGTGCATTAGCACATTATAGTGATATATATTTATTTTAAGTTTCATGAAATTCTGCCAAGTGGTTACTTAGTTACAGCTCATTTCACTGATTTCAAGTTAATTAAAGGGCAATAACTCATGCATTACTGAAACTAGTCTGATGAAACTTTATGTGCCATAGCATGTTATAGTGATATATACTTATTTTAAGTTTCAAGAAATTCCGCTCAGTAGTTACTTAGTTATGGCTCATTTCATTGATTTTAAGCCAATGAAGGGGCAATAACTCATGCATTACTGCAGCCAGTCTGATGAAACTTCATGTGCCGCAGCGTGTTATAGTGATATATATTTATTTAAAGTTTCATGAAATTCCGTCCAGTGGTTACTTAGTTATGGCTCTGGATGGACAGACAGAAGGACGGGCAGGTCAATTAAAGGGCAATAACTCATGCATTACTGAATCCAGTCTGAGGAAACTTCATGTGCATCAGCACATCATAGTGATATATATTTATTTTAAGTTTCATGAAATTCTGCCAAGTGGTAACTTAGTTAAGGCTCATTTCATTGATTTCAAGTTAATTAAAGGGCAATAACTCATGCATTACTAAAGCCAGTCTGATGAAACTTCATGTGCAGCAGCGCGTTATAGTGATATATACTTATTTTAAGTTTCAAGAAATTCCGCTCAGTGGTTACTTAGTTATGAATCATTTCATTGATTTTAAGCCAATAAAGGGGCAACAACTCATGCATTACTGAAGCCAGTCTGATGAAACTTCATGTGCCGCAGCGCGTTACCATGATATATATTCATTTTAAGTTTCATGAAATTCCGTCCAATGGTTACTTAGTTATGGCTCCGGACGGACGGACGGACGGAAGGACGGACGGACAGACAGAAGGACGGACAAACGGACATGGAGAAACCTATATCCCTCCCCCGCCGAATCCAGTCAGAGGAAACTTCATGTGCATCAGCACATCATAGTGATATATATTTATTTTAAGTTTCATGAAATTCTGCCAAGTGGTTACTTAGTTAAGGCTCATTTCATTGATTTCAAGTTAATTAAAGGGCAATAACTCATGCATTACTAAAGCCAGTCTGATGAAACTTCATGTGCAGCAGCGCGTTATAGTGATATATACTTATTTTAAGTTTCAAGAAATTCCGCTCAATGTTTACTTAGTTATGAATCATTTCTTTGATTTTAAGCCAATAAAGGGGCAATAACTCATGCACTGATGAAACTTCATGTGCCGCAGCGCGTTACCATGATACATATTTATTTTAAGTTTCATGAAATTCCGTCCAGTGGTTACTTAGTTATGGCTCCGGACGGACGGACGGAAGGACGGACGGACAGACAGAAGGACGGACGGACATGGAGAAATCTATATCCCTCCGCCTTCGACGGGGGATAATAGGAACTGCTCATTCGGTTTTCCGTGTGTGTCTTTCGTGAGCCTTTGTATATTTTTGTGAGTATGCTTCTTTCCCTTTCGGTTTTGAGGGCGGGATGTTGGATTTGATTGTATTAATTTCTGATCATCTGCCTATCCTTTTACTCAACTCCGATGTCAACGTAAGGGAGGCAATTCAACACTAAAACATAACTCTATATAAAACTGTATTGAGTTATGGATAAATTAACTTATTTTGGATTCGCTCCTTACTGACCACAGCAATCTTTCTTTACAGTATGAATAAGTGTATGATATCCACGAATGCTTGTGTGTATGAGTGTTAGACCACAGGCATACAGAGTCTAATCACCAGTTTACACCCACGTATGCCTCCAACGATGCTGTACTGTGTAAACGCTCTACCATATACCTAAAAACTATATAACATGCCACGAAGATAAATCAGTTGAGCTGCGACACGAGAAAACCTACAAAGTGGTTGTAGGCCCAGCGCAGACTCAGATCAGCCTGGGCATCCGCCTAGTCTGATCAGACTCTTCGCTAAGCGCCTTAAGGGTAGCTAAGGGACTAAGCTATCTCCATGCGCCCAGCAAAGACTTTGATCAGACTGGGCGGATGCCAAGCTGATCTGAGTCTTCGCTGGGCGCACAACCACATCGTTGGTTTTCTCGTGTCGCGGCTCAAATCAGTTTATTGTTTATGTCTCTAAACAAGATTTAAAACATTATTGTGGATATATCTAACCACAAACATCACATCAAAGTGGCATACCACCATTTTAATATAGATAATGATCATGAAAGTCATCCTAACAGATCTAAATACGCTTCACAACAGACAATACGTTTATGTCCAGTATGATTCGAATGTTTTCGAGAAAAGTACTTGCTTGTGTCCTATCTAAAGATTTGTGTCCAAAGAGTACTTGCATCAGAAAACGCTTTACCACAAACTACACCTAAATGGCTTATCAGCAGTATGAACTAAGGCATGTCTCCGAAGAGTACTTGCTCGAGTAAATGTTTTACCACACATTTTTGAAGGTGGTATAATCGTGGATATAAGAACTAAATCACGAGACAGTCTCACGTCAGATAATTTCTTGACATTTTCTTCTGACATAATTAGACCACAAGACCAGATGAATAACCTGATACAGCTCCGATGCAAAAAAATATCATTTCGATGCTAAAAAATTCACCCGTATGTGATTGGGTGATCTATTTATAGAAATGTCACTAGGTTGTAAATTCGTGGATGTGTTCCGCCACGTGATGCAAAATCGACGTACCCACGTCAGGCCACTTAATTTTCTGTTGCATAAATGCTTTTGGAAACGTTTTATTCTTAAACAAATTACAGATAATCCAATCTATATCAGATATTAATGATTAAAGGAAGAAACGCCTTCATTCAGATGGGATTCATAACGCTCTTCATTAACTTTCCAACAATTAATACATTATAACTGTAGCGTCATAGCCCTTGAACAGAACGAGTTGAAATTCACTGTATCACTGTTTTGGTATATCCACTTGAATACAAAATAACAGTATGCACAGAACCTTTTTTCTTTCAAAAAAGAGTGAGCCTGGATTCAGCCCTATTTTAAAAACATAACACTTACTTTTTCAACAAAAACCACATAAGTACCCCCGGTATAATAATTAAATGAGCCGCGACACGACAAAACCAACAAAGTGGTTATGCGCCCGGCGCAGACTCAGATCAGCCTGAGCATCCGCCCAGTCTGATCAGAGTCTTCGCTGTCCGCATAAAGGTAGCTTAGACCCATAGCTATGTTTTAAAGGCAAGCAAAGTCTCTGATTAGACGGAACGGATGCCTAGGCTGGTCTGAGTCTGTGCTGGGCGCACAACCACATTGTTGGTTTTCTCGTGTCGCGGCTCAAATAAGAGAACAATTTTGCATTAGAAGTTTACACTCATACTAGGACAAACTGTTCACCGGAAGGTACAAAATCAGTCATCATTGCAATGTTTTTTTCTCTTTTCAGGCTGATATCCAAGATTAGAAAATGACCGCTTTTTAGGTATCAAAAACGAAATAGCGAAAGAAGGCACAACAGCTATTGATCATGCTTTTTTAAGTTTTATTTCCTATTTAGGCTCTAGGCATTTGTTTTTGTTATGTTATAAAACCTTTAATGCCTGGTTAAGTGTTGGAAGAAAAAGCACTCAGTGAAACTTCTTTTGCGCAAGAATATTACGCAAATTACTCACGCCCACGAATTTACAACTCCCACGATTTTACAACTACACCTATGTGGCTTTTCACCAATATGAACTAAGTTATGTCTGGAAAGATTTCTTCCTCGTGTCAACGCTTTTCCACAGACGTTGCAACTATGTGGCTTATCACCAGTATGAATCAAGGTATATGTTCAAATATAACTTCATGTGCAAACGCTTTACCGTAGACATTATAACAATGTGGCTTAGGGGAGAGTCGGATAACTTCGGACAGGCGGGTAAATTCGGACATAAAATTGCAAACAGTGAAAATCCAGATGAGATGGCTCATAATGAGCCGTCTCATCAGGATTTTCTCTGTTTGGCCAGTTTTATTTTAGTTCCAAAAAACTGATATAAAAAGGAAACAATGCCAGTGTCCCAGTTTACCCGCTGTCCGAAGTTACCCGACTCTCCCCTATCACTCGTGTGAATTATTTAATGTTCTCGAGATGTACCTGGCCCTGGAAATGTCTAACCGCAGACTTTATAACTATATGGCTTATCACCAGTATAAGTTCGTCGATGTCTCCGCAGATAACCAGCCTGTGAAAAATGTCACAACATTATGGTTTATCACCAGTATGAATACGTTTAGACACCAAAGAATATTTGCCTGTTGAAACGTCTTACCACAGACATCACAACTATGTGAGTGAGTGAGTGAACTCAGGTTTAACGTCCGCCAACAACGAGGTCATATGGAGACGGGACCTCGGTTTAAAGTCTCATCCGAAAGACCGGAGAAGCGGGGGATCGAACCTGCGACCCCTGGATTGGTAGTCTGGAGTGTTATCCACTACGCTACAGCCGCTCCTATCACAACTATGTTGCGTATCACCAGTATGAATCAACGTATGTCGCCGAAGATTACTTGCCTGTGTAAACGCTTTACCACAGACGCAACAACTATGTGGCTTATCATTAGTATGAATCGAGGTATGTTTTCGAAGATAACTTTTAAGTGCAAAGGCTTTACCTCAGACACTACAACTATGTGGCTTATCACCAGTGTGAAGTATTTCATGGGCTCGAAGGAAACCTGCCCCTGAAAATGTTTTATTACAGACTGTACAACCATATAGCTTATCTCCAGTATGAATCCGTTGATGTGTTCTAAGATGACCAGCCTGCGAAAATGTCTGACCACATGTATCACAACAATATGGTTTTTCACCAGTATGGATAAGTTTATGAGACCAAAGAATACTTGCAAGCTGAAACGCCTTTCCACAAATATTACAACGGTATGGCCTATTACCATTATGTATCAAGGTATGTGTTCGAAGATTACCAGCTTGTGTAAACGATTTACCACAGAAATTACATTTGTGTGGCTTATCACCGGTATGAATCAAAGTGTGTTCGAAGATGACTTGTATGTGAAAATGTTTTACCGCAGACGCCACAACTATATGGCTTATCACCATTATGTATCAAGGTATGTCTACGAAGAGTACCAGCTTGTGTAAAGGCTTTACCGCAGAGATTACAACGGTGTGGCTTCTCATCAGTATGAATCAAGGTATGGTTTTGAAGATGACTTGCATACGAAAATGTTTTACCGCAAACATTACAACTATGTGGCTTATCAACAGTATGAATCCGTTAATGTGTTCGAAGATTACCAGCCTGCGAAAATGTCCGACCACATGTATTACATCAATATGGTTTATCACCAGTATGAATCACCGTATGTCTCCGAAGATTACTTGCCTGTGTAAACGCTTTACCAAAGACGTTACAACTATGTGGCATATCACCAGTATGAATCAACGTATGTTGTCGAAGATGACTTGCTCGTGAAAACGCTTTATCGCAGAGATTACAACGGTGTGGCTTCTCATCAGTATGAATCAAGGTATGGTTTTGAAGATGACTTGCATACGAAAATGTTTTACCGCAAACATTACAACTATGTGGCTTATCACCAGACTGAGTATGAATCCGTTTATGTGTTCGAAGATTACCAGCCTGCGAAAATGTCCGACCACATGTATTACATCAATATGGTTTATCACCAGTGTGAATCACCGTATGTCTCCGAAGATTACTTGCCTGTGTAAACGCTTTACCACAGACGTTACAACTATGTGGCATATCACCAGTATGAATCAACGTATGTTGTCGAATATGACTTGCTCGTGAAAACGCTTTACCGCAGAGATTACAACGGTGTGGCTTCTCATCAGTATGAATCAAGGTATGGTTTTGAAGATGACTTGAATACGAAAATGTTTTACCGCAAACATTACAACTATGTGGCTTATCACCAGTATGAATCCGTTTATGTGTTCGAAGATTACCAGCCTGTGAAAATGTCCGACCACATGTATCACAACAATATGGTTTATCACCAGTATGAATCACCGTATGTCTCCGAAGATTACTTGCCTTTGTAAACGCTTTACCGCAGAGATTACAACGGTGTGGCTTCTCATCAGTATGAATCAAGGTATGGTTTTGAAGATGACTTGCATACAAAAATGCTTTACCGCAAACATTACAACTATGTGGCATATCACCAGTATGAATCAAGGTATGTTGTCGAAGATGACTTGCTTGTGAAAATGCTTTACCGCAGACATTACATCTATATGGCTTATCACCTGTGTGAATCCTTTGATGGATTCGTAGAGTACCTGCCTGTAAAAATGTCTTATCACAGACTTCACAACTATATGGCTTATCACAATTGTGTATCAAGGTATGTGTCCGAAGATTACTAGCTTGTGTGAACGCTTTACCACAAAAATTACAACTGTGTGGCTTATCACCGGTGTGAATCCTTTGATGGACACGTAGATTACCTGCCCGTGAAAATGTCTTGTCACAGACATTACAACTATATGGCTTATCACCAGTATGAGTATGAATCTGTTTATGTGTCCGAAGCTTATCAGCGTGTGAAAATTTCTTACTACATGTATCATCAGTATGAGTCAAGGTATTTCGCCGAAGAGCACTTGCTCTTGCAAACATTTTACCACAGAGGTTACCAGTATGAACACATTCATGTCTCTGAAGATTTCCTGCCCATTTGAAAGCTAAACCACAATATTTACATGCAAGTGTTGTATCATCAGCATTAATGGAGCTTTCTTCGTCAGACATAACTTGTCATTGTGTGTTCACAATTCATAAGACGCATAATATTTAGGCTAGCTTCCACTATCAACAATCAGCGTATACTTTTGAGGTGCAGGATAAAACACAGAGCCTTCCGAAGATCGTGAAACACCTGTAAATAGACAAGAGCTGTCAGCAGACAGCATAGCTCGCATGGAATTGGAGTGTTAGAAGGAGATAACCTATACTCCAAGTGATTCAGTCTAATTCAAATGGCTGAGAATAAGCTAAGCTATGTATTCGGAAGACAAAAGGCAGCCAAGACTTGACAGCTGCATTTTTTTTAAAATCACCAGAAAATGTTGAGAACTGTGCCACCATGATGAAGGCTTTAGGGTAGTCAATGACCTTAAGGGATCTCCATCCTATTGGGAATTAGGTAAACAAGAGGGCCAAGAGGCCCTGAATCGCTCACCTGAGCAAAAAGGTCAAAGGTCAAACTAGGGTCATAATTTGAACAAACCTGATAGTTTGCAACCATTTCTAAATGGTTCTGAAGAAGAAGATTTTTAAATATCTTTCCAAGTATTGCTATGGTTCCAACCCTGGACCCCCTGGGGCTAGGCAATTTTGGACCCTGGGGCCATCATTTGAATAACCTCAAGGTAAATGACCACACGGCAATGCTAAAAGCTGACATTCAAGCCTCTGTTGTTGTTGTTGATTTTATGCTTAACGTCCACGGTAAACAACTAAGGTCATGTCGGGACGGTCAGTTAACCTAACCACACTATTCCTGGGCAGGTTTAGACCTCCTACGCGGTTAACCAGTATTAAGAGCACATACTTTCGCCAGTAACTGACAACTGCCCTTCTTGAATCAGCGGAAGGAGAAACGAAAGTATGTGGCCAGACCGGGATTCGAACCCAGGACCTCCGACTTACGAGTCGGGTGCCCTACCGATTGCGCTACCCGGCCCGGCTTCAAGCCTCTGAGCCAAGTGGTTCTCAAGAAGATTTTTTTTTAATATTTTTCTATGTATTTGTATGGTTCAAACCCAGGACCCCCTGGGGCGGGGCATTTTTGACCATTGCGCCATCATTTGAACAAACTTGGTAAGGGACCACTAGGCAATGCATCATTCCAAATTTTAAGCATCTGCACTAAGGGGTTCTGGAGAAGAAGATTTTCAAGTACATTTTAATTTCGAACCCAAGACGCCCCGCCCCATGGCCATTTTGGATCCCAGGGCCACCATTTACATAAACTTTGTATGAGTCCACCAGGCAATGCATCATACCAAATTTCAAGCATCTGTGCCAAGTGGTTCTGAAGAAGAAGATTTTTTATTAGTTTTCTACGTATTTCTTTGGCTCAAACTCAGGACTCCCTGCCGCAGGGCCATTTTGGACCCTGGGGCCATCATTTGAACAAACTTGATATAAGACTACAAGGCAATGCATCATAGCAATTTTCAAGCATGTGAGCCAAATGGTTCTGAAGAAGAAGATTTTTGAATATTTTTATGTAGTTCTATGGTTCAAACCCAGGACCCCCTCGGGAGGGGCCATTTTAGACCCTGGAGTCATCATTTGAACAACTTGGTAAAGACTACTAGGCGAAGCAACATACCAAATTTCAAGCATCTGAGACAAGTGGTTCTGAGAAGATTTTTAATATTTTTCTATGTATTTCTATGGTTCAAACCTAGGACTCCCTGCCGTGGGACCATTTTGAACCCTGGGGCCACCATTTGAACAAACTTTGTAAAGGACTACTAGGCAATGCATCATACCAAATTTCAAGCATCTAAGCCTGATGGTTCTGAAGTAGCAGATTTTTTAATATATTTATTTGCATTTCTATGGTTCAAATCTTGGACTCCCTTGGACTCCATGCCAAGGGGCCATTTTGGACCCTGAGGCCACCATTTGAACAAAGTTGGTAAAAGACTATTAAGCACTGCTACATACCAAATTTCAAGCATCTTAGCCTTGCAGTTCTGAAGAAGAGGCGTTTTGAATGTTTTTCTATGTATTTCTATGGTTCAAATCTGGGACTCCCTTCCCCCGGGCCATTTTAGACCCTGGGGCCACCATTTGAACAAACTTGGTAGAGGACCACTAGACAATGTTAAATGTTACATACCAAATTTCACGCATCTGAGCCAAGCAGTTCTGGAGAAGAAGATTTTTAAGTATTTTTTAGTTTGGAACCCAAGACCCCCTGCCCCAGGGCCATTTTAAACGCTGGGGCCACCATTTGAACAAACTTGATAGAGGACCAGTAGACAATGAAACTTATCAAATTTCAAGCATCTGACCAAAGCAGTTCTGGAGAAGAAGATTTTTAAGTATTTTTTAGTTGTGAACCCAAGACCCCCTGCCCCAGGGCCATTTTGGACCCTGGGGCCACCATATGAACAAACTTGGTAAAGGACCATTAGACAATGAAACATTCCAAATTTCAAGCATCTGAGCCAAGCAGTTCTGGAGAAGAAGTATTTTATTGTTTCGAACCTAAGACCCCCTGCCCAAGGGCCATTTTGGACCCTGGGGCCATCATTTGAACAAACTTGGTAGAGGACCACTAGGCAATGATGCATACCAAATTTCAAGCATCTGAGCCAAGCGGTTCTGGAGAAGAATATTTTAAGTATTTTTTAGTTTCGAACCCAAAACCCCCTGCCCCAGGACCATTTTGGGACCCTTGGGCCATTTTTGAACAAACTTGGTAGAGGTTCACTAGATAATGCTTCATACCAAATACCAAAGCCCTAGGCCTAGCAGTTTCAGAGAAGATGTCATTTATAGCAAATTCTTGACGACGTACGACGCACGACGGACACTTGGTGATTACAATAGGCTAAGGCTCAGGTGAGCTAAAAATGAAGAAACTAAACACAGACATGAAACTTAGTGCAATAGCTCTTCCTGGATTTCGTCAAGGCAGGCTAAAGGTGAAACAAACCAATTATTTACTTTTGAAAACTAATATGATCTTTAGAAACGTGAAATGTCAGAGTCAGTGACCTTGGAATTCTAGAATAAAGAATAATTAGCACATCAAATACTTATAACACACCAAGTATCAGGGCTCAAAGTCAAACGGTTCAAAAAGTAGAAAAATGTCAAAGTAAACAAAGGGGCATAATTCAGTAATATTTTCACGGAATTGGCCCTAAGGTTAATCAGGTAACTAAACATTAGTCCCTAAGTGTCTGCCAAATATGAGCCTCCTAGATCGAACAGTTTCCACGATTTTGGGAACGATCTTTCATGTAATGTTTCAATAAGGGGCAGAATTCTGTAAGTATGGAAGACGGAAAAGAAAAAAAATAATGTGTCTGCTCATTTTTATGGTCCATCCATTTTTTTTTCAAATATCAAGGCCCCAACAGTTTTTGTTTCTTGGAAACAGACCACCCATAATGATGTCTCATTCAGATGAGAAAACGAGAATAAGCCTGTAAACAATGAATGCATCATAATGCAACCAACATCAGAATGATCAGCACATCACATACTAATAGCATACCAGATCAAACGGTTCAAAAGATCGAAAAAATGCCAAATTCAACAAAGGAGCATAATTAAGTCACGTTTTCAAGGATTTTGCCCAAAAGTTAATGAGGTGATCTACACCTTAGCCCAGAAAATATATAATATATTAGCATTCTAGATCAAACTGTATTCCCACGATTTTGGAAACAAACTTAGAAAGAGGGGAATACTTCTGTTAGTACATGGCAGCCGAAGAAGAAAAAAAGACAATGCTCTGCGTATTAATTTTTCATGGTATATCCATTTTATAAATATCAAGGACCCAGCGGTTATTGTTCTTGAGAAAGTGACCACCCATAACGATTTTTTGATTGATTGATTTCATGCTTAACGACCTCGGTAAATAGCTATGGTCATGTCAGTCCGGTCTGTTACCCTAACCACACTATTCCCGGGCAGGCTTAGACCTCATAACCAGTACTAATTGCACATACTTTGGCCAGGTACTGACAACTGCCTTCTTGAATCAGCGGAAGGAGAAACGAAAGTATGTGCTTTTGAACCCAAGACGTCTGACTTATGAGTCAAGTGCCCTACCGATTGCGCTAAGCGGCCCGGCCACTCATAATGATGTTTTATTCAGGTGAGAAAAGGGGTATAACTATCTATAATTATCACTTTTCCGCGTTACGACAGTTTAGCGGAAAAGTAATGTCTTTGAGTAGAGTGTAAACGGTACTGTTGTTTTTCAGTTGTTTTGTATAGGTAACCAATCGTATGGCTTGCTTTTGAGTGGCATAAGACAAGGTCGTGAATTTGTCAGTTCTAGCAAGCACCTCGAACAGGACAGTTCTTTTCTAAAGTTCCTGTTATAAAGTTTTAAAATAGATGAGAAGCTTACATGCGGTGTGAAGTCCAACACACCCCACTGAGAGAGTCACTGAGCCTTTAAAAAAGGGCGTTGTTGGACACAGGTTTCAGACTCTGTTTTTCCTGGACGTCGTGATTCTCAGTGAAGTGGTTGTTTGTAAGCTTGTTGGCTATTTGTTATTCAGAGGCTATAGTTCGCTCTATTATATAAAGTATATGTTCAAATGCTCACTTTATTGTGTTACTTGAAACTGGCCGTAGCCTATATTTCATTATGTTACAAAAATATATCAAAATAAACGCCCATAGTCACAGTGCCCTGCAATCGTCGTCTAGTCACGGTGCTCTGCTATCGGCTAATAGTATGAGGTTGTTGTTTTATTGTGACAGGGTCATTTCTGAGTTTATAAGCTGAGCAAAGACTACTAAATAAACGAAGTAACGCATAAACTGCAAAATTGGTGGCATTTTTAAGCGTAATTTCTATACTGGTTCTTTCGCATATTGCTATCATTGATAATTTCGGTTAGCGTGTGTTTTAGTTTCACGTAGATTTAAAGAATTTGGGAATTAAATTCGTCTTTCATTTTAAATTCTCCCAAGTATTTTTCTAGAAACTTCGACTATTGGTCGAACTTTTTTTTGTCATTAATGGGTGCGTTCGAGTGAAATTATCGTGTACTCGAATACACGTTTTAAATTAATCCGGTCGTTTCGGTTCTGCGTCGTGATATCGGCGCGCTGCTTAGCAAGTCCAAATTTAGCAGGTTCTAATGCAAAAATCCGACCCATGAACGTACGTCATTCCCCATAAATAACGATTTATTTTTGTATTTTTGCTCATATGTCTAAACGGATGAAGAACTAAATGGTCATAGTCCCGACGGCCCTCGCTCGAAACGACCCATTTTCTTCCAGAACGATAGTCAATACGAGTAGCCAATCGAACTCGCCCATTGAAGAATAAAGCTCAACGCACATGGTCTTTCGAAAAGTTGGACGGACACACGGCGCCAAGTGTGTGCGGCTATGGTTACGTACCGCTGAGCCACTTGGGGAACGTCGTTAGAAAAATTCAAACAGAACTGAACTTTCGAAAAGACAAAAATTAAAAATGTCTAAGGTTAACATGTTTAACACACATGCGCCAGGTAAGAAAGGGTATTTTTTCCAGCGAAGCAGACAAATCAATTTCAATGATTCAACGAAGCTAAATAAGCCTTTAGTCTTGAGAGGGCTTGAATATTTCCCCCAAAACGTTCCAGGACCCAATTTAAAATACCCAGGACAGGTCACATAACCAAGATAGCACACATTATGGTAAAAAATTTCAAAAATCTTCTCCCCCAGAACCACGCCGGGCCGCGTAGCGCAATCGGTATGGCACCTGACTCATAAGTCAGAGGTCCTGGGTTCGAAACCCGGTCTGGCCACATACTTTCGTTTCTCCTTCCGCTGATTCAAGAAGGGCAGTTGTCAGTTACTGGCGAAAGTATGTGCACTTAGTACTGGTTAACCGCTTAGGAGGTCTAAGCCTGCCCAGGAATAGTGTGGTTAGGTTAACTGACCGTCCCGACATGACCTTAGCTGTTTACCGTGGACGTTAAGCATCAAATCAACAAATTCTCCCCCAGAACCACAAATCCTATGATCTTGAAACTTAGCATGTCGCATCAAGGACTCAAAAGCTCAACAAAATTTATATAAATGATGACCCTGGGATGACCTTGATCTGTTTTACGGCAAGGTCAACTTTTGAGTCACTTAGGTTTTTCTATAGGAAAAAGTGAAAAAAGTTGATTTTTTTTAGAAACAATGCAGTCTGCTACCTGAAAGTTTGTAGATGCAGACAACTAATAAGGTAAATGAAGCTTTAGTGTGTATTCATGGTAAAGGTCATATCTTCACCTGGGCCTAAGGCCATTTACATTGAAAAATTAAAACTCGCTTTTTTGTATAAATTTGACCATCATGAAATATTTCCGCGCTTGCGCGGGCTCTTTTCTAGTATAAATAATAAATGCATCATAACGCAACCAAGATCAGAATGATCTGCACATCAAAACCGTGTAGCATACAAAAATATAGGGTTCTTCGTCATACGGTTCAAAAGTTGGAAAAATGCAAAATTCAACAAGGGGAAATCATTCATTGATTTTAACAAGAAATTTGCCAGAAATTTAATCAGGTGATCAACAATTTAGCCCCTAGCAATATTCCAAATATTAGCACCCCAGATCAAGCAGTATTCCCAAGAGTTTGGGAACAAACTTTCATGTAATTTCCAAAAACGGGAATATTTCTGTAAGATCATGGCAGATGATAAAAGAGTAAAAATAATAATAATGAAAAAAAAAATATGCGTCTGATTTTTATGGTCTTTCCATTTTATAGATATGAAGGACCCAGCAGTTATTGTTCTTGAGCAAAAGACCACCTTTAATGATGTTTTTTTACATCTATGAGAAAATCGGAGTAACTGTGTCAATAATGAATGCATCATAACGCAACCAACATCAGAATGATCAGTGCATCAAATACTAATAGACTACCAAATATTAGGGCACTAGGTCAAACGGTTTAAAAGTTGGAAACATGCCAAATTCAACAAAGTGTAATAATTCAGTCATATTTTCACGGAATTTGCCCCAAGGTTCATCAGGTATTCTACACATTAGCTCCTAGCAGTATGCCAAATATGAGCATCCTAGGTCAATTATTATTCCCAGTATTTTGGGAACAAACTTTCTTATTTTTTTAAAAGGGGTCTGACTGCAAATTCAAGGCTGATGTATATGAAAAAAGGTATGTGTCCTCTGCTTTTTATAGGCTACCTATCTATGAAATATCAGGGCCCCAGCAGTTACGATTCTTGAGTAAATATAAGCTCTCTAAAAACTTTAACGTAAATGTGGACACAGACGCAGACGCCGGGAGTAGTACAATAGCTCTTTCTGACTTCGTCCAGGCGAGCTAAAAATAAAATATTAACGTGTATATTTTTGGAAAGTGTATGATGTCAAAAGTAGCAGGAACTACTTGGGATTCATACAAGTTTGAATTACTTTGAAATTCAAAAGCATTTTTCGTACATTTAAAATGCAACAAAGAACTTCGACCAAACATATCAACTATTGAATGACAAAAGCGACGAAAATGACAGCTCTGTATGCAGTTCTAGTACCCTAATATATACAAATAATATCGCAAAATATCAATAAAACTTAAAATGTTCCTTCTTATGTTTGTACCTACTGAATGTTCGGTCCCAAATGCACATGGCTAGATAACAAATGTGTCTGTAGATACGAAATGTAATTCCAATTCAATATATGACAACATCATCCGACAGTTTCTTTTGTGTGAAATATAAAGTGAAGAGGAACTGATAACGGGTGTATGTATTCTAAATACATACTACAGTCAACCCTGTATTACAGAGTCATCCAGAGTGTGGGGAGGGGGATGACACATAAATTTGGCTGCATGTTGAAGCCCCCCCCCCCCCTCACACACACGTCTTTTGCTGACAGTCCCAAGGCAGTAATTCTGTTTCGGTTCCTTGATGTTATATTGTGCTTTGTCCGCTTGTCTATGGTCTCTGGCGTTTTGGTCGCCTGTATTGCTGCCCAATCTGCCCTCTGTTTTGTTTGGTAGTTAAAATAACAAATAAGTAAAAACAGATAAGAGAGGCACGGTAGTCGAGTGGTTAGAGTGGCTCGGCTATTGTGCAGAAAGTCACCGCAAGGTCGTGAGTTCGCGGCTCACTGTCGCCATACGATGACTGGAAAAACTCTCTCTGTCAACCCAGCAGTAAATGGGTACCTTTTCCGAGTCAGGGAAGGATAAGACAGCGAAAGGAGAGGGATGGGCTCCGCCTTTCATCAGCTGTGCCCAAGTTACAGTGGGTCTCTAACCCCCACTGTACCTTTTTAAAAACAGATGTTGATGCTGTTATTGTGTCAGCTGAATGACCATCTGTTTGGGGAAAAGCTGCTCATTCGGTTTACTGTGCGTGTGTTTTGTAAATTTCGGTGTGTATGTGTTTCTTTCCCTAATGGTTTTGAGAGCGGAATGAGGAATTTGATTGTATTAATTCCTGATCATTGCCTATCTTTTTACTAATGACAGATGGTGCCTTGATGTAAGGTCATTTGCAATGCATTTTGGATCAAGAGATCTCAGAAAGATGGCTGCTAAAGATAGGAGATCCCTTAATATAGTGACCCCTTAAGATAGCTTTGACTGTACGATTAGAATGAATTATTTCTGAAATGCTTAAGCTTAAGGCATGGGTGGGATGGCATTCTTTTTACATTGACTTGAGGGGAGGAGGGGGAGGGGAGTGGAATAGAACTTTCCTTTAGCAAATGAACTGCCACTTTTATAGCACTACTCTCAACTGCAGTGTTATGATAGACTAAGGTGCGAACCCTGCATTGTTTAGGACCGAGTGCAATGAAACCAAGTTGCTGATAGAAAGAAATCCGGAGATGACAATCATATAAGCATCGCGTTAACAGTCAGATCCTATTTTCAACTGAATTGTATGTAAACATGTACATGTATGTAATTTATTAGGAATAAAATAGTGATCTGCCTCAATCGGGATTCGAGCTCAGAACAACATGGCTTAACTTACATGTACTGTGCTTCCGGAGTTCCTCATTTCTTTGAAGTTATGAAAAAAAATTCTGTAACTGAAAAATCATGTACTAGTAAACACTCCAAAACTTGGAGGAAAACAGGGTATTGTTATCAAGAGTTGTAGCTAGTCTATCAGACAGAAGCTTCTTCATTACAAAGGTTTATCAGCCACCTCTCAGTATTATACAATAAGCTTGTGTATCAACATTGTAGTTCTTTAATAGCAGTCTTCAATATACAAATAGTATAGTTAAATGGTGTTTAGTTATTTCTGAGTGTCTCATAGCCCACAAACATAACATGGTGTCAGAAGTTTAATTGGACAATTGAATTAATAAAATTGGATTAATGAATTTACTGACAAAATGGCGAAAAACTTACATCCTCCTGAAAAACTTCTGTTAAGTGGAAATTTGAAAGAAAATTTCAGAAAATTCAAGCAGCAGTTTGAAATTTACATTACTGCAGCTGGAATTGAAGACAAGCCAGAAGATATAAAATGTGCAACATTGTTACATGTCATCGGACCGGATGCTGTTGAAATTTTCAACACATTCAAATGGGATGAAGATGGAGACAGCCCAGGAGATGATAAGAAAATGGCAAAAGTTCTGGGAAAGTATGAGAAATACTGTAGTCCCAAAAGCAATTTGACATATGAGAGACACCAGTTTAACATTCGAAATCAGCATGAAGGTGAATCTATTGACTCTTATGTGACAGATCTTAGAATTTTGTCAAAATCATGTGAGTTTGGAGACTTGTTAGATTCGCTTATCAAGGACAAACTTGTCTGTGGAGTAAAAAAGGACACTGTGCGAAGCAGATTACTTCGAGAAACAGACCTTACTCTCCAGAAAGCAATTGACATTTGTCGTGCTGCAGAAACATCATCAAAACAATTGAAGGCAATGCAAGGCATGTCAGCTGAAGGAAATATTGACATTGTTAGAAAGAAAGTGTTCAAGAACAAACAAAACACAAGTGCAGACAATAAAGCAGTGACTTCACAAATATGTGGAAAATGTGGATATAAACATGAACCACGTAAGTGCCCTGCTTTTGGTAAAAGGGCTGAATTCACGAATCGTACATTTTGGCCCTGTAAATTCCCATTTTAGCAATACGTGAAATTTGTTTCGTTTTGTACGTTTTTATATTCTACAATAGTTTGTCTCCACAACTACCCATGAAACATTTACCAGAATTGCCTTGGGTGTGATAGAGCTCTATCCAATCGGACCCCCTAACGCCTGAAATTTGTCATTTTTTCATATTTGCTAATGTAAAATGCAGTTAAAAATATGAAGGCCCTCATGCGACACCTTAATATTTGGCAGGATGACTCTTAAATGAATGAAGAATATCTCGTAAAAATTTGAAGGTGTCGAAATTGGGACTTCATGGTTTAATAAAAACAAAACGTAAATGTGCCTCTTCGTTCTTTTCTACTAACGCTGCCGATGTTCGTTTGGTTTTGGGGTGGATATAATCAGACAGGAACTGATTCCATCAAGACAGTATAAAAAGTAATCAGCAGAAAAGAAATGGATACGATATTTCATTCCAAAAGCCGATGAAATTGCTGTTTTCAATAGAGAGAAAACACTGCTTCCGAAAATTACGCGACAATGACAAATAACTGTGAAAGACGCGCCAAGTTGTAACGTCACGGCTTCTTACGTCACAATGTAGCGTTGGGTGACGTCATTGGCAGAGAGTACAGTGCGGTGAGAGATAGCTGATTATTTAAGGAATGAATTTCATTTTTCTGGTGTTTATCGAAGTATAAACTACATTGGGTCGCGTGCAAAGTAAGTGAACCCCGAAGGGGTTCATATAAACTTTGCTAGCGACCCAATGTAGTTTATACTTCTATAAATACCAGAAAAATGAAATTCATTGCTTATATTTACATTCTTTTCTATCTTTTGTTTGACCACAAATTTGCGTTAGGGGCTACACTTGAAGCAGAAAAAGATTTATACGCAGTTTTCTTCTAAGAGCGCAACAGCGTCAACGACGTCATAACGCCGCCTACGTCCAATCAGATGTAGAGAATCACTGTTTATTTTGACGTCACATAACGGCATGTAACGTCACGTGAACCGATGTAGTTATTGAAGTATAAACTGCATTAATTTCTAATGGTTTACCATAGGGCTTTTCAATAAGTGCTCCGAGAATGTAAATATTTAATGTTAAGTGGTCGTATAAATCATATTAACGTCCCGGGGCCGTTGCAATTTACGAAAGTGGCGGGAAGCCGGGGGGGGGGGCGAAATTGTAATTGATGAGCAAAATACCTCTAATAAAAAGAAGTTTGGTTAAAGGGTATTCTCTAAATTTTTGGCTCCCTTCTCATAGGGGTGGGGTTCAACTATTAAAGGAAAGAATTTGCTCTTCTAGGAGCAATTCTTTCCTTCAAGAGTGGACCCCATATCAAAGTTCTACCTAATCTAGAGAAGCAAACAAGGTTTTCATGCAAGAAATAGAGGATCTTACACGAGTGCTCATGTATTATTGAATTTATTAAACGAGTTGGGGAAAAAGATAAGATGCGAGGCTTGCCAAGCATCTTATCGTTTTCACCAACGAGTTTAATAAATTCAATAATACAGGAGCACGAATGCAAGATTCTATTTATCATATGACACTAGAATTGCATTTTATTAGCAAATTTTGCACTAAAACGTCACGATTTCGCCATTAGAAAACGCGACGTTTTAATGGACGTCAGCGTGTAACGTTACGACGTAATTTGCATATTTAATCCACTAGTGGATATCGTTTTTAATGCATGGCTTTATTACACTCTCAGATGCGACATTATATGATAAAATATAACATTATTGAAGGGGGCGTTTATTAGAACAGGGGTGTTTATTAGGATTTATACGGTATTCTAGCTTTGCTCCACCTAAACTAAACTCAGCGAATTCGACGAGAAACATTGATCTACGGGGAAAACGGCTTCCACTTCCAAATCCTCTGGACGAGCGGGAAGATGGGAGCACATACCAGACAGCTTAGCACGCATGTCTGAAATAAGCTAGAAGGATTTGCGGGTCTGTTTTACTGACCCAAATATAGCATTTGTTCAGAAGTATGAGTAGGGTGTAAGGGGGTCCACTGAATAGTAAAAGAAGCAATGTTGCGGGTGAGAAAGCAATTAAATTTGCAAAGCGAGAAAAGTGATAAAAATCTCCAACCATTATTCCGCTAACCATAATATGCATATTTACTGAGGACGTAAATGGATAGATGAATGGACGACTTGTGATTTTACATCCTTTTCAACAGTATTTCAGTTGTATCAAGACGATGGGATTATGATAATGAAAGACTATGTGCAATGGAACCCCGTTTACAATAAGAAAGATTGTCGCCGCAAACGGGATTCGAACCCGGTCCGCTAGATCAGTAGGCCAGAGCTTAACCCACTGAGCTACCGGGGCTCCTTTTCGCATGTAAAAGAAGTATGTGAAGTGAGTTCCAGATTGATAAATGCAAATCGGAAATCGGTAAAAGAAATGTCGTAAATAAGGCACCTGCTAGGTTGGTCTTCTGATGCCCGTTTGCAAAAGCAATAAAAGTAAAAAGTTGTAACCATAAAGCCCAACTCACATGGGAATTTGCAGACCAGAAGCCTACAAAATTTCAGACTATTTCATGACAAGCTGCAGGAGGTGTATTTAAGTACCGTCTGTCAAAGGGGGGGGGGGGGGGGGGGGGGGGGAGAGAGTGGATTGGGGGGGGGGGTATGGAACTACCGGAAAGGTGAATACTGTGTCCACTCGCTGTTCTTTGTAAAAAGAGAGGACAAAAAAGGGAAAGTGATCAATAAAATAAACAGCAATTTATACGAGTAATGAGCTGAAAAGAAGTTTTTTTTTGTATACACGCATAAACAGTGACAATCCGCCTCCCCGCCCCTTACATACCTCTCGCCCCGAAAAACAGCTCCCACCCCGAACAAGTAGCCCAGTATGTTAAGCGCCTGGCCTGATGATTTAGCGATGACAGATTTGAGGTCCGCTGGGGGTCCCTATAAAACTAGAAACGGAACCAAAACGAAACGAAACGAAACGCAACGAAACGAAACGCAACGGAACGAAACGAAACGCAACGAAACGAAACAAAACGCAACGGAACGAAACGCAACGAAACGAAATAGAAATAGAACGAAATGGAGCAAAATCTGAAAAATACCATGAAAGTATCACAATAGAACAGCACCACATATTAATGCAAAAGGAAGACTAAAAAGCCCCATGTTTATCCCTATACATTGCTATATGAAGTTACCAAGTTACTGGGTATTTGTTAGATCAAATACATTAACTTTTAAACAGATACTTGGCTGAATTGTTTAATTTGATATACTGACATACGATTTTGGGGCCTCATTTGGTCTTTGGGTGTTTTGGTCTGGGAATTTTCTCTATTATCTTTATAGTTTTTGATTGTTATTTAAAGATAATTAATATTTATTTTTACTTTTTTTGTTGTGGAGCGTCGTATGAGCTTTTCTACATTTTTCGGGCTACCAGCTCCATACATATGACCCAGGTTCCTGAAATAGTGTTCTTGCCTCGGTCCCCAACAATTATTTTTATGCGCAACAATCAAATATGAAAACACCATCATCATCATCAGCCAAGTATCTGTTTAAAAGTTAATGTATTTGATCTAACAAATACCCAGTAACTTGGTAACTTCATATAGCAATGTATAGGGATAAACATGGGGCTTTTTAGTCTTCCTTTTGCATTAATATGTGGTGCTGTTCTATTGTGATACTTTCTTGGTATTTTTCAGATTTTGCTCCATTTCGTTCTATTTCTATTTCGTTTCGTTGCGTTTCGTTCCGATGCGTTTTGTTTCGTTTCGTTGCGTTTCGTTTCGTTTCGTTTCGTTGCGTTTCGTTTCGTTTCGTTTTGGTTCCGTTTCTAGTTTTATAGGGACCCGTCCGCTGGATGCTGAAACCTTTACAACCGTAAACGGGGTTTTATTGCACAAAGTCTTTCATTATCACCCTCCCATCGTCCTGATATGACTGCAATACGGTTAAAAAGGATTTAAAATCGCAATCATCTATCCTCCCATACCCCCCCCCCCGCCTCCCCGCTCCCCAGATCCATCATATGCGCATCCTGGCACCGAGTCTGTCCTTGTTCTCTCGTATTCAAAGAAGAGAGTTTGAGTTGGATATAATTTATTTATTTATTTACATGTAGATGACAAAAACTTCAAATGAAAAAAGTGCATTTCAAATTTTACTATAAAAGAATATTTAAGCAATTATTTTAGTGGGAAAAAATAAAAAGCTCTTAAATCTGTGATCCCTCGTTGAATTGCTAGTGATACATTTTTGTGGGGTGGTTACTGTGCATCAGGTCAGAATTTAGTCTCGCATGAGATGGATGGATAACTTTAGATTTTATGTCCGTTTCAACAGTATTTAAGTCATATCAGCATGTATGGAGAATGATATTGATAGATTGTGTGTAGTGGAACCCCAAAAATTTCCGCTTCCTGAAATATTTCAGTCTACATTGTATACATAGAGCCGTCATCCAGGGAGATGGAGAAAGAAAAGACATTCTAGAGGAGAATAAAATGTCCGAAAAAGCCGCATCCGCACCTACTTCATGCACAGTAGGCCCTTGCTCCACTGTTTACCAAATAATCGGACTCCTTTACACTGAAAACTACCCGGCACCATCGTCCGTCCACAAGCACTTAGGTATGTGCCGAATTTTGACGGATAACGACATAGGAAAGAATATCATCTCTGTTTATTATTATTATTATTTCTTCTCAGAACATCAGAACTGCAAAACTAATCTGATAAAAACATAAACAAATTGTCACGAATGACAAACAGCAGTTTTGCTCGGAATTAGTTTGCGCTTCGCATTTCGTCCGCAAAATAAAACGAACGTACATGTAACAAAATTTTGTTTTGCGGACAAAATTCTAAACAAAAACTTACACCGGACTCAGAAATAAAAGTGCCTTATCAAATATGATAGTACACCAAAAATTGAAATCCACAGACTTTCCAAGCTCTTCAACTGTCAGTATAACATGTAATACCTTCAAGCAGGACAAACGCGGGTGGCAGGAGGGGGGAGGGGGGTGGTGGTGGTGGTGGTGGTGGTGGTGGTGTGTGTTTGTTGGGGGGGGGGGGGATTGGGGTCGAGGTTAATTATAAAGATTAACATATACATATGAGCTCCCACAGAAAAGAAATAGCAACATCTAATCGACCTCGTTAAAGAGTGGCAACACAGAGCAAACGGAAAAACGCTACACAGCAAACTTATAAGTTGAATAACGTCGTTAACGTCATAAAATCATTGAGTACGTCGCGTGGGGTAGGGTATTTTAATGACGTCACAATTGCGTAATTACCACGCGAGACTTAAAAAAAATCCATTTTCAATCACAGAAAACATATAAATATGATATAGTAAAATTTCATCAATTTCTGAGACAGGGCCGATTTTGTCTCTTCGTGAACCTTGTCCTTTGCAAAAACTGCAATAAAAGAAACCACTTTGCTAAGAAATGCAAAAGCAAGAAAATGCATGAAGTGCAAGACAGTGACAATGACTTAGACATTTTCTTAAATTCAGTAGAAACTGAAAAGCAAGTAAATGACTGGAAAGTAAACGTCAAGATCTTGAAAAAGAATGTTAGTGTGAAACTTGATACTGGAGCTCAGTGCAATGTATTACCACTGCATGTGTACAAACAAATTAGTAATAAGCCACTTCAGAGATCAAGATCAAGATTAGTGTCCTACTCAGGTCACAGGTTAAACACTGTTGGAAGAGTTACACTTTTAGTATCAACTAGAGACAAGTGTGTTCCCATAGACTTTGAAATTGTCAAAAACAAAGCAACACCCATATTTGGACTTAAAACTTGTTTGGAACTCAATTTAATTTCAAAACTGTATGGTTTAAACAAATCAGTAACAAGTGAAGAAATTCTTGAAAATTTCAGTGATGTTTTTGAAGGATTAGGATGTCTGTCAACGGAATATAAGATTCGGCTAGATAAAGATGCTAAGCCAGTGATACATCCGCCTAGGAAAATTCCGTTCGCTCTGAAAAACAAGGTAAAACAGGAATTAAGTCGACTAGAAAGAATGAGGGTCATTGAAAAAGTATCAGAACCTACTGAATGGGTAAATTCGCTAGTTGTAGTAGAGAAACCAAACAAAGATGTACGATTATGTTTAGACCCAAGAGACTTAAACAAAAGTATTTTGAGGGAACACTATCCAATGAAAACAGTGGAAGAGGAAGCAGCAAAAGTGAGTAATGCAAAAGTTTACAGTGTTCTAGATGCGTCAAACGGATATTGGCAAATCAAATTGACAAAAGACAGTCAAAGGTACACAACATTTAATACACCATTTGGAAGATATAAGTACTTAAGGTTGCCTTTTGGAATAAAATCGTCCATTAGAAAGTATTTTTAAGAAACCTTTATCACAAACACCGCCAAGAATTCAAAGAATGATGTTAAAGGTGCAGAAATATGACCTCAGGGTGAACTACAAAAAAGGTACTGAATTATATATTGCTGACACATTGAGTAGAGCATGTATCAGTAAAAATGAGGATTACATTTGTGATTCTGACTATAGTGTTTTCAGCATAGAAACTCTCCCTGTTTCTCAAGCAAAATTGTCAGAGCTTAGAGAAGAAACACACAATTTCTATTTTCTTAATTATTCTAAAATCGAGGAAGTTTGGGAAAATAAGAACAAAACCTGTTAATTCAATGCTATGTTGTTATCTTTCTGTAAACAGTGAAGTAGATAGCTTTAGGATGATTATGATAGTACTCTCTTATCATTCAGTTAATGGCAAAGATACATTCTTACAGTAATTACTAAGTGAATATTAACATTTGTGTTTCTGATCAAAACTGATGATTTCAGGATCTTACCGCAGTTAAACAAATACTTAATGGATAATCTGATTTGTAAACAGAAACTGTGTGAGAACATTTATATCAGAAAAATAACTGAAACATTTTGGTAGACTAGCCAGATTATAAAGTACTTTAGCAGATATGTTTTGACCTGCATTTTTGTAAAATATATATTTTTCAAATTTATAAATTTTAAACTTAAAGAGGGAGATGCAGAGTATTGTTATCAAGAGTTGTAGCTAGTCTATCAGACAGAAGCTTCTTCATTACAAAGGTTTATCAGCCACCTCTCAGTATTATAGGATAAGCTTGTGTATCAACATTGTAGTTCTTTAATAGCAGTCTTCAATATACAAATAGTATAGTTAAATGGTGTTTAGTTATTTCTGAGTGTCTCATAGCCCACAAACATAACACTAGTAAACACTCCAAAACTTGGAGGAAAACAGGGGACGTAATATCAGCATCAAAATCGCTTTTCTGCTTATATCCTGTCACAAATTCTGATTTCTTCCAAATATGGTCATGAGAAAATCATGCACAGGTATATAGTGAGGTCATTTACTAGAGTATTCACATTTCCACTTTGAATGACCAAAATCAATGGCCCAAAACGTTAGTAATGGGTGTTGTCCTCCTCTTGAGGGAGAAATTTTCAGATACACAATTATTAGCGCGCAAAAAACGACGAAAGTGGAAAAATATTTTGAACTTTCAAAATATAGCTAACATTCGAAAGGGACATAAGCTTTATCGGAATATTTCGGTATCCTGGAATTAGGAAATAAGCAAAGTTAAAATCACGAAGTTATGTGTCATTTAAGGGTAGAACTTACTCAAAACATAACTAGGCACGAACGAACAAGATTTCTACCGAGAATAATTACCGTATCTTTTTTATGCCTATTATTATTATTTTTTTTAAATCTGCCAACAAACGACTGGAGATTACCTACTCTGACGCCGCGCCTCTGGCGACTATTATTTCTTCTACATGAATTTTCACTTACTTTCGCGATTACAAACTTCTATACATCCGTGTACGTTCGTTTAACGCTAAAACAGGTAGAAAACTGGATGGATTTCATCGATTCCATTTGCTAAGTTAAACTCCTGTTGTAACTAATAGATTTTATAGCTGCAACTGCATGTTTGTATAACAGCCTGTTAAGTGCATTAGACGGATTCAACATCATACATCTATCAATGAGACTACGCCATCTGAAACAGAACGCGGTACAACCTTTTGGCTTTTTCTAAACCTCCATCACTATCCATGAACACAGGCACTTGGTTTCATCAATGAAATTTTTGTCCGTGTATTTTCTCCTTCTGAAAGGTTGGAAAGCTCGCCAAACCTCTAACGGAAGTTCAATCGTAACACTTCGGCTAATTCCTAAATGGGCGAGGATGTCCGATTGTAAAAGCCATCTTTTTTGACAGTACCTTCGGTCAGACTAAATACCCAGAGATACCTCAAAGGGTCCACACAACACCCTAAGATTAACAAACTGCATTAAATCACTATAACAAAGCAGAAGAGTACTGTCATAATAATTAGTTAGCTTCAGTTTAATGGAATTAAGAACTTTATCTCAGTCTTTGGTTATCCACTCAACTGATTCCATGGGTGTTTAGTCTGACCAAGGGAAGGGACCAAAGGGTGGAATTTACCCAACTTCCGTAATAGGTTTGACGAGCTTTCCAACCTTTTATTGTAGAACATTCCCGGACAAAATTATCGTTCTTGACACCAAGTGCCTATGTCCATGAAAACCAGGTTTCGTCTGATTTACAACTACAATGCGTCCAATTTCAACGTGAATCGCAGTAGCGTGAATCAGGCAAACGAAACTAGTGCTGTTGGATCAACCATCAAGACGTTAGTAATACCGTTTCGCGTCTATCACTAGACCTTCTAATTAATAATTTAAGGACTAACAAATAATATTTAAATGTATGTTAACAACAACTTGAAATGACATTGAGAAGCACGTATTGCGGACGTAACAAGATATCGGCGCCATGTAGTAGTAGTAGTAGTAGTAGTATATAAGTTCTGCCACTTGAGGCACACCTCCAAACTGGAGTCTTCTTGAGTTTCTCTCACACAGGGACTATATACAGGGACTAAGATGATGGTTGTCTCATCGCTCTATTTACACTTTAAGACTGCTATTCTAAAACTTTATATATTATAAAAAACATTCTCGAGGCACTGTGTACTGCGATCATCTTTTCCGCCTTGGAATTAAGGAAAGTCTCTTATATCTTTCTACATGCAGGGAATGGCAAAGACTAATGGATTGTCTCTCCAAAGCATGGAGTACTGTTTCATAACTTTCACTGCTCGTGCAGTCGAAGATGCCACTGCAGTCCAGGATCAGTTGTACAACAGTATCAGAATCTATATGCGTGTTTAATAACCTTGTAGCAAGTCCCATTAGCCGATCCAGCATGGGTCTTCTAGCTTCCGCCAGGGATTCACATGACAGTAAGAAATGTTCCGTTGTTTCGTCATTGCTGTGACACATCATGCAGGTGCGGACGACTTGGTTTTGATTGAAACATGCCCTGTTTACTTGTAGGGTATAGGATCCCGTCACAAGTTTCAACTTTGTTTTCAACCGAGTCACATCCCTCACATCCCGGGTATGCTGTATCAGCCAATGCTTCTTGCCTGGGCTATAATCTTGGAAGTTGAGATACTGCAGAGATGGATAAAGGGAAGCCCTTTCCTTGGTTCTTGTACACCAGTAACCATTGACGCCCCTATTCACCGTGGCCTTCCATTTAGACTTTGTAGGGGGATCATCCAGTAGGGTCCAAGAATCAGGTAGATTATATTTTATAAGGAGCCTTCGGATGGCTATGTATAGGCCATTTGCTGTCTATAAAACAGGTCATTTTGCAGATTTTCTCTTTTATTATTAGTGATAAAATTGATATTCTTTTTCTCCACTGGTATTGTCAAACTAATACATACCTGGAAACTGACTTTCAGAATTTTATCATGTCAATTGTTTGCCTTTGTCTATTCAATCCTGTACAAAAATTTACAAAATTTTCAGCTTCAGTAGAGGGGAGTACAATCATTTAATGTAATAGCTATAAGCAATGCCCATATATGCATCGCAAACAAGACATGTCTCTATAGATAAATTAATCCTATTCATCACCAATCAATTATCTTCGCAAAAAATAAATAAGTGAATTTCATTTTTACTCAGATGAAAAGATTAACAGGTATATAGGTGCCATTGAGTAACTCTGTACAATTAACTAACAGTTGACATAGGTAAATATTGGCCATTCTAAGGCTGTTCCATAAATAAACTTACTCCTTTGTAAAATACAGTTAAAACATCTTCTAAAAATGGGCAGTTTTCAAAAGAAACTTTTTAGTTTCAAAATATAAATTTGAGGAAAATTATAGATTAGTTATGTATAAGATAGACATTAAAGATGCGCTTTACTTCACAGTGATCGCTGTGGTAGTTTTAGAGATATTTAGCAAAATGACCTGTTTTATAGACAGCAAATGGCCTATACCAGCTGCTACTGTCCATACCTTTTACAGAGAGCTGACGCCTAGCGAGTCGCTTCTCTACTGTAGACTCCTCTAGCCTGAAAATGTTCCCAAACAATGATAAGGCCCTCTTGTGAACAACTGCCTCAACAGGAATGGTGCCAGAAATGATATAGACTGCCGGATCTGCTACAGTTTCAGGGAGTGATAACACCTGTTCTGTTCTGTTCAATTCTCGTATCGACGTTATCCAAGTGGCTCAACGGTACGTAACCATAGTTGCACACACCTGGCGCCGTGTGTCCGTCCAATGTCATTCAGTCTGTAAATGTCTCGTCGGTCAGCGCTGCCCAACCAGCATTTATGCATAGATGTTTGCCTTCTGCGGCTCCAAGTCAGGTTCTGTCCGGAAAAGGAGGCGCGCGCCACATGAAAGCCACCCCAGCGGAAAGTCCAGGGAAACACAGGCCAACCCCGCCCGCAGAGGAGGAGCACACCGAAACCCAGGTCCCAACGAGAGAACACGCAGGCGTTCCTTAGGCTTCAAGGATGGGACCTGTTTGGGTCCCATATTACTTACAGCCCTTAATTTTAACCCTCCCCCGTATCCAAGTAATTTGGTTCCGGATGGAGGTCCCTTATTCTGACCTTACCCTTAGGTGGGGATTGACGCAGTCACAGGTAGGGACCTTTTCAGGTACCTTTGGGGCTGTTGCACTTCTATTATTTTGGTCGAGTAATTTTGCCAAGTGATGAGTGCAACATTAAGTTTGAATTTTGAACTCCCCCATCAAAAGTGAGCATCTAGCGTGGTGCCGGCTTTAGAGTGCTAGCGCCTTGCTCATTAATCATTTATGATCCTAAAGGACATTAAAAAGAGCAGAAGTTACTTGGGAATGGCTTAAAGTTGTTTTGCATAGGGATGGGTCTCGCACTGTATGGTCAAGCATATAAAAAAAAGTTGTGGCTGTTATATACTAACCCCAGTTAGTTAAGTATATAATATTGGTAAGTTGGTGGGCCGTTAGTAGGTTTTATTGTGAGTATGATGATGCCACCATAGGGCGCTCGCTATTAAAATCACGCCTCACCCAGGGGTGGCAGAGCATCAAGTTTGGTTGTTAGTATGTTTTGCGTGCGTGTGTGCCTGCTTATTTTGTGCTAGCACAATGTGCGTGTACTTGTTATTTTTTTGCATGCTTGCGTGTTTGCGTGTATGCCGGCTTGCGTGCGTGTTTGTGTGTTTATGTATGTGATTGCGTATCTGTCCGTCTCCATCCTCTTCTTCTGGGATGTCTCCACCGTTGTTGTGTCCTGCATCCATCGTTGTTTCGCTGCCGCGCCGTAACTTTAACAGGCATGCCAAGGTAAGACTGGCGGAGTGTCATTACCCAGAGAGGACGGTCCTTAATTGGTTATTGCTTAAATTCCTGTTACTCATTTTGTTGGGGGGAAATGACGCATAGACTATTTCTTGAATAAAAAAGGCGACAAAAAATGGAAATTCCGTCCTCTAACTCGGAAAATCCTCGCGGGGGGGGGGGGGGGGGGGGGCGATGGTGGGCTTCATAAGGGATAGTAATTTTCCCCGGATGTATAAGGAATGGAACCATCCCCTTTAGAATGTGGACGAGACCATTATCCGGGAAAGGGGGGGGGGGGCTTCGCGCGGCTAGACCCTGTCGCGACGTGGCCGTAAACATAGAAATCCATCATTATATTTGGACAAAATTGTTACACGCGACGCGCGCGGGAGACGGTGCGCGTGCCCCCTCAATGAGGAAAGGGCAAGGGAGGTAATCCCATCGTGGCCCCGGCGGGCGGAGACACCTCGGCTATTTTGCCATCAAAAAGAAGAACAGAGAGGAAGAAAAGATGGGCTGACGCATGAGGGGCCAAAACATAGGTGAGCGACACATATTATATTTCAATAAGACTAGGGTAAATTAACCTACACACTTAGACAATTAAAAGTGATAACACCTGCTTTAGGAACTTCTTATATACCCTTTCCAGTTTGTCGATCAGAGTTTTTGTTGGGAAGGATCACTTCCAGACCATAAACAAGGACAGGTAAGACATAAGTATGGACTAGGTGAATTGACGTTTCAGGATCTAAGCCGTTCTCACCATGGAGGCCAGCAGCCATGAGTCCATAGATTGTTCGACGTGCTTTCTTTATGTTTTCTTCAACCGCCGTGTCTTGGCTATTTGCTGATCTCATTATACCCATATGCATGGTCTCCTGCACCACCGGCATAGTCTGCCCTTTCATAGTAATGGGCGCATCTTCCGGGTCTTGAGCCTTGAGGTTCAGGAGAATCTCGAGTATCACACTCTTCACAGGCTGCAAGAGGTAATGCTCCACGCAGCTATAATCGACAGCTATGTTGATCAGTGACTGTAAATCGTCTCGTCTGTCTGAGGCTAGAACCATATCACTTGCACATGTCGGTGCAACACAGGGTATTTCCCCAACATGAGCTCCTATACCAGGTATCATAAGTCGATCAAGTAGGTTGTTCTCATAGAGTTTGTAAAGGTCTGTACTAAGTATACCCCCTTGGCGGACTCCCTGCTGGACTTTAAAGGCATCTGAATATGCAACCTTCCACTTGATTACTGACTCTGCGTCTTGATGTAAGGAATGAAGCAAGGTCCATGTAGCTCCCTCTACCCCTATGTGGAATAATTTTCGAAGTAAGCTTGCGGGCGAGACCACATCAAACGCCGACTTTACATCTAAAAAGGCTATATATAGAGGTTTCGGTGATCCCTGTATTCTCTAATAACTTCCTCGAGTATTAGTGAGGAGTTCATAGGAGACGAATGGCGGGTAAATCCACGTTGGAGGTTATTCTGTTTGTCTTCAATGATCGGTTGTATTCGTTTTCTCAATAGGATTTCAACAATTTTTGTAATAGTTGGAAGAATTGTTATACCTCTGTAGTTCTTCGCATCACCACTGGATCCCTTGTTTTTGAAAATGGGATTGAGGACTCCAATTTTGAGGAATCAGTTATCTTCTCTGCTCGAAAACATGACTGATCAACACGCTCAGATACTGCATAACCTCTTCACCACCATAGAGCAGATGCTCTGCCTGTACACCAAGGTAATCTGGGGCCTTCCCTTTATTGAGAAATGCAACAGCTTCTTTCACCTGGTCAACGGTGATGAACTCAACCTCACTCTGCTCTGGGCAAATACTGCATATATCCATGATTTCATTCATTTCACGGTGAATCTGCTGGCGATATTTTTCATCAAAGTCTTGTTCATGTGTGGGAGTAGCAAGAGTAGCAAAATGCCGTCTCCATCCCTGAAGTATGTCCGCATCCGTCTTAAATACCTCACCATTCACTGACAACTCATTAACACAGTACTTCAGCTTCCCTCTTTGCTTGTTTATAAGTTGATGGAACAGCTGTGTATTACTTGTTCTTGCATCCAAGATAGTCTGTCTTGCCTCCTCTCTTAGCTTTGCTGACTCAATCCTACATAGCTTCCTGAGATAACTGGTTGTTAACTTTCTATTTATAACCAAAATATTCTCTGGACTGACTGGTCGATAACCTTTCTTCCACTCGTAGAATGCCTTCTTCTTATTTGCAACTGCTTGCTGTATTTCTGGCGTCCAAGTAACTAGCTTGGCCTTGCGTTGTCTTCTCACCTTACGTGGCCCTTGTAGACTTGAGGCATGCACCACGATCTCATTCAGTCTACCAATCTGCTCGTTGAGCACACTCGCTGATGGGATATCCTGTCGCAGCTGGGATACTTGCCTTTTAACCACATCACTGTACACTTCTTTGTTGAGTTTATCCCATTTGACTCTAGAGGGGGGCGCGACTGACATATCGCGTTTTATGGCTATACCACTATCAACAACACGCTCTAGCGTACAACAGACAGGGTAGTGATCAGACACATTAGTATGCTCCTCTGCCAGGGTCTCAATTTGTAGGACTTTACCTCTCAAGTTCTGACTGTAAAAGATATAATCTATTGTACTAACTTCCGCCCCCCTTGGACCTATGTATGTTTTCCCTGTGGGTAGGGTATCCAGTCTATTATCTGATAAAAATTGCTCAAGGCTGCTCTTCCTCCTAGTATTGCTGGTGCTTGAGAGGTCTTCGTTGAAATCTACCCCAGTATGATCGAATGAGAATTACTATATTTAGTCATCACCTCTTGAAGTTGAGATAAGCAATCTTCAAAGTCGTCAATGTTATCCCTAACACCCCGACAAGGCATGTAAACCGAGATAAGAAAGATTGGCTGTTTCCCTTGCATTTCCAGACACTGTATGCGATTACTTCCGTCGGGAATAGGAGTAGCCAGATGGTCCATCTTTTTCTGCCACAAAATTGCTGTACCACCATAGCCCCTAGGCATTTGGGTAGGTAGGATTGGGTCTCCAGTATCCGTAGCTTTCCCTGTGCCAATCATATCCTCGCTCACCATGTTCAGTTTACTCAATTGACAATCGAAATACCAGTGCTCTTGCAAGAGCATAACATCAACGGCCTTGGACAGCTTCTGGATAGCGTATTTTGATGTTTCAAGATTTTTACAGTTATAAGAAAGTACTTTAAAATGTTCTTTGTGTACGGTACCCAGCCTTCCATTTGCTTGTTTCACCACTACATCCTCCCCCTCCGAGGCCTGGCTCTGTACAAAAAAGACTGTTCTGTTTTCCTCTCATATCTTTGTCTTCCAAGATCCTGTACAGCCGGATTGCTATAGAACACCGGCTGGCCCTCTGCGGTGAAGCTTGGTGAGCATTCTGCCCGGACTCCATTAGGTAATTCAGTTCTTCCTTCCCTGCGCACCTCATTACTATTCCTGCCACCACTGGTTCCTTTTTGTTTGATCGATTCACGTTGGGTGACAGGGACGTGCCTATCGTTCTGTGATAGATGTCTGGTTCCTTGACTAATGGTATTACGTAGGATGGCGGGGGCGTGTCTATTATTCTATGCTTCCTGCTTCATATCACAAGGCACCACTTGTGTTCTGGAAGCCTGCATCTGATCCCGGTTTCCATCGTTACTGTTCATCTGGCCTGCCGTATTATTCATCGCGGGCGTTGGGACTGTGACGTGCTGATAAAGCAGAGGAACCTCAGGCCGAACTGTAGGTGCTTGCATAGGATTATATAGGGAACTGTTTGGTGTAGGTTCAGATTGCATCTGAGCGCTCAATTGGGCAAAACCCAACTCAGAGTCTACCATATGATTCGTCATGGGCATTGATGTTGCAGTATACTGGTTATTTAGAAGGACCTCTGGTCCGGTTGGGTGTATCTGCGGAGAGTTGTGTAGGAAACTGTTTGGTGTAGATACAGGCTGCTTCTGTGACATCTGTTGCTCATAGGGAGCTGTAAACTGCTGCTGAATCTTCCTATTTATAGTATTATCAATAAATTTAATCTAGTCAAACTGTTGCGCAACTTTTGTTAACACAAATCTGGTCACCTGCTGCTGGATTCCATTAATGATGTCGTAATTGGGAATACAAGTTGTAGAACTGTTGTGTGCAGGAGTATTTACATGCTGCTGTGTTCCATTCACACTACTAGATACTGTATGCCTGGCGTTTGTTCCCATAGTCTGCTGCTCTTGTCCACAGTCTGTTAACCCACTTGACACAGATGCCTGCCTGCTACCAGCTTCAAGCAGGCTAATCTTCCTGTATAAGGTTCGAATAGTTGCCTCTAATTCCAGATTTCGAGCTTCTGTCCTCTGAAGATAATCATCTAGCTTTCTTCTATCACCCTCTTTATCACCTAATAGCGCTTCCCTTAATTTGAGTTCATCCTCCCACTTTTTCAGCTTGGTCTCTAGCTGGCGCAGTTCACGGTGCTTTACAGCTTGTGTATCGGCGGCTACCTTCTTGTCCTTTACTTTTGGCTTGTTTCCTTGCCCACCGCTTGATACACACTGTACTTCTTGGATGGCTGGGTCTTCATGCTCTATCGCCTTCTCCCCACTATTTCCTGCAGCTTTGGCTATAGGGTCACTCTTCTTACCACTTTGCCCCTCGTGTTGTTTGCAAGCCTTTATGAATATTCGTCCTTGAGCGGGCAAGCGGAACTCGATTTTCAATGGTATAGCATGGGCACATTGATCCAAAAGGAAAGAAAATTATTTATATGCGCTGTGATAAAATAATTATGTGTACACCTTTTTCAGCCTCAAGACGGCACTTCACACTAGCTGAAGTGAAGGCACGTAAAATTTTTAAGGTTGCCCTTGAAAACAAATAACACACAAAAACAAAAATCCGTTTATTTTTATGTGTACGTGTAGTTCAGTCCTTCGCCTCTGCTTTCCTTAAGACCTGGGGCCGTATTCATAAAACGACTTAAGTGGTTGCTATGCTGTTGCTAAGGCTAAATTTCTTTGAAGGAGATTCCCTACAACTATGAAATTTGCTCTCGAGGAACAGTCTCACAGATACTGTTCCTCCAGACCAAATTTCATAGTTGTACGGAATCTCCTTTATACAAATTTACCCTTAGCAACACCATAGCAACGACTTAAGTGGTTTTATAAATACGGCCCCAGTCCTTTGAAACGCCAGACATATGCAATATATTTCAAGGCATTCTGATGAATAAGTAAGAGATCCCACGGAGCCATATATGACACAGTCTCCTCTGACAAGGTAGCTAGTAACTCCAGACTGTGTACATTGAACCACATACCTCGTGTGATGAGTCACTGCCTTGACTGAGACCATGCCTGCGACAACCATGTATTCCGCCTTTGTTTGAACTATTACAGGTATTTGAAAGAAACCATGTCTCCGAAGAGCTCTTAGACTGGGCAAATCCTTTATCAAAAGAGCATATTTATATATAGATAAAGAAAGCAACAAGGAAAGATAATGATCAGGAACTGGCGCAACTAGAACTGCCGGAGGATTTGAATAAAGCCACGCTGCGCTGGTTTATTTCTGCACTGTTATGAAAAGACCAATGCATTTTGAACTCAACTAGCCAGAGACAGTTCCTGAATAAAATGAGTAAAGGGAAAAAGAAGAGCCAGGATATTGATTCTCAAATGTGCAAAAAATTATTACACATATATCTACCAAGTTTGAACAGCATGCATTAGCTTGAATAATTTCAGAGAAAACCTTTACAAATTTCAACATTCTTAAGAAGAAATAAAGAAAACTGGATGAATAAAGCACGATAACGAGCAATAATTTTGCTTATCAAACCAGAATACAACAACGCATTGTTATATGAAGAGTCCAGCTTAAATAATTTTTTCCCAGAGAAGCAAACTCTGTTAAATGCAACCTTTGTTTGGTCAGAGATAGTTGTCGATAGAGGCATACACAAAATCACAAAGCTTGATTAACTTAAAGTTTGTAAATACACAGCAGTTTAAAGGCAAACTCAGTTTGGTCAAAGATAGTTGTAAATAAAGGATAACGGTTAAAGGCAGTCTCAGTTTGATCAGAGATAGTTGCCCATAGAGGCAAACTGGATTTCACAAAGCTTGATTCACTTTGTAAATACACGACCAAAAACATAAAAATACATTCATATACCTTCAGCATTGAATGAAACCAGCTCTCGCTTTAACGTAATGTTCTCTGGACCATCTTTGACTTCACTCACAAAACATTGATTATTTTATCTATTTTCCAGCAGCAATCTGATTGTAATGAATGTCATTTCGTTGAGTAAGGTGACAGTCTGGTCCTTCTTGAAATTTGATAGCTTATAAAACAAGAGGAACATGCGGCCCTGAATGCATGGCCCTGAATCACTCATATGAGTGAAAATGTCGAAAGTCTAACTATGGGCCATCATTTGACCAACCTCTATAGAAAAAGATATTCACCTTCTCATTTAGAAGTACAAATTTTATCAACATCTTCCATAGTTTACAAGAAATCTAATGCTATTGCATTTTCTCTGGCTTCAGAATAGATATTTAGAATTGTCATACTATAAGAGTGTCACGAAATGGATTGTACCGCAGATATTTCATGCCCAGGTAATTTATGTTTGACGTGCTTTGCAGCGTCGCCAGCAACGCAAACTATTTAAAAATAAGGAGGAAAATTATCAGGAACTGACACAAGTCAATCCCAGATCCAACAAAAGACACCATGTTGGTACGAGACAAAAAAAATCAGTCACCACCAAAGACAACACCAGCGGCAGCCATGTAAACAGCCATTTCCCATGTAGTTGGTCAACGGTCTAGCCTGAACATCACATATAATATATCAATAACAGACATAGCAACAAACAACACATAAAACAACCAAGACAAACCAAACCAGCGGTGCCGCCTTGGGACGGCCGGTAATGAAATTACTTGGGGGCTTAACCGGTTTGTGGTCGACCAACCGTCACCCTTGGTTCTGCCTTGGTTCATTAGACAATTGGTTATTCAACACAACCAAAACACTTACCACCCATCTGCTGCAAATTTCACCTGATAACAGGTTATGATAACATGATGTGATATTATGTCACTTTAGAACTGCGCTTGCGCCAATATTATCAGGCGATGCCTACAGCAGCGATCTCTGAAGACGATTGACTACGTTCTGACATTGGCTGTGATAACAACGTTCGAGACGTCTACGACTTACATCATAACGCATTCGCGACATCAACAAGTTAAAACAAAACTGCGTTTGCTTTTCATTTGTTTGACTCTCTTTACGCCGTAAAATCTTCTAATGATGCATGATAAATAGAAAACCATGGCAGTGTCTTTTGATATCAAGTTTATCAGGCTCGACCAGAAATACGTCGGACTGGCTCGGCAAGCCTCGCCATTCCTACGCTGTTTCTGGTCTCGCCTGATAAACTTGATATCAAAAGGCACTAACATCGTATTCTCTATTTATTGCCATTGTTTGTCCGCTTTCTTGTAGTCTTTGACATTTTGAACATTATTTAGTACAACCTCGCAGCCATCTGCTGGGAAAGAGCTGACCTCTTGGATTTTTTTTGCTTGCCTTGTTTTGCCTGGTTGGTCGACTTTGCGTTTTCCTTTCCCATTTGATGGCTATCTTTGCTGTGACGGTGTCAGTGAGGGTAGAATACTTGAGCCGCGACACGACAAAACCAACAATGTGGTTGTGCGCCCAGTGAAGACTCGGATCAGCCAGGGCATCCGCTTAGTTTCATCAGACTCTTTGATAAGAAATGACTATTAAGTACATAAGTTAAGTAAAAAGATAGGCAATGATGAGCCTAATATAATCAGATCACATTATCCTGCCCTCAACACCAAAAGCAAAGAAGTTAATTAATGAACAGATAACAGCTCATGAAAGGCATGCACGGTAAACGAAACGAACAGCTGTTTCCCAGACAGGTTGTCATTCAGCTATGCAAACTGAAACACTCACATTGATTGATTGATTGATTGGATTGTTGCTTAACGTTCACGGTAAACAACTATGGTCATGTCTGGACGGTCAGTTAACCTAACGACACTATTCCTGGGCAGGCTTAGACCTCCTAAGCGATAAACCAGTACTAAGTGCACATGCGTTCGCCAGTAACTGACAACTGCCCTTCTTGAATCAGCGGAAGGAGAAACTCACAGGGAAACAAAAGCACTGACATGGTCAATGAAACAAGTAACAACTAGAGCAAGTGAGCAGGGGCTCACGTATACCCCCGACCAGTGCCATCGCCTAATGAAAGCATCCTTTACCACAAAACTGCAATGTTATTGTCATACATGTACATAATTCAAAGTTCGTGACCTTGACCTTATGTCAGCAGCAGCACCTATATGTGTAAACTAGTATGATAGAAACATAGTCATGTATTATTAAGCTCAATGTTATTGTCATACATGTACATAATTCAAAGTTCGTGACCTTGACCTTATGTCAGCAGCAGCACCTTTATGTGTAAACTAGTATGATATAAACATAGTCATGTATTATTAAGCTCCATTCAAGTATATTTATAGAGCTACAATCCGAAACTATACAACAAATGGCTAAGTCCTAGTTATTGACCCCAGGCCCCACCCATGGGCCTGACCCTGCAGCTTCAGATCCAAAGTAATGCTATAGATATATCACAAACCAAATATGGAAGAAATCTTCAATGCAGTTACAGAGATATGAGGAATCAAAAAGGTATAACGCAAAACTTTGACATAATGAAAATGCCTAAGTCCTAATTACTGACCCTTGGCCCCACCCTGGGGCCCAACCCAGGGACTTAGACATTTAACATCAAAGGCAATGCTACAGAGATATCATAAACCAAATATGGAAAGAATCTGATAAGTAGTGACAGAGATATGAGCAATCAAAAAAGGTTTAACGCAAAACTTTGACGTAAAGTTGACGAACGGACGGACGAACGAACGAACGGACGGACGAACGGACGGAATGACAAAAACTATATACCCCCTGACATACTTCGTATGTCGGGGGTATAATAAGGACTGCAACAGAAGTAGCATTATAGAACAGTTCATGGTTTATTTAGCAAAAACTGTTAACCTGCAATTTAAGTCTTTTTAGCTGTATTACAGTCATATCAGGACGATGGATGGGAGATACTGGAAGGCTCACTGTGTGCAATGGATCCCCGTTTATGATGGAAAAGATTCATGCCTCCTGCGGGTCTCAAATCCAGGACCCCTAGATCAGTAGGCTAGCGCTTAACATACTGAGCTACTGTGACTCCTAAAACTGTTAACAAGTTGTGCATTATTATAAAGTTAAATGATAGAAAATGATCAGGAACTAATACAATCAGATTCCATACCATGCGCTAAAAGTCAAATGGGAAAGAAGTGCATACATAAACTGACAGCCGTTTACGAAAGGCACATATGGTAAAACGAAAGATTAGCTCTCTCCCAGACAGATGGTCATTTAGATACCCAAACTAAAACACAAGTTTCATAACCGGTGAACGAAAGCACCAATATGGACAAGAAGAAGAAGAACCACATCAAAAGTAACATCTTGGATCGGTCAGGGATAAGATTACTAAAGGATTGTGGAATTGCGAAAGGCGGAATGGGGATCCTGCGTGCATGTGTGCAGGGGCGGGAGGGGGGGGAGGGGGGGGGGGGTAATTTAACTTAATCCAAACCTGACTTAGCTCACTATGTCTTCATAAACTTATTTTTACGAAAATCATTCTCTATCTAAAAGAACCGATAACAAACGTTTTGCTGAGAACTTCAAAGAGGCATAGCTTTCGAAAAAAGGGGTCAGATCAAAAATCGCTGAAACAGCCTGTCCTTATTTTCTGAGATGTATATTTTTACAATTTTTCAAGAACCTCATCCAAAAATGTCAAACGTTTCAGGCAGACGGTCAACGTCAAAACAGTATACCTCCTACAAACAAAGTTTTCGGCGGGTATAAATAGATGTTGCTGCTGTTTTTAACTTTGGTGGCTGAATGTCCACCTGTTTGGGAAAGAACTGCTCATTCGGTTTAACTATGTGTTTTTCGTGAGCTTTTCTTTATTTTTTGAGTGTGCTTATTTCTTTTTGGGGTTCTGAGGGCGGGATGAGGGAATTTTGACTGTATTAATTCCTGACCATTGCCTATTTTTTACTTAACTCCGATGTCACAGCGATTCAATACTAAAGTATAACTGTAATGAGTTATGAATTAAGTAACGTATATAGGATACGCTTCTGACTGACAACAACACTCTTATTTCCAGTATACATAAGTTTATGTGACCAAAGAATGCTTGTGCGTATGTATTAACTAAAGACATAATGAGTTTGTATCTTATCACCGGTATGAAACCAGGTATGTCTCCGAAGATGATGTGCCCGTGTAAACGCTTTACCACATAACTCAAAAGTAAATTGCTGTCACCAGGAAGAGTCAGTTTCTGTCTCTAAAGAATACTTTTATTGTTTAAACGTCTTACCAAAAACATCAAACCAATATGGCTTACCAACACAGCACAGTATGTCCAGTATCAATTAAATATTTTCCCGAAAACTACTTGTCTTTGTCTCATCACCAGTATGAATCAAGAAGGTATGTCTCAAAAGACGATTTGCCTGCGTAAACACTTTTACCACAGACATATACTGCTCAAAATAAGTTAGGGCTATTAAGACATCTAAGAAAGCCGAAATAAGAAAAAATAAGTAGCTGAATATGAAATTGCTATAATTCATAAAGCAAATATTCATAGAGTCCTTCAGTATGAATACTGACACGTTTAAGCTTATCACGTGATCTATTGTAAATTGAGAGTAGACAAGGGGTCCTCACCCAAATTTCGCACAAATCCAACACAGCAATGGCTATTCACTTTTATGCAAACTTTATTAAGACATACACCTAATGCCTCAGTTAACAAGATGCAGATACCCTTTTCAGGCGGGTTCACCACAGGACCAATTGGTAGGCGTAAGCGATGCCATTCCGTGATAAATTGTCTCATCGATGGTGACGTTTGCAATGGCCCTACACCCTAAATAACGAATTAAAGCCTACCAAATTCGATGTTTTCAGTCTGGATAATTATAAAGAACTTAAATATTTAAAGAATCTTAGGGTCCAAAAAAAATTTTTTCGCCAATGCGAAACTGAGGTGTAATGAGACCCCGTTGTCCTTTATGTGTTGCTTTAGGTCACGTGACCTGTTGTGACAGTTTCTGTTGTAGATATAAATTGTCACTTGAATAGTGCTCTATCAATAAATAATAATAATCCAGCCATAATTATTTTCTTGTACTCACTTCTATGTCAAAATATCCCCTACTTTTGTGAGCAGAATATGTGTCCTATCACACCTTTGAATCAAGGTGTTTGTCTGAAGAGTACCTGCATGAGCAAACGTTTTATCCCATACATGACAACTATGTGGCCTATCATTAGTATGAATCAAGGTGTGTGTCCGAAGATTACTTGCTAGTGCAAATGCCTTTCCACAGACATATCAACCATGTGGCTAATCACCAGTATGAATCAAGGTATGTCTCCGAAGGTGATTTGCCTGTGTAAAAGCTTTACTACAGACATTACAACTGTATGGTTTATCACCAGTATGAATCAGTTTATGTTTCTGAAGAATACTTGCCCGTGTAAACGCTTTCCCACAGACATCACATCTATATGGTCTATCACCAGTATGAATCAATGTATGTCTCCGAAGATTACTATCATGGGTAAACGCTTTACCACAAACATTACAACTATATGGTTTATCACCAGTATGAATCAAGGTATGTATTCGAAGACCACTTGCGCCTGTAAACGCTTTACCGCAGACATTACAGCTATGTGGCTTATCACCAGTATGAATCAAGGTATGTGTCCTAAGATGATGTGCCAACGTAAACGTTTTACCACAAATATTACAACTATAAGGCCTATCACCAGTATGAACCAAAGTATGTGTCCGAAGACTACTTGCCTGTGTAAACGCCTTACCACAGATAGTACAATTATGTGGCTTATCACCAGTATGAATCAAGGCGTGTGTCCGAAGAGTACTTGCCTTTGTAAACGTTTTACCACAGATATAACAAGTGTGTGGCTTATCACCAGTATGAGTCAGAGTATGTGTCCGAGGTGTACATGCAAATGCAAACATTTTACCACAAACATTAAAACTGTACGGTTTGTCATCCGTATGAATCCTTTTATGTCTCCGAAGAGAATCCGCCTTTGTAAACGCCTTACCACATGCATCACAACTGTGTGGTTTATCACCAGTATGAATCATAGAATGTTTCAAAAGATTAGATGCTTGGGTAAACGCTTTACCGCAGACATGACAACCATGTGGCTTATCACCAGTATGAATCAAGGCATGTCTCGACAGATTACATGCCTGTGTAAACGCTTTATTACAAACATTACATCTATGTGGCTTATCACCAGTATGAATCAAAGTATGTAGTTGAAGACTACTTGCATCTGCAAAGGATTTACCACAATCATCACAACAGTGTAACTTATCACTAGCATGAACACGTTTGTGTCTGTGAAGATTGTTTCTCCATTTAAATGCTTTACCACAAACATAACAGATATGTGCCTTGTCATTAGTTTGAATGCAACCTTTTTTCCGAAAATAACTTGTCATTGTATGTGTGTTTTTTTCAGAAGCAAGCAAAAAGGAATTATAGGTCGCGCGTAAACACAGTACTTTGGCCTACCTTTAGACGATCAAAGTATTGTACTTGAAACTTACAAGTCAATTTAAAGCAGTTCCCGCTAATAATATAATTATAACGTTGTCACCAGCAAGGAAGAAATCACTATCAAATAACATCCCTTGGAACTATCCCACAAAGAAGGCAATGCTCGCGCAGGATATCCGCTAGTAAACTGCTTACCACACAAACTAATAATACTATATTTACAATCACTAAGGACAGACTATGACCAAGGAGGCATTTTATATCAGCTTACATGATTCCCCGTATGCATGAAACCAGCTTTCTCTACACCGAATGAAAATATTCGGAAGACATCGAGCCTTCTTAAGATCACACATCATCTGAAAATAGGAATATAAGTATTAGAATTCCATGTATATATTACTTGGGAATTGAAGGCGGTATTTATCTTTGTCGGAAGCAACAAAGAACTAAAGCAAAAAATATCCTCTGTTAAATGACAAAAGCAATAAGAGTGGCGTCTATGCTATACAGGGGCCGTATTTATAAAACAACTGAAGTGGTTGCTATGCTGTTGCAAAGGCTAAATTTCTATATTCATAGTTTTCCTTGTGTAAACACTACAGTTAAGATATCATGGACTGCAGACGCATATGATCGAAATACTTAGTCCATTTAAAACTATTTATTTCCTGAAATGATTATTGCTGTTGTTGTGTTATTGTTTAACGTCCACGGTAAGCAGCTATACACTGTATCGACAAAGCGGCTGGAAAATGATCACGTGACCTGAACTAGGTAAACATGGTATCTCAGAAATATAAATACTACACAGTACACTCACAGACCTCAGATTAATCATTTGTTTTTATTTACTTTACCTTGAGAAATAGATTAAAATCATGGTGTTTTATTGCTGTGTTCCTGATTGTAAAGCTTCAGGTTATGAAAAAAATGTTTCCATGCATCAGTTTCCTAAAGATTTAAAGCTTCAAAAAGTAAGTATTTTGCTTGCATTTTAGAAATAATATAGTTCTCTAGTTATTCTATATTCCTTTTGAAACTTGTTACAAATGTAGATAACGATGCAATTAATTTTACACTCATCAGATGTTGTTTTTTTATTGTGACTTTTTATGTAAAAAACGACTCCCTGCAAGGTGATTTCAGCAGGCCCTTTCACTCTTAGTGAACTCTTCTACCTTTCAGTTCGGATTGCTGCATTTCAAACACAAGGGGTGTCTCATTAATTTGTATTTTTTTCTTTAGAAATTTCTGTATTTGACCAAACAGTGTAGGTCCTGACATTAAATTCTGAGCTGTCTGATCTAGGTTTACACTGCAAATGTCAGTTTTATGTGGGGCTAGGTATTATTAAAGCCCAGCTGATCACTGGTTATTTTCCTTTTTACAGATAGCACTTCTCTCTTTTTTATTTATTTGGCAAAAGAAGAAATACAATCTTACTTTCAGACTTGGAAAGCCTGAATAAGACGGGCTGTATCATCAGCGACAAAAGATGATTTCAACATAACAGACTACACAAGAATTTGTTCAAAACATTTCCTACCAACAGACTTTATTGAATATGAGGCACAAAAGAGACGGCTCAATGTTGACAGCATCCCATCAGTATTTGCCTGGAGCAAACAGAAGACTACAAAGTCCCCCAAGAAACGGTATGATTCAGAGGAGACGGACACAGCTTCAGAAACTGAGGATTCAGTAGACTTGAACTTACATAAATATGTACAGGCTGATCTTCCATTTCCATGTAGTCACTCATTTTCCATCACAAATATTGCATTTTCAAATCCAAAGTTGAAGTTGATGTAGTTCTACACGGGTTTTCAGAGTTATGATATATTTAAACATGTTCTTGAATTGATCGTACCAAAACAAGACAGAAGTAATATTGTTTACTGGGACAGCAGAGTGACAGGCACCTATATGTGTGGCACAGATATATTTGTTTCGGATGAGCCTCAAGAAATTGACAGTGACGACAGTGAAGATGACATGACACAACCGACTAGATTACACAAATTATCCGTGGAAGATGAATTTCTTTTGACATTGATGAAGCTCAAATTAGGTCTCTTCAATAAGGATTTAGCAGCAAGATTTAATATATCTCTATCAACAGTCACAAAAATCTTCAAAACATGGATTAATATGATATATCTCAGATTGGGCTCCCTGAAATTATTCCCTCATCGTGACGTCATCACTCAAAATATGACGAAGGACTTCCACAAACAATATCCTAGTACCATGCTGATAATTGATTGCACTGAGCTGAATATAGAGATGCCATCTTCCCTGATCAGGAAGTCCCAGACATACTCAGATTATAAATCCTCCAACACTTTCAAAGGCCTTATTGGCGTCGACTCTAGGGGCGGTATCATGTTTATTTCGCACCTTCACACCGGGGGCATTTCCGATAAAGAAATTTGTCAGCGAAGTGGTTTATATGACCTTCTTCGGAAAAAATTGAAACTGGGGAACTCATAGCTGGGGATGCCATAATGGCGGACAAAGGATTTACCATCTCAAAAGAACTTGAGGAAATCGGCCTCCGTTTGAATATTCCACCATTTCTTGGCAAACGGAAGCAAATGGGTGCTTCTGATGTCAAGGAAACACAGCTCATAGCACATCATAGGATTCATGTTGAAAGAGCCATTGGTAAAGTGAAAGGGTTTCACATCTTCGACCGGAAGTTTAGAATCAAACAAGCTGGTATCGTAAACCAAATATGGACTGCCTGCTGCCTTCTTGCCAACTTTCAAGATCCACTGATCGTTCAAGGGTCTTCTGAAGGGGACTGAGAATGGTCACTGTCAGACTGATTTCCTCCTGTTGATTCAACACTGCTGGGATTCAGATGACTTACAGCATAGTTTATATAAAATTCTGTTAGTTTTGGAAACATCTCCTTGTTCCAGAGTTCCTTATTTAAGAATATTCTTTCAACAAAGATGCCTTTATTTGTGTAAACCACAAAATCACACCAGTTGACTCCAGCTAGTGCCATCTGTCCCGTCACCTGGAACTAATAATTATGGGATCGCTTTAGCTGCAGCCTACCGGCTAGACTTTCAAGGCAACATTTTGGATTTTCTGCTGCTTCAGTTGGAGTTTGATGTCGAAATGAATATGGACATTTGATTTCAAGCAACCCAAAATGATCATATGCTGATCTGTCAATTAGTTTACCATCCGGAGAAGCGCCTAAATATGGACAGTTTGGGTTTATAAGGAGTCCTGAATTATAAACTGTTATATCATGTTGAAGGCGGCTTTTCATCTTTTTAATGTATAGTTTACGAGCTATGTCTTCTTTTGAGCTACCATACGCAACAGAACTGACATTTGAAAGATTGCGCTGAGAGAAGAGATTTCTGACAAATGCCTGAGATGGTAAAGACTTTCGGTTCAGAACTTCCCCAAACCTGGATGCTGTCAATCTATTTTTTCGTTTCTGATGCCACAAAAGACTGTTTGCCTGATCCACAGTTTGTGCTTCAGTTTCAATGGCCTGAGCTTCAGTTATATCAAGGGACTGCATATATGATATAATATGTTGAGGAAAAGTATCTGATGCCAAAGTGATATTTGACGTGTAATTTGAAGTTGGTATATTTGGATATGTTATATCATTCTGTGTTACTATATGCACTTTTTCTGGCATAATGGCAGAGAATTCCATGGACGTGCTGTGGTAATCTTGTAGCTGGTAACTCAAGGGTGATCCTTCAGGTAGGCTTCTAAATATGGTTTCTTTCAAAGAAATGTCCTTATCGTCTGTTAAATAGGTGAAAGGAATATGTTTACTTCTAGTCTTAATTTTCTCTTTTACTGGATTCACTTCTTCAGTACTTGGGACTGATCTAATCTTTTTGCCACGTGCATCATACAGATAGCAGAATACAGGATCTCGTCGTCTTTGGGTCCTATCTGTTGTAGCCTTCGCAAAACTGATTTTCATGACTGGCTCAGGAGTGATTTTGTCCCCTCGAGGTTTGTGCCATTTTTGGGGAAGGCTAGTACATGATAAATCCGATGGAATTTCCTTCTCATTTGTAGCTGTCCAGTGGTTAATCACATAAAGTAATGCGATGATATGGTTACACACGCCTCCTGATCTAAAAAAATATATATCTTTGTCATACTGAATGATCAAATTGGTGTTTCATACTTAATAGCCATGGTAGCTCAGTAGGCTAAGCGCTGGCCTGCTGATCTAGCGGCCCTGGGATCTAGCTCCACTGTAGGGGGGAATCATTTCAATCAAACGCAGCCTTTCATTATCACCCACCCATCGTCCTGATATGACATAAATACTGTGGAAATGGACGTAAACTCTTTAAGTCATCCATCCATCTATTTTTTAATACTTGGTGTAAGTTTTATCACATTTTATTGCCAAATAGTACAGACGAATCGGTCGGACCTCAAGTTCTTACAACATTAATTACGGTCCTCTTCATTATTTCTTTCATAATCATTACTGAAAATATAAATAATCTGTACTGTATTGGTTTATACAGTAGGAAAAAATGAAAACTAAACTGAGAAAGTGAAACAAATGTGAACTATTGCAAAAATAATGACAAAAACTTACATTCAACTTACCCTGCAATGCAGCTGCATTCGCCGCTAATTACTTTGCTGTCTTTCATACCAAGTTACACTGAATGTTCATGAGGTTTTTCGTTTTTTCTCTGGCTTCTCCAACATTTACATTTTACTAAAAAAACATTATTATTTACTGCTGCATAAGCATCATGGACATAACTTTCAACGAAAAATCTGTATCCCCTTTCAAATGCCCTGTCCTTTCCACACCTTTCAATGTAATCCGAGATGTAGAAAATAGAAAATTTTGGTAAATCATCTTTGTCAAAATTATTTTTGATGCCATGATAAATGTATAATTATTATAACGGTCTGCTTTGTTTATCACTGTTAAGTGCTACATGTGTAAAGTGCTTCTTATCAGCAGAACAGCTGTGGTTTGTTTACCTATTAGAAACCTGAAGCTGGCTCGTCGATACAGTGTATGGTCATATCGGGACGGTCAATTAACCTCACCACACTTTTCCTGGGCAGGCTTAGACCTTCTAAGCGGTTAACCAGTACTAAACTGCACTTACTTTCATCAGTAACTGACAACTGCCTTTCTTGAAACAGCGGAAGGAGAAATGAAAGTAAGTGGCCGGACCTGGTATCGAACCCAGGACCTCTGGCTTATAAGTCAGGTGCCCTACCGATTTCGCTACGCGGCCCGGCTCCTGGAACGATTAAATCTAAGTTTTATGAGAGCAGTGCGCAAGGGCGTAGCTACTTATACGGCAAATACGCAAGTGCGTATTGAAATTTTGTCAAAATTGACAAAATTTCAAAACGCACCTGCATATTTGCATGCTGAAATTTTATAAATTAGACAAGATTTCAAGCCAATTACATAAGTGGCTGAAATACTAGCTTTCCTTTCAAGAAGTAGAGCATAAAACATGGTAGTGCGTATCATGAAATTGCCTCTAGTTACGGCCCTGGTGCGTCTAAATATAAGTATGTGAATACTTGAAAGAGAACGATATGTTGGTATTCAAGAAATGTTTCTACTATATCAATATGTTAACAGAACGTACATGTATGCCTAATACTATGTGTAAGGTAATGTCGGCTGTGAAATTTAAGCAAATAAATAAATACATAAATACAAATCCTCTTTCTAATGGTCTTAGGCACAATCTAAACGTTTGAACTCGAAGAAAATTAATGTAAAAATAAACCCATTATACATCTAAAGGGGGAAGTTTATGTCTGTTGTACAGATTCTATCTTCTATCAAACGATTGCGCGGTACGGAATTGCCTTTAAAATGCAAGACCAAAATGCTTTCCCCTTTCAACTAGTTTCGTCATTGTTCACAACTGTTTATTATGATCACTTGTAATTACTAGTGACAGAAGATGAGTCATGTGAAAAGGCGTTGGTACACTGCCTTCAAAGGAGCCGGTGAATTTTGTTCATTTTTTATGTGAGCTGCCGCCAAAATCGTCTCACAAATACGTGTCAGGGAACTGTCGTATCCATTAGTTTACTGTCTCGAGTCCAAATGGAAAGCCCATCATTCGTTACCCATCGTACAGAATTTTACGATGTATTCCATTTAACGGTCTTTCGAAGTTTGGCCCACGTTCCTTCTCTTAAATTTGTTCTCTGCTCTTGAAGGAACTCTTATAGATCTTAATTTAATACTCATGTATGTGAATGAAATGTAAATGCTGTACAAAATTATTGGCTGTATGTACATTTAATGAAGCTTAACAGCAACGTTGTCGAAAAGGCCGGTCAATGTGAGTATAAACCAAACCAGCGGTCGATACTGGATTTAACCGGTCTTTACTGGTCGATCGGTCGACTGAAGTGGTCGATAGTTTCATTAAAATATATGTATCTGTTCTGAAACCAGATGATTCTTAAGTGATTTTAAAATTGCATTTTCATGTCAGGTATCAGTTGTGTTATGTTGTGTTATTATTTAACGTCCATGGTAAACAGCTATCGTCATGTCGGGACGGCCAGCTAACCTTACCACACTATTCCTGGACAGGCTTAGTACTTGTGCTTGTGTCAATTTTTCCGTGTGTGCGTGCTTCTTTCCCTATTGGTTTTGAAAGCGGGATGTGGGATTTGATTCTACTAATTCCTGATCATTGCCTATTTCCTTACTTTAGACCTCTTTAGCGGTTAACCAGTACTAAGTGCACTTACTTTCACCAGTAACTGACAACTGCCCTTCTTGAATCAGCAAAAGGAGAAATGAAAGTAAGGGGCCAGACCGGGTATCGAACCCAGGACCTCCGGCTTATAAGTCGTGCCTAGTATTTCAGTCATATCAGGATGATGGAAGGTAAATTATGAAATGGTGTGTGCAATATAGCTCCATGGTTGGAAAGATTTCCGTCTGCAAAAGAACTCGAACCCGGAAACCGTTAGATCGGCAGGCCAGCGCTTAACCTGCAGAGATACTGTTTACTGCGTACGTTTCCCAACACTTACACAACACTAAGAAAAAGATCGACTGTCATTTGTTTAAAGTGTGTTTCCCGGCATCTATACAGATAGGACCTCCATATCAGAACAGCCCTCTGGTGTAATGATCAGATGTGAATGAATCGGAGTACCGTAGGGAAAAGAAGAAAAAGAACTAAATCAATACCTATCTCGACGGTTGCACCAAAACCTTGTACCGCACTGAGGTACAACAGAGTACCGCATCGACGAAGATTTCCGTACCCTGCCGAATTTTACGGACTCTACCGTAGGCAAAGTGTATGCTGCCGACAATATGCTGATTCTATAAAGACGCTTGTTTATTAGAAATTTTAATAATGTATTGGAAGTATATACATATATACATTTAAGCTGAGACCTTAATTTCCTAACCACAAAAAAGATCCGGTATAGGATCAAATCCGTCCATTTCTTAGGATAACTATCACATGGTGATCGATCAGTGGAGTCTACATTTGGTTGCTTTTATATATAAAGAAGATTGAGCTATAATTTTTATATATTTTCAGTTTTAACATTACTTTATCCGTATATGTTTAAATATTTAAGCTGATCCACATACATCTGAGTAACTTTTCTATAGGAGTTGGGAAGAACTTAAGCGTCTGTCTGTGTGGCAATAACCAGAGAAATACATGCACAAATTACAGAAAGAAAAAGCCTTGATAGTATAATGTGTGGTAAATTTGCCATATTATTTACATGCATGCATATAAGATATTTAATAATAGATAAACGGGAGAGTTTTATTACGGGCAATAGAAAAGTGTTCCAATGTACATATTTTCATGGAGAAGTTTTTCTTTTGCATAAATTCGATATAAACATGATAAAGTAAATATTAAAAAGTAACTATATTATTTACACACACAAGGAAAGACAGGAACAAATCTGAAAGTACAGGTAGCATATAACGAGAGTGCTGTAAAGTTCGGAATTTACTCGACACTGCACGAAAATTTCTGTCAGTGCGGTACAAGGTTTTAACTGGTGCGGTGTGTTACAATGTTACAAGGTTTCAGTAACAGCCGTGATACTTACTTTAAAATCTGACAAATTATTGTGTCGATGTAAAGGCATTTCGTATCGTCGATATCCATGCACTTACCTCCTTGCAACAGCCTCCTCATGGTAACGAACTTCCCGACATTCATGTAAGGACGTTTAAAGGACGAGTCATTTATTATCAGGTGGGGGGGTACATTTAGGGGGGGGGGGACGGATTTTTTTTTTGGTGATGTACTGGGGGTTCGGAAATCAAAAAGCCTTGGAGTAGGGGGGGGTCATATATTTTATTAGGCATATTGGGGGTCAGAATTCTTCCATCAGTCTTCATTTTTAAAAAATGTCTCAGCTTCTGTGGGGATTCGCCCCCAGACCCCCATTACTCCTGAAATTTCAGACTCTTTTCTTTAAAACTCATACGTTTTAGACATTTATGATAATGTCAGTCAAAACTTGGGCGGCTTCATATCCAAAAGCAGATCTTTTCATTCATTTGCTAGAAGAACAGAATAAAAATGTTAAAAATCATCTCAAGTAGATGATTTTGTTCTCAATTGAATTCAGTGCCAGCATTTGTGATATTAGCTCTCCAGGTGCCTTTTCATCAGCAAAACTACTGTGGCTTCTGGGGGCGCAGCCCTGCGCCCCAGACCACCGCCACCCAGAGGCCCAATCAATATAATAAGCAGTATAATTATTTAGCATTCGACATACAGATTTCTGGACGCCCATAAGCAGAAAGAAAATGCAAGAAATGCAGACAAAGTTTAAACAGACCATGATTAATTAACCTTTTAGAACAAGAAAATGTTCTTTGTGTTTCATACAGGTTTGGATTGAGGTCAGTCTGACATGCTGTGTGTGTGAATGTGAAGGGTATCTGGGAATGGGGATGGGGGGGGGGGTCATGAAAAATTTTGTCACCTATCTGGGGGGGTCGGAAAAATAATTCCGGTGAGACAGGGGGGGGGGGGTCGGAAAAACAAACCACACTATTTCATACCATATGCAAGGGAAGTTACCTGTAAGTCGTACAGGTAAAGACACCTGTCTGTAGTGTAAGTGCAGTTGTATCCCTTAGATTAGGGGACTGCGGCAGCCGTGACTGGACAGGTAGATCAAGATAATCTATCCAATATCGGATATTGATTTATCAGTACTGAAAAGCTCTATTCAACTTCGTTAACATCAGCTCTCTTCCCCGCCACCCCCTTTTTCCCCTCGCACCTTTTATTTATTCACTTTTTTTTTAATTAATTTATTTGATTTTTCTTATTTCTATGAATTAGTATGATTAAATTATTGTTTACAGTAGTTATACTTTTAAAATTATGTGCGGTAGTATATAATGATAATAATAATAAGAAGAAGAAGAAGAAGAAAAATAATTTGCAATGAACTTATTATTTTCAATATATAGCACCTCTGATGTCAATTTTTAGTATAATATCTCCAGATGCTAGTGCGAAGTGACGTAGCTCCTTATTATTATTATTATTATCATCATTATTATACCCCAAATACCGGGGAATAACTGACAACCGGTAAAATTGCTGAAGCTAGCCTTGAACTTGGATTTATGTTGATTAACTTATAAACAGGAAAAATATACACGTACGGATGGCCAGTCCATCATTTGAAGATCTTTTCTTTCATTCTTTCTATTTTTTATTTATCGCCTCATTCTTTCAGTCTTCATCGAACTCGCTGAATAAATTGATAAATGGTAGACACCAACAAATAAGGTACATTTTGGTAATATATTGCCAAACTACAATTATGACATGGCAACAATGTGTGAACATGTAAGCTGACACAATAAATACTTACAACTGTGCATTCAAAAATCGTTTCGGACCTTATACATATAAAACGTATTCTTCAAAGCGTTTTCGGAGCGAAATAGCCTTTTTGTGCTGGTTTGCGGTAAACCCCATCATATATCTCACTCTTTCACTTACTCGAAAATCAAATGTGTACATAGGGCATCTGTGGTTGAAGCTTATGATAATAATCATCGTCGCGTAAAAAAATAAGTTACGACATGTGCAAACACTGAAGACGCAGATCAGCATACGCAAATTCGCATTTCTGGTGGGGTTTCCTTTAATTTTTTTTCTTTCTTCTCAAAAAGTATTTATGAACCCTTAGAAATCTAAACACACTGCATTGAAAAGACTATGATACGTTTGCGCAGATACGCAGGCTTATTTGAGCATTAAAGTATGCGCTTCATAATCCAAGACCATGTCATTTTTCCAACAGAAAGGATTTTATAGAAATTTGTTCAAAAAGAGTCAAGATTTTTTATTTTATTAATTTGTTCTATTTTTATTTATTTATTTATTTGTTTATTTATTTTCACAATGCTTACATTTTAAATAATTGATTTCATTCAGAAGTGAATGCAGTTAGAAATCAGTAGAAATTATGCAAGAGAATACGAAATTTTGACACTTTTCACACTGTATATTGTATAATCAGTGATCCTTATCAGTTATGACACTCTCGGTCACCTTTAAATTTCAGACCCCCGGCAATATTTCACAATCAGATCAAATAAGTCGTAACACCTGCTTAGACTGCTCAGGGTATTCACATTCGCTTTTTAGCGTGCAGGTTGATTTGAAAACTCCCTGTTGGCAACTTTTGTGTGAACAGTAGATCTTCAAATCAGCGTTCTCTTCTTTGCTGACTGATCAAAGCCTTCGGTTTTGCTGTTTGGGTGTGCAGGCTGATTTGAATACTCACTGCTGGCATAAATTTATGAGAACAGTTAATATTCAAATCAGTTATTAATTTGTGAAAACTGATCAGGGTCTTCATTCCTGCTTTTTAAATTTCAACGATCGCAGACTTTTCAGGTGAACTTAACCCATTCCATTCGAGATACTCCTTTAGGGATATCTGGTCAAACTGTTTGGATCCAGATGTGGGGCCTGATCTGGGATCTAAACTGTTTGCTGCCTAGACATCATTTCTACAAGAGATGGTTAGACCAATATTGTCAAAATATTCTTCACTTTTGATGCAGACGACAATTTCAGCAGACGACGAAAAATACCCAGAATGCAATGGGTTAATGTAGTCGTCGCTTCTGTGTACACTGACCAGGGTTATCGTTCTTTGTAAATACTAAGATCAGCCGTAATACTGTTAAGAAAGATAAGAGTTTTTTTTTTTTTTTTTTCTTTTTCGCTTCTTTAATGTCCAGGAATCGCATACTGTTCATGCCAACCGAGAATACTCTGACTAGACTGCAATGGCTGATCTGAGTCTTCGGTGATCGAATGTTGTACTTATTTACATGTCCCTATAGTCATCATCACTCTATATGTAAACCAGTGTCTTCGAGAATCTGATGGTTACTTTCAACACCGTTCCGTGCGGATCTACAGCAACACACTAAGTTTAAAGGTAAAGGTTTCCCATAGCCTAATAGCCGTAGGGGCAGTGGGGGTTAGAGACCCACTGTATCTTGGGCACAGCTGATGAAAGGCGGAGCCCATCCCTCTCCTTTCGCTGCCTTATCCTTCCCTGATTCGAAAAAGGTACCCATTTACTGCTGGGTTGACAGAGAGAGTTTTCCAGTCATCGCATGGCGACAGTGAGCCGCGAACTCACGACCTTACGGTGACTTTCTGCACAATAGCCGAGCCACTCTAACCACTCGACTACGGCGCCTCTAAGTTTGGTCCAGTTATAATCCGGCATTTCTAGCTATAATCTTTTTATAAGCATATTCTCTCTTCTCTTTTTCCATGATTATTGATTTCCTTAGCCTGGTCCAATACCTGTATTTGAAGTATTCTAGAAAGTCATATTTCCGAGCAGTATGTTTCAATAAACGGAGGACCCCCGGTAGCCCAGTAAGTTTAGCGCTGGCCTGCTGATATAGCGGTTCCGGGTTCGACTTTGTCATATGCGATTGGAAAATAAATCCAGAGAAAACCGATCAGGGTCTTCATTCAGCTTTGTCATAGCGATTGTAAAATAAATCCAGTGGAAACACAAAACACTAAATTCCATATAATATTCTGTGATAGATGAACAAAATACGAACTGACCTTAAAATGAGTCAACTTATAATAGTGTATCTTTCACAGTTGGTCAGTTACGTTGAGAATGAAGCCATTTAATGACAATTAACTAACAAAGTGTTTAATTGGTTTTAAACGATCATTATCGAAATAACTGCTTACCAACCTGTTAAGAAAGAAAGAAAAAAATGCAGATAATCTTGTCATTCATATATTTGTTTATCTAGAGAACGTAAGATGACATATTACACATTTGATATATGGCAGTTTTGTTTGTTTATTTTTGTATTTATTGTCTTATTTTTAATTTTTATTTATTGATTTTTTATTCATCTTTTTTTTGCATTTCTTAACATTTTCTGTCTTTCTTGTACCGCCGGATTGATAATAAAAGCAATTTCGCATAGGCAACAAATAACATTTCGCATACTCTGTCTGGCCTCGACGTTTAGTGCGACATCAGGTTGGACTTATAATTTTACGCCTAAGAATTCTGCAGTCGGAAAGCGCGTGGAATGTATTTTAAAGTTAATAGGGAAGAATCTTAACGATAATTTATTTCGGAATTTTTCATATCTTTGGAAAGAATGCAATGCAAATTTTAAGAAAATATCAGGGAAAAAAATTAAACTAGACACAGTAAAATAAGTTTTTACCGACAAAGTCTAGGAACACGCGTTTTGTCAAATTTTTATATACGCTAAATAGGAGGCGATGAGCTTATTTTCAACTTCACCTGGAAGAATGAAGGCACATACTTATTTTGATGAAAATTACATCAACGTAAAGAGCGTAAAATGAGCTATATGGTCATATCAGAATACATTTTGGCACAATTTGTTAAAGAAATGATTTACGTTAACAAAAATTGTTTTGACATTAATTTCTATACAAATTGAGTCATAGATTTCAACAGGTAAAGAGACATACGCGTTATCGATACAGGTGTCACATCGTCGGACTGGGATGATACAGATGAAGAGATTAGTTTAACATGTTTTGGTGGGCCGTATGAAAATTTACCCGGCCCCCCAACCTGATAATAAATGACTCGTCCCTAACGCTAAAACATGACAAAATATTGATATAAATTTTGCAAAGAATTATATATAAAATCACAGGTGCCTGGTTTCATGTAGTTTTAATTTTCCCTGTATAAGTACTCTTTCTTAAAGGTTGGAAACATCCCCTATTTTCCAACGGAAATGTGGGTAAAACGTGATACTATCTAGCTGCATAGCTGCCGTGTTGAACCTTCCGATGTAAACAAAGGGCCATTCTATTATTTTCTGAAGAGTAGCTAGTTTGCCATATTATAAAATTGACTCAAATGCAAAATTCCACTGTAACACTCAATAGCTGAAGATTATTCATTGCAATGGTGTCCCTTCGCCTAGTGAATTTAATAGTAGTTTCCAGATTTTACCCTCTTTGTAGATAGTGGTCGTGTCAATAGTTACCCATAATTCAATCAACTACCGTTAGGAACAAAATGGCGGTTTCCAACCTTTAGGCAATAAAAATACTTAGTAATATATTGGAAGCGGGCACCTGTGATATAAAAAGAACAATTTTCAGTGATTCTATAAGCTAACTCTTACCAAATAATAGGATAGTATAGCTGCAACTGCATTTTTCCTTAACACTGGAAGTAGATCAGATAAAGTAAGTAAATCAGATAGATCCAATATCTTACTCTAAGGGAGACCGGGCTGGTTGTAACGTGTCTGCTTTTGCTGGAAATTGCTATCAAGTGTCGTGTTGTTTATTGTTTACTAAGCTAAATCTCTCCTATCTCTTTCTACTCTGACTCATCTTCTTCCATTTCTCCATGAGTTTTCCCTCTCGCACTCAACTGGTGATAATCCTCAAAGCTGAGGGCATACCAGTATACTGGTAAAAGTAAAAAAACTTAATACACGAACCATCTTTCGTTTCAAACAAAAATGATTACCTACAACCCGTGACGTATAAATCACTTGACTGTCCTAGTTTATGCTTTCATCATGTAATACCCTGACATCTATAGCTGCATTACGATATCGTCAAGGTTTTACACACTTAAAATCGAGGGTTTTCATATTTAAAACAAAGATAAATGTAGCTAAGTAGGATTGAGAAAATTTCAGAAAAATAGTCGGTAAACATGACTTTCATTATATTTTTAAGAAGATAATCATTCGATATAAAAATATGGATATTTTGCGACAAACTGCATGCTATGTGGTTAACCCAATTAAGGTTAGCAGCTTTGCTTGTGTACCTCTTTTCGATCAAACGACGGTGGGTCGGGCCTCAGACTTTATGACACGGGGGTCACTTCCATTATAAAGCAGGGTATATATGTGCCGCTGGAATAGCCCTACGATTTTGATCTGCCAGATACATCAATAGGTATGGTTTTACAGACTAATATACATGAATAAGTCTTATTTCTCCAAGCTCTGTATATAAAAGCCAGCTTAACTGATTTTTGTTATCAAAAAGAAACAAATATCAATTACAAAGACAACAAATGTTCTCAGCATACAAATTTCTTGAATTTTCTTCAAGGCTTAATGGCAAATTCATGAGACACGAGAAAACCAACAAAGTGGTTGTGCGCTCAGCGCAGACTCAGATTAGCCTGGGCATCCCCTCAGTCAGTTCGAAGTTATTTTCTGTGGGCTTTAAAGGTAGCTAAGGGTCTAAGCTAGCTTCATGCGGACAGCGAAGATTCTGATCAGACTGGGCGGATGCCCTGGCTGATCTGGGTCTGCGCTTGGCGCACAACCACTTTGTTGGTTTTCTCGTGTCGCGGCTCATATCAATAAATGCGGTGTGCGATGATGGTGAAAGTGAGCCAGATATTCTGATGGCTATAGGAACAAAAATATATTTTTATTATGATTTTTAAAAACATAGATATTTAATATATAGAATTGAACAAACAATTACACTTTCATCCCAAGTAGCAAGAAAAATTAATCCACACATCACACCAAGTGACTTTACAACGGTATTTGACCGGTCGATAACAATGGATAGAAATAAAAGTGCAATCATATAAACTGCTTTTGCTGGAAATTGCTATCAAGTGTCGTGTTGTTTATTGTTTACTAAGCTAAATCTCTCCTATCTCTTTCTACTCTGACTCATCTTCTTCCATTTCTCCATGAGTTTTCCCTCTCGCACTCAACTGGTGATAATCCTCAAAGCTGAGGGCATACCAGTATACTGGTAAAAGTAAAAAAACTTAATACACGAACCATCTTTCGTTTCAAACAAAAATGATTACCTACAACCCGTGACGTATAAATCACTTGACTGTCCTAGTTTATGCTTTCATCATGCAATACCCTGACATCTATAGCTGCATTACGATATCGTCAAGGTTTTACACACTTAAAATCGAGGGTTTTCATATTTAAAACAAAGATAAATGTAGCTAAGTAGGATTGAGAAAATTTCAGAAAAATAGTCGGTAAACATGACTTTCATTATATTTTTAAGAAGATAATCATTCGATATAAAAATATGGATATTTTGCGACAAACTGCATGCTATGTGGTTAACCCAATTAAGGTTAGCAGCTTTGCTTGTGTACCTCTTTTCGATCAAACGACGGTGGGTCGGGCCTCAGACTTTATGACACGGGGGTCACTTCCATTATAAAGCAGGGTATATATGTGCCGCTGGAATAGCCCTACGATTTTGATCTGCCAGATACATCAATAGGTATGGTTTTACAGACTAATATACATGAATAAGTCTTATTTCTCCAAGCTCTGTATATAAAAGCCAGCTTAACTGATTTTTGTTATCAAAAAGAAACAAATATCAATTACAAAGACAACAAATGTTCTCAGCATACTAATTTCTTGAATTTTCTTCAAGGCTTAATGGCAAATTCATGAGACACGAGAAAACCAACAAAGTGGCTGTACGCTCAGCGCAGACTCAGATCAGCCTGGGCATCCCCTCAGTCAGTTCGAAGTTATTTTCTGTGGGCTTTAAAGGTAGCTAAGGGTCTAAGCTAGCTTCATGCGGACAGCGAAGATTCTGATCAGACTGGGCGGATGCCCTGGCTGATCTGGGTCTGCGCTTGGCGCACAACCACTTTGTTGGTTTTCTCGTGTCGCGGCTCATATCAATAAATGCGGTGTGCGATGATGGTGAAAGTGAGCCAGATATTCTGATGGCTATAGGAACAAAAATATATTTTTATTATGATTTTTAAAAACATAGATATTTAATATATAGAATTGAACAAACAATTACACTTTCATCCCAAGTAGCAAGAAAAATTAATCCACACATCACACCAAGTGACTTTACAACGGTATTTGACCGGTCGATAACAATGGATAGAAATAAAAGTGCAATCATATAAACTGCTTTTGCTGGAAATTGCTATCAAGTGTCGTGTTGTTTATTGTTTACTAAGCTAAATCTCTCCTATCTCTTTCTACTCTGACTCATCTTCTTCCATTTCTCCATGAGTTTTCCCTCTCGCACTCAACTGGTGATAATCCTCAAAGCTGAGGGCATACCAGTATACTGGTAAAAGTAAAAAAACTTAATACACGAACCATCTTTCGTTTCAAACAAAAATGATTACCTACAACCCGTGACGTATAAATCACTTGACTGTCCTAGTTTATGCTTTCATCATGTAATACCCTGACATCTATAGCTGCATTACGATATCGTCAAGGTTTTACACACTTAAAATCGAGGGTTTTCATATTTAAAACAAAGATAAATGTAGCTAAGTAGGATTGAGAAAATTTCAGAAAAATAGTCGGTAAACATGACTTTCATTATATTTTTAAGAAGATAATCATTCGATATAAAAATATGGATATTTTGCGACAAACTGCATGCTATGTGGTTAACCCAATTAAGGTTAGCAGCTTTGCTTGTGTACCTCTTTTCGATCAAACGACGGTGGGTCGGGCCTCAGACTTTATGACACGGGGGTCACTTCCATTATAAAGCAGGGTATATATGTGCCGCTGGAATAGCCCTACGATTTTGATCTGCCAGATACATCAATAGGTATGGTTTTACAGACTAATATACATGAATAAGTCTTATTTCTCCAAGCTCTGTATATAAAAGCCAGCTTAACTGATTTTTGTTATCAAAAAGAAACAAATATCAATTACAAAGACAACAAATGTTCTCAGCATACAAATTTCTTGAATTTTCTTCAAGGCTTAATGGCAAATTCATGAGACACGAGAAAACCAACAAAGTGGTTGTGCGCTCAGCGCAGACTCAGATTAGCCTGGGCATCCCCTCAGTCAGTTCGAAGTTATTTTCTGTGGGCTTTAAAGGTAGCTAAGGGTCTAAGCTAGCTTCATGCGGACAGCGAAGATTCTGATCAGACTGGGCGGATGCCCTGGCTGATCTGGGTCTGCGCTTGGCGCACAACCACTTTGTTGGTTTTCTCGTGTCGCGGCTCATATCAATAAATGCGGTGTGCGATGATGGTGAAAGTGAGCCAGATATTCTGATGGCTATAGGAACAAAAATATATTTTTATTATGATTTTTAAAAACATAGATATTTAATATATAGAATTGAACAAACAATTACACTTTCATCCCAAGTAGCAAGAAAAATTAATCCACACATCACACCAAGTGACTTTACAACGGTATTTGACCGGTCGATAACAATGGATAGAAATAAAAGTGCAATCATATAAACTGCTTTTGCTGGAAATTGCTATCAAGTGTCGTGTTGTTTATTGTTTACTAAGCTAAATCTCTCCTATCTCTTTCTACTCTGACTCATCTTCTTCCATTTCTCCATGAGTTTTCCCTCTCGCACTCAACTGGTGATAATCCTCAAAGCTGAGGGCATACCAGTATACTGGTAAAAGTAAAAAAACTTAATACACGAACCATCTTTCGTTTCAAACAAAAATGATTACCTACAACCCGTGACGTATAAATCACTTGACTGTCCTAGTTTATGCTTTCATCATGCAATACCCTGACATCTATAGCTGCATTACGATATCGTCAAGGTTTTACACACTTAAAATCGAGGGTTTTCATATTTAAAACAAAGATAAATGTAGCTAAGTAGGATTGAGAAAATTTCAGAAAAATAGTCGGTAAACATGACTTTCATTATATTTTTAAGAAGATATTCATTCGATATAAAAATATGGATATTTTGCGACAAACTGCATGCTATGTGGTTAACCCAATTAAGGTTAGCAGCTTTGCTTGTGTACCTCTTTTCGATCAAACGACGGTGGGTCGGGCCTCAGACTTTATGACACGGGGGTCACTTCCATTATAAAGCAGGGTATATATGTGCCGCTGGAATAGCCCTACGATTTTGATCTGCCAGATACATCAATAGGTATGGTTTTACAGACTAATATACATGAATAAGTCTTATTTCTCCAAGCTCTGTATATAAAAGCCAGCTTAACTGATTTTTGTTATCAAAAAGAAACAAATATCAATTACAAAGACAACAAATGTTCTCAGCATACTAATTTCTTGAATTTTCTTCAAGGCTTAATGGCAAATTCATGAGACACGAGAAAACCAACAAAGTGGCTGTACGCTCAGCGCAGACTCAGATCAGCCTGGGCATCCCCTCAGTCAGTTCGAAGTTATTTTCTGTGGGCTTTAAAGGTAGCTAAGGGTCTAAGCTAGCTTCATGCGGACAGCGAAGATTCTGATCAGACTGGGCGGATGCCCTGGCTGATCTGGGTCTGCGCTTGGCGCACAACCACTTTGTTGGTTTTCTCGTGTCGCGGCTCATATCAATAAATGCGGTGTGCGATGATGGTGAAAGTGAGCCAGATATTCTGATGGCTATAGGAACAAAAATATATTTTTATTATGATTTTTAAAAACATAGATATTTAATATATAGAATTGAACAAACAATTACACTTTCATCCCAAGTAGCAAGAAAAATTAATCCACACATCACACCAAGTGACTTTACAACGGTATTTGACCGGTCGATAACAATGGATAGAAATAAAAGTGCAATCATATAAACTGCTTTTGCTGGAAATTGCTATCAAGTGTCGTGTTGTTTATTGTTTACTAAGCTAAATCTCTCCTATCTCTTTCTACTCTGACTCATCTTCTTCCATTTCTCCATGAGTTTTCCCTCTCGCACTCAACTGGTGATAATCCTCAAAGCTGAGGGCATACCAGTATACTGGTAAAAGTAAAAAAACTTAATACACGAACCATCTTTCGTTTCAAACAAAAATGATTACCTACAACCCGTGACGTATAAATCACTTGACTGTCCTAGTTTATGCTTTCATCATGTAATACCCTGACATCTATAGCTGCATTACGATATCGTCAAGGTTTTACACACTTAAAATCGAGGGTTTTCATATTTAAAACAAAGATAAATGTAGCTAAGTAGGATTGAGAAAATTTCAGAAAAATAGTCGGTAAACATGACTTTCATTATATTTTTAAGAAGATAATCATTCGATATAAAAATATGGATATTTTGCGACAAACTGCATGCTATGTGGTTAACCCAATTAAGGTTAGCAGCTTTGCTTGAGAACCTCTTTACGATCAATCGACGATGGGTCGGGCCTCAGACTTTATGACACGGGGGTCACTTCCATTATAAAGCAGGGTATATATGTGCCGCTGGAATAGCCCTACGATTTTGATCTGCCAGATACATCAATAGGTATGGTTTTACAGACTAATATACATGAATAAGTCTTATTTCTCCAAGCTCTGTATATAAAAGCCAGCTTAACTGATTTTTGTTATCAAAAAGAAACAAATATCAATTACAAAGACAACAAATGTTCTCAGCATACAAATTTCTTGAGTTTTCTTCAAGGCTTTATGGCAAATTCATGAGACACGAGAAAACCAACAAAGTGGTTGTGCGCTCAGCGCAGACTCAGATCAGCCTGGGCATCCCCTCAGTCAGTTCGAAGTTATTTTCTGTGGGCTTTAAAGGTAGCTAAGGGTCTAAGCTAGCTTCATGCGGACAGCGAAGATTCTGATCAGACTGGGCGGATGCCCTGGCTGATCTGTGTCTGCGCTTGGCGCACAACCACTTTGTTGGTTTTCTCGTGTCGCGGCTCATATCAATAAATGCGGTGTGCGATGATGGTGAAAGTGAGCCAGATATTCTGATGGCTATAGGAACAAAAATATATTTTTATTATGATTTTTAAAAACATAGATATTTAATATATAGAATTGAACAAACAATTACACTTTCATCCCAAGTAGCAAGAAAAATTAATCCACACATCACACCAAGTGACTTTACAACGGTATTTGACCGGTCGATAACAATGGATAGAAATAAAAGTGCAATCATGGGTCTTAAGGAAATAAACAAGATGCATTTTGCATGGTACAATGTCGGCCAAGAATATAATAATAATGTAATAAGATATCGCAACGGCAATGACTTTAAAATAATATAATTACTTTTATGAATGGATGCTATTCTTAATCTGAACTCTCAAACTATATAAAGGAGATTCTTATTGATAATGGTGATATGGAGCCAGGTGAAGATAGCTGATTAAAAATAAATTTGATTTGACAAAATTTAGATGCTTAGTAACATCTTTGAGTGTTTTTATTCTTGACCTGAGAGACAGTGACCTTAAGGTACTCATTGGTTTTGAAGGAGATGAGATAAAAGAATCAAGTTTTGGAACCAAGACTTCAAAGATAACAAATGGCATCGACACGTAATATATTGTGATCTAATAAGTAATTATATTGTCGATGGAAGATATAGCGATACCATATATACAGTGAGCACGGCAAATCTGACAAAAAGTTACCCATTTACAAAAGAACCAACTCCAACTAAAGTTTCATATTGTGAAGTAAACAAGACAATCATTAATAGTATTAGAATATATATCACTGATGTGTTTGGCAGAATAGTAAACCTAAACGGCGTTGACACAAGCCTTAGATTTATCATTAAAGAAGAATGAATAATTATATATATAAAGAATAGAATGGGAGTACAAAAGAAATATAACCAAAATCCTGGAATATATGAATACAATGATACCTTAACGGGGGCACCTATTGAAGGATCACGAAATTTTTTTTATTTTATTTCAAATATTGTACAGAGAGCGCAAAGAAGATGGCATCAAAGGCAGCAGAGGCAGCATTAGAGTGGGTAATAGTACAGGAGAATATGTGGCAGACAAGCCTTTTTCTAAAGAAGTAAAACCAGCAAAACTTGCGCGATTGGGAGACATAATAACTAAAGAATTAATGAAAATGGATGAATTTTTGGAAGAGAAAACCAAGAAAGATATGGATACAGATGCATATCTTGATAAAATATTCGCTGGCTCTTCTATACCTATAAATAAGCGAATTGAAAAATTATTAACAGGAAAAAATATATAATTATAAAATAGTAATTTTTAGAAAAAGTAAAAAGTATGCAAAGACCAGGAACTGGAACAATCAAAATCCAAATCCAGCCCTCAAACCATAGTTGGAAACAACTAAGATTACAAATAATCAAGATACAGAGAACATATGGCCAACCGAGTGAGCAGCTTGTTCCCTAAAGGTGGCCACTCAGCAACCCAAACCGAACCAAAAATAATATGAACATACATAAGGTAAAACGTCACAGAAACACTGACACCAAAAACAGGCAACAGAGAACCACAACAGTACTACCGCCTTGGAACGGTCAGTAATGAATTACTGGGGGTTTAAATCGATTTTACAGGCCCGCAATATTGTGATCGTTATGAATATATATCAGTTCAACTTAGCACACCAGTGGTATCACCAGGGGACAAAACGAGGCAAACGAAAAATGGTAATACATTTTTAATAAATGACAGATCATCTTACTTTGATTGGTATAACGCCTACCTAAGTATAGAGTTTAAAGTAAACAAATCGGCAGATGGTGCGGGTTATGGGGATAATGGTGCTATTAGTATGATCAATGCCGCTGCCTCATTAATTTCCGAACTACGGGTAAAACAAAATGGCAAGATTGTTTACGATGGGACCAATCTGTTTCGAGTGACAAATATCAGGAATCTGCTCGAAACGTCAAAAGATTATGCGGAAACTTCGGGAACTAGTGTATATTTTTTGGACACAACTAACAATACTGAAATACGTGCTGATCAAATAATAAATCATGGATTCATTGTTGGTGGTGAGGCGATACATGCGATAATCCCATTAAATGAGCCGCGACGCGACAAAACCAACAATGTGGTTGTGCGCCCTGCGCAGACTCAGATCAGCCTGGGCATCCGCCCAGTCTGATCAGAGTCTTCGCTGTCCGCGTGGAGGAAGCTGAGACCCTAAGCTACCCTTTGAGCACTTAACAATGAGTCTGACCAAACCGGGCAGGTGTCCAAGCTGATCTGAGTCTGCGCTGTGCGCACAACCACATTGTTGGTTTTCTCGTGTCGCGGCTCAAATAAGCTTACGTTTGTTTGGTGGATTGGAAACAAATATTTTACCCCCAAGTCAAATTCAGCTGGAATTTGGATTGACAACTGACAATAGTTTGATATATAGAACTAATTGTATTGATGATGGGAGGGTTGTTGTAACCAAATTCATGTGGTGGATTCCAAAAATGACTTTAAATCCGGATGGTCTTCAATACGTTTTAGAAAATCATACAATGAAAATGTGGTCGTATCACAGAGAAATGCAGCTGGAATCGTCATCGTCAAGACAGATTGAGGCAACACGGAATATTACAGCCGAGGTAGAGAACCCCAAACACGTTTTCCTTAATATCCAGCGGGCAAATGAGACCAACGATCAAGAGCAAAATCCTTATATTTTTGATACATATAAGGTTAACCCGGACAATAACAACTGTTCTCTTCAATCGACGAGATTGGAAGTTGGAAACGGCATATATTATCCAGAGTTAGAATACTCATCTGCCGATAAAGCAAAAATATTTAGAGATGTAATCAACCATACCCATAAACAAAATGACAAGAATACAGGCTCTCTCTTGAGTAGACCTAACTATGAAAAATTATTTGGCCTTCTTCATTTCGACATGTCATATAGCGATGATTCATTATTAATTCCGGATCCTAAACAACTCATATTACGGTATAGATTAAACAAAACTTCTGGTGCAGCCTTTGTAAGTTTATGTAATATCTTTTAAGAGGTTCAGGTTGATACCGTTGGAAATGAAACAGCAATATTCATATATAATATAGATGGCTTCATATAAATTATATTCAATAAATCTAACAGATGGGCAAAAAAGGCATTGGCAAAAGCATATAAAATTGATCTTCATTATCACATAGACTTAAGCACAGACAACTTAAGGGAACTTTTCCCCTTCTCTTAATCCAAACACAAATTAATAAAATTGAAAAGTCATTAGTTGGTGGAAGAGGAACAGATACGGAAATATCAAAATCACAAATGTCGGCGCAATGTAAAAATGGTGGATTTTAGAAGAACTGGCCGGTGTTGTGTGTGTCTTAATTCCAGTTGCCACAAAGGTTCTTCCAAAAGTGGCGTCATCATTGGAAACCGGGGCTCTTTCTGGATTGGCATCCACAGGAATTGGTAAATGATTTGGGTCTGGAATGATAACTATACCTGCTTCAAGAAAATCAAAAGTGATAAAAATGCTGGGCCATATTTCACAAAAGGGCAAAAAGATAAGATTAGAAAAGGCGAACCAATTTCTTTCACCAGAAAACAAAACATGAATGGCGGATTTCTCCCACTTTTATTGGGGGCACTTGGCTCTCTTGTTCCCTCAGTAATAAATGCTATAACAGGTAAAGGTGGGCCACAAATCGACAGCCAACCAAGGCCATATCGAAGGATTCCAAGAATTAAAAAAATATAGAAACAAACCAATTAATAATTTTGATTACTTTGCTGAAAGTTATGACATCGGTTATTCTTACAGAGTAAAATAAGATAATAAAGTCACTCAATGTCAAAATTTTCTTGAATTTCGAAAAAACAAAATTTGTCCCCCCATTTTTTTGTGAGTTATCTCCCCTTGTGTGCTGAAACCTGCATTATCTATACTACTCATGTACCACACAAGTATGCCTCTGTGAACCTTGTTATCCTACAAGTGCCAGTACCTTAAACAAGGCGCCATTTTACTTAAGGCACTAGGCAGGGGCATCCGTGTCAAGTGGACACATTTCTAGTTTAGAAGTGCGCTACAACACTTAAATGCCAGAAGGCTGCTGGAATTCGTTAGGCATCAGAATTAACATTTTTATAGAAGGGGACGTCATATGCGCTAAAATTGCATTTAACTTGTGTATTTGTTCTGATGACGTGACATTTTTGCGACGGTAACGTCGCGATGCAAGCGTTTTGTTGTAAGCAAAATGTATACAAATAAAAACAGTTGAAATGTTGAAGATAACCAAAGACCAAAAACGTTTCTAAAATATAATGTTGACTGTAAATGGAATTAAAATGAACACATACTATCAAGACAATGTATAGTCCGTTTGGTCCTAAGTGCAAACGGGGTTTTGCTTATTTTCTCGAAAACGATGAAACTTCCATCAAATGTTCCAATGTCCTAATGGTTCCTATAACTATACATAACAGAATACGGAAAGTCCAAATTTTTTATGCTTTTGTAAAATATTTTCCATTGACAGTAATGCAAAAACTGAGCAGTTTCACTGAAGGGCGTCGTATGCTTGTTAGAACAGCCATAATATTGTTGATAGGCAACAGCGTAAACTCGTTATTTACTACAGGTGAGGGCGTATATGAATGAACTAGTAAAATGTATTCACCTGTCCGCACGCACAACGCATAGTGTCACTGGTCAGGTGATACTATGTTGTAAACAAACATTGAAATATTATATTATTTTGCGAGTAAAAAGTGTTTGTTTTAAAATTTGATAATATATGGGTGACACAAAAAGTGAAAAAAATGGATTCAGAATAAAACTTCAATTAATTATGCAAATTTTGTTCTAGGGATAGCATACATTGGTCACATGCTCTAATACGTAAAACTAAACGGGAATTTCAACAGCCAACTTTTACTCCCTTGTAATTAGGAGATGAAAATGACATATATTAGGTCCTTTTTTTGTATAGAAACTTTTTTATGCAAAGCTTCACATTTCTGTAAAATTATGATTTTGTTATGTATAGGATGAAAATTAAGAATGAGCAATTCGAAAAACTTCTACCTCTCACCAATTTTGAGAAAATTTTGGGGATGCCGTTTGCATTTGGGACCAAACGGACTATACAGTTCTTCATAAAACACTGTTACTGCTAAATTTGCTTGAATGAAGTGCAAAAATAAACATAAAACTTGTATGACACTGCTGTGGACTTTCGTGGTTATGTGCATTTTGAAGCCATTAGATGAACGTAGTCCTGTCGTCATGGATAAAGCAGGTTCTTTCCGTAAGAACACGTATTCTTTTATACACTTGCCAATAATTACTGTAACTGTAACAATAACTTCATGGTCGGAATAATATTTTTTACTGGAAAAAGGTTACCCTCGAAAATTTTTACCAGGAGTTATTCACCTTGTTTATATTTGTATACGTAATCTGCATTCTTTTACCCAAATCCAAATTATTAATTCATCATTGATTCAAGTCCTAGAGAAGTCTAAAACTAAGACTGACTTGTCATAGCTACATGAATCTTAGCGGTCTTTGGCTTCCATTCTTTTAGATTATTTTGGCTTTTGGCAGGTTCTCGCTGCCTCGGACTTTCAATCCGGATGCCCTTTTCCGTCGCTTTTCTCGAGACGCAGGGATTGAGGTGGCGTTGTGGAAGACGCTTGTGCTCTCGAGTTAATATATAGGCGTCTTAAACAGAATGTCTGCGCTATTTTTATACCCCCGGCATACGAAGTATGCCGAGGGGTATATAGCGTTCGTCCGATGTCCGTCCGTCCGAATGTCCGTCTGTCTGCGAGTTAACATTTGTGTTAAAGTTTTGCGTAAAAGCTTTTGAGATCTCATATTATTGAAACCCTTTGTTGGGTTTGGTTCATAGTAAGCTTGTTGATAGATCTGGGTCCAAAGGTTTATTCTGTATTACCCCCATTCGCGCCTGTGACCTAGTGGTCAAGGTCCGGACTTCAACTTTTCATGTTAAAGTTTTGCGTTGAAGTTTTAAGATCTTTATATTAGTCAAACCCTTTATTGGGTTGGGTTTGCGTTGACATGATGATAGATGTTGGTCCAGACATTTATTCTATACCATCCCAACTCATGCCTGTGACCTACAGGTCAGGGTCACAGACATTAACTTTTCATGTTAAAGTTTTGCGTTAATTTTTTAAGATTTCTATATATGTCAAATCCTTTGTTGGGTTTGGTGTATGTTTGGCCTGATGATAGATTTTGGTCCAAAGTTTTTTTTCTGTTCCATCCCAACCTATGCCTGTGACATAGAGGTCAAGGTCATGAACTTTGACTTTTCATGTTAAAGTTTTGCGTTACAGTTTTTAAGATCTTACATCATCCGAACTCTTTGTTCAGTTTGGTTTATATGTCCAAAGTTTTATTTTGTACCATCTTTACACGTGCCTGTGGCCTAAAGATCAAGTCACAGACCTACACATTTTATATATGTTTTGTGTTAAAGGTTTTGTAATCTGCTATCAACCAAATATTTTACTGTGTTTGATTTATATTTTGTATGATGATAGGTGTTGCCCCGAAAAACTATTTTATACCAACCCCACACATGCCTTGACTTAAGGTCAAGGTCACAGACTTATGCTTTTCCTTTAAATGTTTTGTGTTAAGTTAATATTCTTTGCTTATTTTTCCCCATCTTCTTCAACAGGACTTTTGATATGTGACTTCATTTACCTCAAGGTTGCAACAGTCAACATCATCTGGATGCGGTTGACATAAGATCAAGGTTACATTCTTAACCAGTTGCATCAATGTACTGCTTTATAATGGTTCATATAAATTTCAGATATCCTTCACTGGAACCTTTTGATATATTACTAGGTTTACTCCTAGCTTGCAGCAGATGAGTTAACATCCTCTATATGCTGCTGCTACCAAAGGACAAGGTCACAGACTTTAAGATTTGTATGTTATATGTGTTAAATTTCTGTGTGTTTAAAGTTTAATTTCTTAAGGCGGTGGCACTAGCCGAGGGTATACGTGAGCCCATGTTCACTTGCTCTGGTTCGGTATGCTGCATACCGAACTAGAGAAAGTGAACAGGGGCTCTGTATGTTTAGAATTTAATATCTTAAGGCGGTGGTGAGGAATGATAGTTGCTCCTCGAGAGCTGCCCATTATTTTTCGTCTTTTAAACTTTTGGGTTTTAGTGACACTGAAGAAGTTAAACACAGACACGCGCGTCTGTCGTACTTTAGGTATACGATTATATTACCGACAGAATATCATCTATATAATACAGGTGAAGTTGATTTGATTTGGAAGACATTTTTACGCTTTAAGGACCCCTGTTCAAACTTGTCTCATACCAGAATAGAAAGAAATCGCTTGTAGGGCCCATTGGAATGCTATCTGTCTGTATAAATTTAAAGAGTAACTACACTTCAGGAACTGACTGAATCAGATCCCAAACCCAATCCCCAACATCAAAGGGAAAGATTGACAAAGACATCCCAACAAACAATAAATTACAAGTGATAGGCCGAGTCAGCAGCTCTTTCCCAAATAGATGGCAACTCAGCTATCTTTATTGAACTAAATAATTTAGACCAACAGACGGATTACAACGGACTAAGCAAATTATATGAAAAACATTTAACAATTAGTTTTACCTATTTTCTATTTTTATGATAGAAGGATTAAACTGAGAACACAATAAATTAAATAGCACTGAACATAAAACAAATGCAACCGCAACAAAAGTACCGCCTTGGGACGGTCAGTAATAACTACTTGGGGGTTTAAACCGGTTTTACTGGGCCCAAACCTTCACCCTCACCCTCCGCTGCGGTGCACACAATTAGTTGGTAGTTCGGTTCGCATGGAGGTCCCCTAACTCATCAGAGAGTCATCACGGTCAACAATTAAGATCAAGAAAAGACCGTGATGAAGCAAGGATGAGGACTCGACAGCCAAAACGTGTTGAGACACCCGGAGATCCCTGGGGCGTCAGCAACACCACTGGAGTACTAGAGCAAAAGAAGACCACCAGTTGAACCCCGGTGGGCCAAGAAACAGACAAACATCCGGCCCCAACCAACTAATATATAGCTTTATGTAGGGGCTATCATAGAGTCTGAACCCCGACCCACCGGCGTGCAATTAAAGAGGACAGCAAAGTTGTCAACCGTGATTGGGTTAACCACTAAGCATGCAGACTGTCGCATTACATGTACATCTATGTTATAGCCAATGCGTTTAAATCGTATGATAATTTTCTTAAATTGATCGGGAAATTCTGTTTTCCCTACGATTTTGCGTAATTTATATACTAAGTCACCATAAAATTCAGGTTCCGATAGGCCTTGTTGCAAAAGTGACCTTAACCCTATATTACATTTAGAAACCAATTCAAAGTGTCTACGATAAAATTTAGAAAAAGCTTTCCGAAGTTTATGATACCGATGCCCCTGCTGTAAAAGCTTGGCAGTCAAAGTTTTATTACGAGCAATTGAAGTCAGCCAGATGACTAGACACCCTAGCGAAGCGAATAAGCTGAGAAATGTAAACACCATAAGAAGTGGTGCGGGGAACATCACCATCCAAAAACGGAAAAAAATAAATGTCGAAATCAAAATCATCGCGTTTGTCATAAATTTTAGATGAAACAAATCCATCTAAAATAGATAAATGTAAATCCAAAAATGGGGCCTCGGTATCAGAAGTATTTGCTTTATTTAACTGCAATTCAGCAGGATAAATTTGACTAACCATTTCTTCAAAATAAGGGTTCTCAATATTTAAAAGGTCGTCCAAGTATCTAGACGTTGAGTTGAATGCTTCAATGACATGAGCTTGAGTATCATCAGAAAGAGACGTCATAAAGTCTCTTTCATAGCAAAATAGAAACAAAACTGCTACAATCTGCTAAAACCTGTTTACTGAACTCCGTGTAAATATTGTTGATTAGTATGCTTCCAGCATTTTTATGACATCTTTCATGAAAATAGGATGGAGAATTGTCGTCAACAAAGTATGTCCATATATCGCGGAAGAAGGTATCTGTATCGGCAATTTTCTCATGTAAGTCTGTCACAGCAGTAGGATAGGCAAATTCCTCAGTTTCTAATATCACGCCTACCAATCGCTCTCATGCGAAACCACGGTTCAGAACGCCAATCCATGAGAGGAGTTCCCGGTTTTGCAGGAGAGGAGCCAAAATCGTAAACAAATTTGACATCGGCACAAGGTTTGAGGTATTTATTTTCTCTGTAAACTATTTATGCAAAATATAAGAATGCTATTTTGTCACATATAGATTGTTTCTTCGGCACATGAAAAGATTAGGCACATGGTCTTGCATTTTTCCAGATATACATTTAGTACGGCGGAGCATGTGTTCTAGGTCAGCTCGGCGATATATACATGTAGGGAAAAGTCGCATTTTCTTGCTTGATTTTGAGTCTCTGACCTTGTCAGTCGCAAAGAAGAGAACAGAACTACTGTATGGGTGAATCCAAACGTTGGAAGTGAGCTTTCCGTGATGGACAATTTAGAATTTAGAAAATATACGCTAAAACTTGACGATTGTTAAGTTAGTTCCTTTTTCCTTTTTCCTTTTTCCTTATTCCTTTTTCCTTATTCCTTATTCCTTTTTCCTTATTCCTTTTTCCTTTTTCCTTATTCGATTTTCAGGCTCATAGAACTTTGCGAAACTGTGCCAAAGAAGATTCGCATATAGCACATTCATGATCATTTTTACTTGTTAGAATAATGGTATAGATTTCCAAATCTCAACGCTACAAACTGCGAATAAGGAAAAAGGAAATGAACGAAAAATTCCTTTTTCCTTATTCGATTTTGGGACGCATAGAACTTTGCAGATCGGTGCAATAGAAGATTCGCATATAGCACATTCTTGGTCATTTTTACTTCTTAGAATAATGGCATAGATTTCCAAAGCTCAACGGTACAAACTGCGAATAAGGAAAAAGGAAATGAACGAACAAATTCCTTTTTCCTTATTCGATTTTGAGACTCATAGAACTTTGCGGATCTGTGCAATAGAAGATTTGCATATAGCACATTCATGATCATTTTTACTTCTAAGAAAAATGGTATAGATTTCCAAAGCTCAACAGTTCAAACTGCGAATAAGGAAAAAGGAAATGAACGAAAAATTTCTTTTTCCTTATTCGATTTTCAAACTCATAGAACTTTGCAGATCTGTGCAATAGAAGATTCGCATATATCACATTCATGATCATTTTTACTTCTAAGAATAATGGTATAGATTTCCAAAGCTCAACGGTTCAAACTGCGAATAAGGAAAAAGGAAATGAACGAAAAATTCCTTTTTCCTTATTCGATTTTCAGTCTCATAGAACTTTGCGGATCTGTGCAATAGAAGATTCGCATATAGCAAATTCATGATCATTTTTACTTCTTAGAATAATGGCATAGATTTCCAAAGCTCAAGGGTACAAACTGCGAATAAGGAAAAAGGAAATGAACGAAAAATTCCTTTTTGCTTATTCGATTTTCAAACTCATAGAACTTTGCGGATCTGTGCAATAGAAGATTTGCATATAGCACATTCATGATCATTTTTACTTCTAAGAATAATGGTATAGATTTCCAAAGCTCAACGGTTCAAACTGCGAATAAGGAAAAAGGAAATGAACGAAAAATTCCTTTTTCCTTATTCGATTTTCAGTCTCATAGAACCTTGCGGATCTGTGCAATAGAAAATTCGCATATAGCACATTCATGATCATTTTTACTTCTAAAAATAATGGTATAGATTTCCAAAGCTCAACGCTACAAACTGCGAATAAGGAAAAAGGAAATGAACGAACAAATTCCTTTTACCTTATTCGATTTTCAGACTCATAGAACTTTGCGGATCTGTGCAATAGAAGATTCGCATATAGCACATTCATGATCATTTTTACTTCTAAGAAAAATGGTATAGATTTCCAAAGCTCAACAGTTCAAACTGCGAATAAGGAAAAAGGAAATGAACGAAAAATTTCTTTTTCCTTATTCGATTTTAAAACTCATAGAACTTTGCGGATCTGTGCAATAGAAGATTCGCATATAGCACATTCATGATCATTTTTACTTCTAAGAATAATGGTATAGATTTCCAAAGCTCAACGGTTCAAACTGCGAATAAGGAAAAAGGAAATGAACGAAAAATTCCTTTTTCCTTATTCGATTTTCAGTCTCATAGAACTTTGCGGATCTGTGCAATAGAAGATTCGCATATAGCAAATTCATGATCATTTTTACTTCTTAGAATAATGGCATAGATTTCCAAAGCTCAACGGTACAAACTGCGAATAAGGAAAAAGGAAATGAACGAACAATTCCTTTTTCCTTATTCGATTTTCAAACTCATAGAACTTTGCGGACCTGTGCAATAGAAGATTCGCATATAGCACATTCATGATCATTTTTACTTGTTAGAATAATGGTATAGATTTCCAAGCTCAACGCTACAAACTGCGAATAAGGAAAAAGGAAATGAACTAAAAATTCCTTTTTCCTTATTCGATTTTGGGACGCATAGAACTTTGCAGATCGGTGCAATAGAAGATTCGCATATAGCACATTCTTGATCATTTTTACTTCTTAGAATAATGGCATAGATTTCCAAAGCTCAACGGTACAAACTGCGAATTAGGAAAAAGGAAATGAACGAACAAATTCCTTTTTCCTTATTCGATTTTGAGACTCATAGAACTTTGCGGATCTGTGCAATAGAAGATTTGCATATAGCACATTCATGATCATTTTTACTTCTAAGAAAACTGGTATAGATTTCCAAAGCTCAACAGTTCAAACTGCGAATAAGGAAAAAGGAAATGAACGAAAAATTTCTTTTTCCTTATTCGATTTTCAAACTCATAGAACTTTGCGGATCTGTGCAATAGAAGATTCGCATATAGCACATTCATGATCATTTTTACTTCTAAGAATAATGGTGTAGATTTCCAAAGCTCAACGGTTCAAACTGCGAATAAGGAAAAAGGAAATGAACGAAAAATTCCTTTTTCCTTATTCGATTTTCAATCTCATAGAACTTTGCGGATCTGTGCAATAGAAGATTCGCATATAGCAAATTTATGATCATTTTTACTTCTTAGAATAATGGCATAGATTTCCAAAGCTCAACGGTACAAACTGCGAATAAGGAAAAAGGAAATGAACGAAAAATTCCTTTTTCCTTATTCGATTTTCAAACTCATAGAACTTTGCGGATCTGTGCAATAGAAGATTCGCATATAGCACATTCATGATCATTTTTACTTCTAAGAATAATGGTATAGATTTCCAAAGCTCAACGATTCAAACTGCAAATAAGGAAAAAGGAAATGAACGAAAAATTCCTTTTTCCTTATTCGATTTTCAGTCTCATAGAACCTTGCGGATCTGTGCAATAGAAGATTCGCATATAGCACATTCATGATCATTTTTACTTCTAAAAATAATGGTATAGATTTCCAAAGCTCAACGCTACAAACTGCGAATAAGGAAAAAGGAAAAGAACGAAAAATTCCTTTTTCCTTATTCGATTTTGAGACGCATTAAACTTTGCGGATCCGTGCAATAGAAGATTCGCATATAGCACATTCATGATCATTTTTACTTCTTAGAATAATGGTATAGATTTCCAAATCTCAACGGTACAAACTGCGAATAAGGAAAACTGCGAATAAGGAAAAAGGAAATGATCGAAAAATTCCTTTTTCCTTATTCGATTTTGATACTCATAGAACTTCGCGGACCTGTGCACTAGAAGATTGCACATAGCACATTCATGATAATTTTGACTTCTAAGAATAATTATATAGACTTCCAAAGCTCAACGGTACAAACTGCGAATAAGGAAAAAGGAAATGAACGAACAATTCCTTTTTCCTTATTCGATTTTGACATTCATAGACCTTTGCGGATCTGTGCAATAGAAGATTTGCATATAGCGCATTCATGATCATTTTTACTTCTAAGAATAATGGTATAGATTTCCAAAGCTCAACGGTTCAAACTGCGAATAAGGAAAAAGGAAATGAACGAAAAATTCCTTTTTCCTTATTCGATTTTGGGACGCATAGAACTTTGCGGAGCTGTGCAATAGAAGATTCGCATATAGCACATTCATGATCATTTTTACTTCTAAGAATAATGGTATAGATTTCCAAAGCTCAACGGTTCAAACTGCGAATAAGGAAAAAGGAAATGAACGAAAAATTCCTTTTTCCTTATTCGATTTTCAGACTCATAGAACTTTGCGGACCTGTGCAATAGAAGATTCGCATATAGCACATTCGTGAACATTTTTATTTCTAACAATAATGGTATAGATTTCCAAAGCCCAACGCTACAAACTGCGAATAAGGAAAAAGGAAATAAATGAAAAATTCATTTTTCCTTATTCGATTTTGAGACGCATAGAACTTTGCGGATCGGTGCAATAGAAGATTCGCATATAGCACATTCATGATCATTTTTACTTGTAAGAATAATGGCATAGATTTCTAAAGCTCAACGCTACAAACTGCGAATAAGGAAAAAGGAAATGAACGAAAAATTCCTTTTTCCTTATTCGCAGTTTGGACAGTTGAGCTTTTCAAATCTATACCATTATTCTTAGAAGTGAAAATGATCATGAATGTGCTATATGCGAATCTGCTAGTGCACAGATCCGCAAAGTTCTATGAGTCTCAAAATCGAATAAGGAAAAAGTAATTTTTCGTTCTTTTCCTTTTTCCTTATTCGCAGTTTGTACCGTTGAGCTTTGGAAGTCTATACAATTATTCTTAGAAGTAAAAATGATCATGAATGTGCTTTATGCGAATCTTCTATTGCACAGGTCCGCTAAAGTCTATGAGTCTGAAATTCGAATAAGGAAAAAGGAATTTTTCGTTCATTTCCTTTTTCCTTATTCGCAGTTTGAACCGTTGAGCTTTGGAAATCTATACCATTATTCTTAGAAGTAAAAATGATCATGAATGTGCTATATGCAAATCTTCTATTGCACAGATCCGCAAAGTTCTATGAGACTGAAAATCGAATAAGGAAAAAGGAATTGTTCGTTCATTTCCTTTTTCCTTATTCGCAGTTTGTACCGTTGAGCTTTGGAAGTCTATATAATTATTCTTAGAAGTAAAAATTATCACGAATGTGCTATATGCGAATCTTCTAGTGCACAGGTCCGCGAAGTTCTATCAGTCCAAAAATCGAATAAGGAAAAAGGAATTTTTCGATCATTTCCCTTTTCCTTATTCGCAGTTTGTACCGTTGAGCTTTGGAAGTCTATACAATTATTCGTAGAAGTAAAAATGATCATGAATGTGCTATATGCGAATCTTCTATTGCACAGGTCTGCAAAGTTCTATGAGTCTGAAAATCGAATAAGGAAAAAGGAATTTTTCGTTCATTTCCTTTTTGCTTATTCGCAGTTGAACCGTTGAGCTTTGGAAATCTATACCATTATTCTTAGAAGTAAAAATGATAATGAATGTGCTATATGCAAATCTTCTATTGCACAGATGCGCAAAGTTCTATGAGTCTCAAAATCGAATAAGGAAAAAGGAATTTGTTCGTTCATTTCCTTTTTCCTTATTCGCAGTTTGTAGCGTTGAGCTTTGGAAATCTGTGCCATTATTTTAAGAAGTAAAAATGATCATGAATGTGCTATATGCGAATCTTCTATTGCACCGATCCGCAAAGTTCTATGCGTCTCAAAATCGAATGAGGAAAAAGGAATTTTTCGTTCATTTCCTTTTTCCTTATTCGCAGTTTGTAGCGTTGAGCTTTGGAAATCTATACCATTATTCTTAGAAGCAAAAATGATCATGAATGTGCTATATGCCAATCTTCTATTGCACAGGTCCGCAAAGTTCTATGAGTCTGAAAATCGATTAAGGAAAAAGGAATTTTTCATTCATTTTCTTTTTTCCTTATTCGCAGTTTGAACCGTTGAGCTTTGGAAATCTATACCATTATTCTTAGAATTAAAAATGACCATGAATATGCTATATGCAAATCTTCTATTGCACAAATCCGCAAAGTTCTTTAAGTCTCAAAATCGAATAAGGAAAAAGGAATTGTTCGTTCATTTCCTTTTTCCTTATTCGCAGTTTGTACCGTTGAGCTTTAGAAGTCTGTACAATTATTCATAGAAGTAAAAATGATCATGAATGTGCTATAAGCGAATCTTCTATTGCAAAGATCTGCAAAGTTCTATGAAGTTGAAAATCGAATAAGGAAAAAGGAATTGTTCGTTCATTTCCTTTTTCCTTATTTGCAGTTTGTAGCATTGAGCTTTGGAAACTATGCCATTATTCTAAGAAGTGAAAATGACCATGAATGTGCTATATGCGAATCTTCTATTGCACCGATCCGCAAAGTTCTATACGTCCCAAAATTGAATAAGGAAAAAGGATTTTTTTCGTTCATTTCCTTTTTCCTTATTCGCAGTTTGTACCGTTGAGCTTTAGAAATCTATGCCATTATTCTTACAAGTAAAAATGATCATGAATGTGCTATATGCGAATCTTCTATTGCACAGGTCCGCAAAGTTCTATGAGTCTGAAAATCGAATAAGGAAAAAGGAATTTTTCGTTCATTTCCTTTTTCCTTATTCGCAATTTGAACCGTTGAGCTTTGGAAATTTATACCATTATTCTTAGAAGTAAAAATGACCATGAATGTGCTATATGCGAATCTTCTATTGCACAGATCTGCAAAGTTCTATGCGTCTCAAAATCGAATAAGGAAAAAGGAATTTTTCGTTCATTTCCTTTTTCCTTATTCGCAGTTTATAGCGTTGAGCTTTGGAAATCTATACCATTATTCTTAAAAGTAAAAATGATCATGACTGTGCTATATGCAAATCTTCTATTGCACAGATCCGCAAAGTTCTATGAGACTGAAAATCAAATAAGGAAAAAGGAATTGTTCGTTCATTTCTTTTTTCCTTTTTCGCTGTTTGTAGCGTTGAGCTTTGGAAATCTATACTATTATTCTTAGAAGTAAAAATGATCATGAATGTGCTATATGCGAATCTATTTTGGCACAGTTTCGCAAAGTTCTATGAGCCTGAAAATCGAATAAGGAAAAAGGAAAAAGGAATAAGGAAAAAGGAAAAAGGAATAAGGAAAAAGGAAAAAGGAATAAGGAAAAAGGAACTAACTTAACAATCGTTAAAACTTGGCATCGTCAGCCCGGTTCCGCATGAGATAATAGAAAACATAAGGAATTTTTATCAAACACAAAAACAGCTTCTGAACAATAATTGGATCAAAAATAATATGAATTTTGTGATAAATCATTATTTTATACATTGCAGATAACTTTCTGGCTGTTCTTATTCCCCGTTTGTCTTTCAAAGGCCTTTTGCAAACCCTCTTTCAAACCCTCTTGCATGCCTCAGAAACAGACAAACGGGGATTAAAACAGTCAGAAAGTCATTTGCAATGTATAAAATAATGATATATCACAGAGTTCATGTTAGTTTTGATCCAATTATTGTTCAGAAGCTGTTTTTGTGTTTGATAAAAAATCCTTATATTTTTTTTATCTCATGCGGAACCGGCTGACGATGCCAAGGTTTTGCGTATATTTTCTAAATTCTAAACTGTCCATCATGGAAAACTTAATTCCAACGTTTGGATTCACGTATACGTTAGTTCTGTTCACTTCTTTACGACTGCGAAGGCCAGAGGCTCAAAATCAAGCAAGAGAATGCGACTTTTCCCAACATGTATATATCGCCGAGACTGACCTTGAATACATTCTCCGCCGTACTAAATGCATATCTGGAATAATGCATGACCTTGTGCCTAATCCTTTCATGTGCCGAAGAAACAATCTGAATGTGACAAAATAGCATTCTTATATTTTGCATAAACAATTTTCAGAGAAAATAAATACATGTACCTCAAACCTTGTGCCGATGTCAAATTTGTTTACGATTTTGGCTCCTCTCCTGCAAAACCGGGAACTCCTCTCATGGATTGGCGTTCTGAACCGTGGTTTCGCATGAGAGCGATTGGTAGGCGTGAATATAGGTTTCTTTTCAATTCTTTGTTTGTCGTACATTTACCAGCTGTTTATTGAGGTTTGTCATATGACATACTACTGCAGTGTTTTAATTTTTCTTGACTGTGATATGCCACCGTAAGTGTAATGACCGGAATCCCACTAGGTTTGTTGACATAAGATAATTGTGTAAACCAATCATTGAGTGTATGCACAGTAACTGACGTGTATGAATGGAGATGTGTGCAGTTTTATACGGCACTGCATGTCACGTCAGTACGCACTCTGAGTTTTTCGCCATTTTCTTGTGGTGATAAGACATATATTTCACTTTGTCTTGAAGTTTTACGATATATTATAATAGTCCTTTCATTATGGATTGTGTCAGGTATGTTTATTTCTTTGCCCTGTGTAGTATTTGTTTACTATAATGTGCAGGAAAATGAATGCGTCGTTGGCTTCTCTGTATTTCTTTGAAGGACTCCGGGTTGTTTCATGAAAATTGCGGTTTATAGTTGAAGACGAATGTTGTTGTAATACTGTTTATTTACGATAATGCATACTGTGCTGATTCTTCTTCAAATATTTCAGTTGTGTGTACTGTCCTTGCAGTACGTGTGACTGTAGAATTCAAAAAGCCAAATAGCAATTACTTCCACTGTGAATACTTCATTACAGTGACTGATTGATTCTGAAAACTGATACCGTGAAGGTAGCAGATCTTTCACAGAATTTTGTGTGTATATATTTATCATATATCTTCCATAAAAATAAAAAGTAAGGAGGAAGTGATTCATATTGTCTCGTGACATATTTTTTTTCTTTTCTTTTTCTCTTTTTTTTTTTTTCATTGGCGAGGCTTTTTTATCAGCTATAATTCTGTTTATCTGTTGGCAGAAACGTGGTGTTTTGTTTTATGTGTGTATTTGTATTGGTACCTTGGGTGGATTGTTCTTCTGGGTGGACTGTGGTTCTGGTTGGACTGTGATTCCGGGTGGACTGTGATTCTGAGTGGACTGTGATTCTGGGGGGACTATGATTCTGGGTATTTAAACCAAGTTATATCCCAGCGGGGATTTACCCAGCAGACACACAAAGTTGAATCAATATTGAACCAACCTTGATTCAACGTAATGACGTTAAATCAAGGTTGATTCAATATTGATTCAACCTTGTGTGCCAAGTGGGTAACGTTTCATCTACGTTGAGCCACAGTCTTGAGTCAATGTTGAATAAACCCTGATTTTGAAATTGATTCAACCTTGAGACATCAATATTGATTCAATCTTGAGACCTCAATATTGATTCAACCATTAGACGTCAATATTGATTCGATCTTGAGACCTCAATATTGATTCAACCATTAGACCTCAATATTGATTCAACCATGAGACGTCAATATTGATTCAACGGTAAAGCTTCAATATTGATTCAACCTTTGTCATTCAATCTTGAATCCACGTTGAATTATACCTTAAAGTTGAAAAATAATTAAACCTTAAGGCCTCAATATTGATTCAGTCTATATCATTCAAGGTAAAATAAACGAAATTTCAAGTCAGCTCGCACCTAACGTTTAATGCAAATCCTATACAATGTTGATGTTCTTGTAAAAATTTAAAACATTGATTGGATTGGAGTGGAGTGGAATGAAATAGAAAATCTCTTCTACTTTAGTCTCTTTCTGGGGTGATACATTTATACGTCTGAGGGAGCCAATTATTTCCTGTGTAAGAGACCGTTCTAGGCAATATAATGCAAATTGTAGCCATTAAAAGCTCAATATTGATTCAACCTTTGTCATTCAGTCTTGAATCCACGTTGAATTATACCATGAAGTTGAAAATTAATTTAAACTTGAGGCCTCAATATTGATTCAGCCTATATCATTCTAGATAAAATAAACGAAATTTCGAGTCAGCACGCACCTAACGTTTTATGCAAATTCTATAGAATGTTGATGTTCTTGTAAAAAATCAAAGCATGGATTGGATTGGAGTGGAGTGGAATGAAATAGATAATCTCTTCTACTTTATCCCACTTTCTGGGTGATACATTTATACGTCTGAGGGAGCCAATTACATCCTGTATAAGAGACCGTTCTAGGCAATATAATGCAAACTGTAGCCATTTGAATGTAGTTTACCTTTCCCATTTTTTTTTCTATTCCATCCATCCATCCATTCCATGTTTTAAATCATGCCGTCTGTTTAAACCGTGGGAAAACTGTTGATAAGTACATGAATGTTAAAAGATGTTTTACTGCCATATCGTGTGTAAAACGGCTATTTGTATTTTGCGGAACGGAACGGAATGGAACAGAGAAATTTAACGAAATAAATCGCCGTATTACTATTTAAGATTGACAAGTGTGGTTTTCAGTGCGATTAATGTCGTAAAGCAATATGCAAATTTAGCAACCAAATTTATTATAATAATCGATAAATATTGAGTTATAAACCAGGAGGATGGGTGGGGGTGGAGTGGGGGGGGGGGGGGGGGGGGCAGGACAGAGGCTAATAGCTGTTCCGTTGCGTAAAATACCAATAACCTCTAACACTTTAGAATACCTATGCATACCTAGTATAATAATAGATATTAATTTAAGAAACCAGGAGGGTAGATGGGCATGGAGGGTAGGACAGAGGCTAGTATCGTTCCGCTCCGTTCCGTTCCATTCCGCAAAATACCATTAGCATGTAATACGTTAGAATTCTTATGCATATCTACATACATATAAAATACTAGAAATAAAGTAAAATGTGTGCCTAGTTTCTGAAGTTACTAGAAATTAGACAATACGATAGTCTTTGAAATATTTTCTCATCTGCATGCATTGTAACGAATTTCCTTTGACGCGTGAGCCCCGGTAGCTCAGTAAGTTAAAAGCTTGTCTGCTGATCTAGCAGTTCCGGGTTCGAGCCCCGCTCGAGGCAAATTCTTCTCAGCCATAAACGGGGTTCCATTGCACATAGCCTTTCATTATTAATAGAAGTTCAGAAATTAAATCTTACCTTGTTAAGTGCATGAATGTTATACATTGTTAAAACGAACCCTCCCACAGTCTCAACTTTGGTGTGTTGGACAATAATAAAGCGCGATGGATTCAAACTTGAATTGCATTGTGGGAAGAAATAATTTATACAGTTAAGCTATCAAGTAAGATTCAATATTGAATCAGTCTTCACTATTCAATGTTGAAAGGTGATTGTTAAATAAATAATGAATCAATCTTGAAAGTCCAGTGTTGAAGTGTCAATGTTGAATCAATATTAAATAAAGGTTGACCAACCTTCAAGCAGAATTCAAGCAAATTTCAATGTTGACTCATTATTGCATGCCTTCAGTGTTTATTTTAGCCGCGACACGAGAATACCAACAATGTGGTTGTGCGCCCAGCGCAGACTCAGATCGGCCTGGGCGTCCGCCCAGTCTGATCAGAGCCTTCTCTGTCCGCGTGGGGATAGCTAAGACCCTTAGCTACTCTTTAGGCACTTAACGCAGTCTCTGATCAGACTGGGCGGGTGCCCAGGCTGATCTGAGTCTGCGCTGGGCGCACAACCAAACACGGTTTGTTTTCTCGTGTCGCGCTCATTTTATGTTTGTTTATTTATGATATGTGTACTTTACTACTGACTGAGGTGGTTTCTTTTATATCATTCTAGATACTCTGATGGCTTTGGCGATAGTATAAACAAAGATTCTTGCTGAAAGATTAAGTTACGGCGAGCAGTACATCGAAACATTGATAATCGTTTGACAGTATTTGCTGAAATTCGTTACATGATGTCGACTGATTCTATACAATATCCATGTAGCAGCGGTAACCGTCGTGAAAGCTTGATAAAAGGATATGATCTTCAAGTGCGTGATCAGACCCATACTAGTGATAAACCAAACAAACCATATGGACATAACACTAGTGAAAGGCCCCATATATGTAATGTTTGTAATAAAACATTTGTACATGCTAGCAGTCTTAAGGCACATAAGTTCCTTCATACTGGTAACAGGCCTTATCACTGTGGTGTTTGTGCTAGGACATTTGCGCGAATGGATCAACTAAGTGCACATAATGTCATTCATACTGGTGACAGGCTTCATAAATGTAATGTTTGTGAGAAATCATTTGCACATGCTATTACCCTTCGGAGACATACTCTTATTCATACTGGTGACAGGCCTCATATATGTGGAATATGTGATAAAACATTTACACGTGCTAGTAGTCTGCAGAGACATACGCTTATTCATACTGGCGACAGGCCCCATATATGTGGTATTTGTGATAAAACATTTACACGTGCAAGTCATCTTCGAGTACATATGCTTATTCATTCTGGCGACAGGGGTTATATCTGTGAAATTTGTGATAAAACATTCACACGTGCAACAAGTCTGCGGGAACACACCCTTATTCATACTGGTGACAGTCCTCATAAATGTGATATCTGCAATAAAACATTTACACAGGCTGGCAGCCTTCGGCAACATAATGTCCTTCATACTGGTGAACGGTCCCATTTATGTGATGTTTGTAATAAACATTTGCACATGCTAGCAGCCTGAGGGCACATAAGTTCATTCATACTGGTAACATGCCTTATTACTATTAGTGTGGTGTTTGTGCTAAGACAATTTCGCAGATATGTCATTTAAGTGCACATAATCTCATTCATACTGGTGACAGGCTTCAGAAATGTGATGTTTGTGGGAAATCATTTGCGCATGCTATAACCTTTCGTCATTCATGCTGGCGACAGGCCTCATAGCTGTGGTAAAGGGGATAAAACATTTACATGTGCTAGTAGTCTGTAGAGACATACGCTTATTCATACTGGTGACAGGCCTAATATATGGGGTATTTGTGATAAAACATTTACACCTGCAAGTCATCTTTGAGTACATATACTTATTCATTCTGGCGACAGGGTTCAAAACTGTGGTATTTGTGATAAATATTTACACGTGCTAGCTGTCTTCGGGAGCATACGCTTATTCATACTAGTGACAGTCCTCATGAATGTAACATCTGAGATAAAACATTTACATATGCTAGTAATCTTCGGCAACATAATGTCATTCATACTGGTGACATGCCCAATATATGTGGTTGGTTGGTTGGTTGGTTGATTTGATGCTTAACGTCCACGGTAAACAACTAAGGTCATGTCGGGACGGTCAGTTAACCTAACCACACTATTCCTGGGCAGGCTTAGACCTCCTAAGCGGTTAACCAGTACTAAGTGCACATACTTTCGCCAGTAACTGACAACTGCCCTTCTTGAATCAGCGGAAGGAGAAACGAAAGTATGTGGCCAGACCGGAATTCGAACCCAGGACCTCTGACTTACGAGTCAGGTGCCCTACCGATTGCGCTACCCGGCCCGGCCCAATATATGTGACATTTGTGATAAAACCTTTGCCAATGTTACTAGTAGTATAAGCGTGTCTTTCGTGTCAGCCCTGCCCAGCTCCACGCCTTTCGTGTCAACCCTGCCCAGCTCCACGACTTTCGTGTCAACCTGCCCTAACCTCGGCCACCATCACGGATGACGTAATTACGGATCACAAAGTCACCTTGCGGCCATCCTCTAGCAAAGACAGCTAAATCTGTCTGGGGATGGTCGGGTGGTGCGATGGTGCTGCGTGTAACTTCCAGTGCCGAAGCGTCCTACTGATTTGGATAATAGTAGGGCAAGGGCCTACCCTGCTTACAGTTGGTGCGGGTGGTGGTTGTTTGGACATTTTTTCTCTCTCACTCTGGGAGACGGACCGATATAGACTGAGATACTGTCTTAAAGGGCCGCTAAACCCAAAACAATCAATCAATCATCTAAACTTAACTAATAAAATTGTCGGCTGATACCGCACTCGGTGTGACTTTTCTTGTGAGCCGTTAAAGTAGCAACAGGAAATGAAACTTATTTTAATCAAGGTAAAAATTGCTGTAGATTTTACGGTAGAATACTTGGCAACCAGCTGAAAGTATTGTTTGGTCAGTAGCCTTTCAACATTATAAAGATATTTTCGAGAGCGGTCAGTTAAGACAACTCTACCATATCGTGATTTCAAAAACATATTTTACAAGCAAACGCCCGTAAAAATAACGGGAAAAGGAATGGCAGCTGGTTGCCAAGTATTCTACCGTAGAATCTACGGACTTTGTTCACAGGTAATAGATCTTTAGCACCTTAAAAATCTGCATTTCTTACATAGTTCTCTCTGTATAAAACAACAACCAACTGGTAAAGTAAATATTTTATTTAAAATGTCACAAATACAGTAAAGGACGTAACCCTACAGTTTGGTAAGCCTTTCTATGCCGCGTTTCGATCACATTCACTCCCCTGATGCTACAGCAAAATTGTAATGCGGTATACTATTCAGTTCCTCAATATGAACTGATATCAATCCCATAAAAAAAAACAAATTCCGAGACCCTGCAGCTCCGTGCTCTTTAAAGGGCTGTAACGCATGGGTAAGCTCGTGCAAAAGTGTTCCTGCAAATTCTATCTCAGTAACCCCAAAGGTGGACACAGTAATGGTGTGTGCGCCGCCTTCATCATAGTTAGTATAACCATATATTGGTTTATTGTTTATTGTAATTTTGTAGTCTCTGACTACAATGTCCAAAAAATTGAATAGAACCTTTCTATCACAGCGTCGCCATTAAAAATCCAAGGATCTGAAAAATATGTAGACTATGTTCTAAGTACATTAATTATCAGGACTGACCCACGGGATCAGGACTGACCCAGGGGATGTGTGCCACTCAGTTATCAAGGCGTCATATACCTCAGGCAAATGTCAGTAAAATTATTTTTGTGAGGGAAATTTACATTTCAGTCATTTTAAAGTTTCCATAGTCCTAGCAGTTGTAAAAACGCCTAAACGCAAATCATAACAGTAAAAAGCTGTTCAAACTTTACGTTTGGTAAGAAAACGTGGGCTGACGTGCTTATATTGAGTCATTTAACTGGCAAAACGTAGAGAAAACAAGTTTTTGAAAAATAAAAATTGCTCCACAAAATACAATCCCCTGTCCTGGATTTTCGTCTAGCTATACTATATGCATATAGGCGGGATAGTGACTGGGGATCCTCGCCTGTACATTGTATTTTTACCATTTTAATCAACATAATGAAATCTAAAGTAAGTCATTTTAGCTGCCAACTAAAATGACCCAAATAAGTTTTCAAACCCTTTTTACGTGAAACCTATGGATGTTTTATTTGTTTAAAGCTTGCTAATCACGGTTATTTTCAAAGACGGAAGTGTAGTAAGAAGCTTACAGCGATACCTCATGATAAAAAAGTTTTCATGCTGATAAGGCAATAGGGCCTTTAAAAGTTGGCGAGGTCTCCTGCCAGCCGGCTGGCAGGAGACTTTTTGGTCTCCTGCCCTGGCACTAGACCTAAAAGTCTCCTGCCAGCCGGCTATTGAAATGCTAATAAAATAAATAAAGGGACATCACATTTCACAGTATTCTTGGGTATATCTAAATATATCTTTTAAAGTTGATGTGACATCAATAGTATAATTACATTAACATAATATATGCAAACAAATAAGCAAAAAATATAAATAAGCCGACATTCTAAAAATAGAATTTACAAGGGAAGTAACTCAAATTATACTTTGCAAGGGAACTAACTCAAACTACTACTTAACAATTTTCACTGAAATTTTATATGCTTACAATTGCCTTTATGATAATGGTAGTTTCATATTGAAACTGTTACATATTTTGCCTGGTAGAAAGAATTAGTTGATAAATTTGCCTGACTGAACTGCAAAAATGCAACTATAGGGAACAGCTTGTGAGAAAGCTAGTAAATTTGTGTAAAACTTAGTGCATATTGAAACTTTAAGATCAATGGGGCTTTTCTAACCTATCTGTATACAAGACAAAATTCATAAAAAAGAAAATTAAGCAGTATAATGATAAACAAATGATAATGTATGAGGGTCTCCTGCTAATTTCAAGATTGTTTAATGTCAAAACAAAAATGGATTAATGTTCCAATTTTACATACTGAAAGCCAGACCAACCAAAATGAAAATTTAAGTTAATAAAATGTTCAATAAGTTAACTAAATGTTAAATACAATAAAATATAGCTATTCATCATAATGGCATGAGAAAAGGAATTTTCTCATCAGTATTCCAGTAGCCGGCTGGCAGGTGACTTTTAGGTCTAGTGCCAGCCGGCTGGCAGGAGACCAAAAAGTCTCCTGCCAGCCGGCTGGCAGGAGACACTTCCTTAAAAGTTTATATATTTTGTCTTGATACACATTTGTTTTCGGCTTCAGCTGTATAACCTTAGTACTGACCTATATTTTAAATATTTCACTGGCCAATATAAATACACGCGGGATTTTGATGTAAGTAGCTTACTTTCGCTTTCTCTTTCTACTTTCAGTTTCATTTTACTGTTGGCCTATAAACCGTGTCGTGATGAATCTATATATTTCCGTCCAAATCGCTTTTTGCCAAAGAACAGTTCGTCTGTTATGTCGCTCATGTAAAATATAAAAACTAACAAGATAACTTGACACAGAAATCAAAGACGAAATTTAGTAATTGTTGCTGGCTTAGTTGTTGATGTTGTGTTGGAACTGCGGCACTTGTAAGGTAATATGTGGGGCGGTCAGCCAACCAATCCTCACTGTTATGTTCAACACAGACAGACCCCAATCAAAATTCAACAGCATTTCCGAAATCGAAACCCAACACCAACAACAAATATGCATATCAACAAGCGCATCCGTACAATTTGATCAGCATACAGTCAAACCTGCTTATGTGGTCACCTCTATTAAGGGGTCACCTGCCTTTAGCAGCCACCTTTTCTGGGTCCCTAAAACCAAAATACAGTGCAAATGAACCTGTATTAAGGGGTCACCTGTATTAAGCAGCCAATTTTTGGGCTTCCCTTGGGTGACCCCTTAAGACAGGTTTGACTGTATTCGATATCTTACATGTACCTTACTCATACTTATTATAATACACACTACTATTTAATCTAAGCCGATTATCTTTTTTCAAAGATATTTCTTGTTTCAAAATACGCCAGGAAAATTTTGTTCTGAACCCTGACTGTTCAATCCAAAGGGGAAAGAAGGTGTTTTTTTCTTCAGCCAAATGTCAATAAAAGCAGAAAATGATGTTAACCTACACTTACTTCTTTAGTTAAGAAAACGGCCTTTTCTTTTGTAACGGGTACCAATGCGGTCACCCTTGTTCTGTTTATCCCGTCACCACAGACTGTAATACTGACAAAAGCTTTTGTTACTAAACGCCTTCTCTTCCCCACAGCGATGACTTCCCCATGTCCGTCGGAGATCTGGCCCAGAGGTTATAAAACTTCAGTACATGCTCAAACTCAAAATAAAGCACACATACAGTGTGCTTTATTTGGAGTTTGAGATTATTCTCAAATTTTAAAACCTCGAACCCTGAACGCTGGCGTCACCTATAATAATTGAGCAATGAAATAATCGTCTGTACGTAAACACCCTTAGATTTAATGATACTTTTCACTGTTAGCAGGACAAACTTGAAAATCACCAATACAATGTCATTGTGTTGTTGGAATTTATGATTAACAAAAAAACAAAAAAAAAAAAAAAAAAAAACAGTCTTTAACACGCGCAATTCTCGTTCCAACAATATAATCTTTATTTGGTTACAATACGCATATTTTCTGTTTCTTCACAATGCGGTCTGATCAAAATACTCTTCTCCGATGTTCTCTTGTGGTAACATGATTTTGATTCAATATTTACTTTTTTGATGTTTGAGACCTATGAAACGCTATTTCGCGATTGCCGCCAATAGGCTTACCAGTTTGTCGACAAATTCAGCAATCTACTCCCTAGCATTAGGCCCCAGGCCCCACGTTAACAGAGCGTCGCTATGATATATATTATGCAAGAAAATTAAACATATAAAACTTTCTTTTTTGATAAAAAAAAACCAGGCTCAAATAACTTCATGAAAAAAAAATCAAAATTACTTACCAAAACGCCAATGCCCCTATCCTGAGTCATTCCTGACGCATTCAGGCCACAAATCATACTGTCTACTCTAACAACTACGTTGTAGCATGCACATACCAAAGTACTGAATAACTGTAAGAAAAAAAATCTTTGCAACTAGAAATGTTTTTCAGAGAAAAACTGATGTCCCCCCCCCCCCAGCCCATTTCCCTCTAATGAATAAAAAGAGGGCCAAGAGGGCCTGAATCGCTCAACTGAGCAAAAATAACAACTATCAGACTAGGGTCATCATTTGAACAAACCTGATAGTTTGAAACTGTCAAAATATGAGAAACATTGTTTAAAGCTTAAAGAAAGATCTTAACCTCGGTTACTTAAAAGCGTTAATTGTCATACTGCATTTTTCAAATCTTGCACCAGAATCTTCTATAGTTTCCATTAATTCTTATTTTTAAGCATTTTCCCATATAAAATCACCAGAAAGCAAATTTGATCTTGCGTAAAACAAAATTAGGGTCAACCCAGGGTCATCATTTGAACAATCTTGGAAGAACTCCGGCACTCAATGCTAAGAACCAAGTTTCAAGCCAATTGGTCGTTTGGTTCTGGAGAAGAGAATTTTAATGGCTTTTTACAATATATGGGTGTGGCCGCCATGTTGGTCAGGTGACCTGGGCCACTTGAGCATATTTTCCTTCGCTCAACCCCTACCATACCAAATTTCAAGCATCTGAGCCAAGTGGTTCTGAAGAACAAGATTTTTGAATATTTTCCTATGAATTTCTATGGTTCAAACCCAGGACCCCCTGGGGTGGGGCCATCTTGGACCCTGGGGCCACCATTTGAATGAATTTGGTAAATGACCATTAGACAGTGCAACATACCAAATTTGAAGCATCTGAATCTAGCAGTTATAGAGAAAAAGATTTATAAGTACATCTTATTTTCGAACCCCAAACCTCCTGCCTCGGGGCCCTTTTGGACCCTGAGGCCACCATTTAAACAAACTTGGGAAATGTCCACCAGGCAATGCTTCATACTAAATTTCAAGCATCTGAGCTTAGTTGTTCTGAATAAGAAGACTTAGCATATTTTGTAATGTATTTCTATGATTCAAACCCAGGAATACCTGTCTTGGGGCCATTTTGGATTCTTGGACCTGCATTTGAATAGACTTTAGTAAAGGACCACTCGGCAATGCAATATACTCAATTTTCAAGCATCTGAGCCTTGTGGTTCTGGAGACGATTTTTTAAATAGTTTTGTATGTTTTTCTATGGTTCAAACCACGGACCCCCTTCGGCAGGACCATTATGGACCCTGAGGCCATCATTTGAACAAACGTGGTAGAAATCCACCAGACAATACTTCATACCAAATTTCAAGCGTTTGAGTCTTGCAGTTCTGAAAAAAAATCTATGTATTTCTAAGGTTCAAACCACGGACTCCCTGCCGTGGGACCATTTGAACAAACCTGGTAAACCATTTGAACAAGCCTGGTCAACGACCACTGGGCAATGCTACATACCAAATGTCTTAAAAGTTAAAGATAGTCTTTAAATTGACAGACTGTCTTAAATTGAATACTTTCCCAGACCTGATCTAGTTCGCACCACTGAGCAGCTATACGACAAGACTACAAGCGCAGTCCTGATGAATGCCAGCACAGGAGAATGGTTCAGAACAACAGTTGGAGTAAGACAAGCATGTCTTCTTCAACATTTTTCTCGAACGGATCAAGTCTGATGCTCTGGAAGAACATGACGGAAAGGTTAGCATAGGCGGCAGAAACATTACGAATCTGCGGAGTGCCGATGACAAAGACGCTCTAGCTGAGGAAGAGCAGGAGCTCGAAGCCCTAGCTGACAGTCTCGACAAAACCTGCACAAGGTATAAGAAGGAGGTCAGTGCCGAGAAGACCAAACTGATGACAAACAACGCAGTTGGGAACCAGAAGGAGATCAATGTAAAAGGGCAGGAGCTGGGTACCGTAACAAGCTTCAAATCCTTGGAGCAGTTGTCTCAGATGATGACTCAAAACAGGAGGTTCTCAGAAGGATTGCACAAGCCACTTCAGCTCTTACCAAGCTGAAACCTATTTAGAGAGATAACAACATATCTCTTGGATCAAAGGTGAAACTTATGCGCTCCCTTGTCATTTCAATATTTCTCTATAAATGCCTGTGAATCATGGATCTTGACAGCAGAGTTAGAGAAAAGAACGCAGGTCTTTGAGATGAGATGCTACCGAAGGTTACTAAACGTTACTTACAAGGACCAATAAGGAGGTTGGCAGAAAGAGCCGACCAGCCATTGCAGAATATGATGAACTCCTGACGCTGGTCAAGAAACGGAAACTAAGGTGGGTTGGCCACGTCTCAAGGTCTTCTGGTTTAGCAAAGACGATTCTACAGGGCACAGCGAAAGGAAAAAGAAGAAGAGTTAACCAGAAGAAGAGGTGGGAAGACAATATTAAAGAGTGGACAGGGATAAATTTTGCCAGCTCGACCAGGGCAGCTGAAAATAGGACAAGGTGGAAAGGGATTGTGTCGAAGTCATCTGTGGTGCCCGAACGACCTAGGGAGGTTATGGGATAGAACAGAATAGACAGATAGAAAGACCTGATGAAAACATTTAGAGCGGAAGATACTAAGCCTTATTCGAGAATTTTCGGATGAATTCGGCGAAAACACTGTAAATTCACTGTAAAAAGGTACAAACGCTGACAGGAATACTAAAGAGAAGATAACTACATGAGAGATCCCCGTGCCATCGAGGCCGTGAATAGCGAATAGCGGATTCTCAGATGTAGGAACAGGGAAATACGCGGTGAAACCACAGGCAGTCGGACCCGAACATGCACTTACCTTTTTCCATCCGCTTGTTAGTTATAACTAACTTCTCGACACTGTTTTCACGACAAACACGTTAACGGTGCTTGTTTGCAAACTTTTTTTCAATTTTTGGGTAACTCCTACTTAACTTAATGTATGTTATAGCTTCAACTGCAGTTTTGGAAACTCTTGAAGCACACTCACTCAGATCAGCCCACTTAAAGTGACTTGACAGGGCCCGGCGTGGTTATCGGTTTGGTTAAACGCATTCATGAAAGGTAAAGTACTGCTACGATTTTATAAAATGACAAAATATCAAAATAGCTCTTACCTCCTTGGACGTCTGTGAAACACGTTTGTTCGGTTCGAAGTCTGGTAGGAGAAAGAGAAAGAACTCAGTGCTTTCGACGGGACATCTCAAAGGTCGAGTGAGCACTTCTCAGAGAGGTCATATGAAGAAATATGAGCCTCGGGCTGATGTAGAAGATCTGTTGTTGCAGGAACAACGTCCACTGTAGGGAGACTCACAACAGTACCATTTTCGTAACCAATCGGAAAAATATTCGTAGGTTTTCGTCAATCATCGTGGATCTCTGCTAAGTATATCTCACACATTTATAATTATCATGTAAAAGGCGGACGTATGCTAGTCATGCATATACATATTTAGCGCAACTTGCAAAGCAAAGACGAGCTCATGATATATCCGTTTCGTGCGTGCGCGCGCATGTGGGCGTGCGCGTGCGCCTTTTATTCACTTGTTACGTTTAGCTCAGTTTCTAAGTAACCACAAGGGATAGAGTCTTCAAGCTTGCTCCACTGATACAACAGAAAAATATCTATGAAAGCAGCTATGCATATCGAGCCTTGACATATAATTCACGGATAATTGAACATGGAAAAATATTCACCTTTTACGTTTAGCTCAGTTTCTATGTATAACCACAAGGGATAGAGTCTTCAAACTTGTCAAATACATACATCTGGAAAAGATCTACTAAAAGCAGCGATGCATATAACGCCGTTACCTACATTTCACGGATGATTGAGCATGTAAAAAATACTAACCTATTGTGTTTAGCTCAGTTTCTAAGTAACCACTGGGGATATCGTCTTCAAACTTGCTCCATAGGTATATCTGGGGAAGATCCACTGAACACGATGATGAATTATCAGGCCCTGATTTACATTTCGCGGATGACTAAACGTAGAAAAAGCATTAACTTGTTGCGTTTAACTCGATTTCTAAGTAACCAAAAGGAAAACAGTCTTCAACCTGGAATACATGAGGAATATCTACTCAAGGCAGTGATGCATATCAGGCCATTTTATGGTCCATTGATTTGCTTTAAATCTCGAAGACTATTTGATATTTGAAAATGATACTTTTGATTATAATTCAAAATGACTCGATGTTTTACCTAAAACTAAAAGTATGTCACTTTGATATATATTCCAGTGATTGATTTTTGTATTATACCTTGAAGACTGCTTGATGCATGTACACGATTGCTTGGGATAACAAGGCAGTATGTGGGACTAGCTCGTTAAGAGGTCAACTCATTAAGTGTTTTACGACTTTATAGCCAAATACACTGATATTTTTGTTGAAAATATGTGAGCAGCTTTCTCAGTGTAAAAGCTTCTCACATTTTTTCAACAAAAAGTGTTGGCGTATTTGAGATATTAACATTTGAAATTTTAACGAAACGTTAAATAACGATGTCGTTAGTTTTGAAAAATTGGGCCCAGATGTTTGACCTCAAACTAAAAGTAAGTCACAGAGATCTTATTTCATGGTACAGTGATATTGCCTTAATTATATCTTGACAGTTTGATGTATGAACATGATTTTTTTGGATAATGACCCAGTTTGACCCGATTCGTTGACCTCACAGTCGTCACAGTGACATTATTTCATGGGTCAGTGATTTTTGCCTTGCATTTAAAAAAAAAATTTGATTTACGAACATGATTGCTTGGAATCGTTTGACGTCTTTTCGTTGTCCGATATCAGAACGCCGTCATTATGACATCATGGGCACATATAGTCAAATGGCTGTTGGTGCATACTGCCGTTGATGCAACGGCTGTACTTCGTAACAACGTCAGAAAGACGTCTTTACAACTTGTGAACATAACGTCTAATGACTTCGTACACTGGCTGTAAGTGCGACCTATTTACGACGCGTTAACGTCAGATTGACGTCATTAAAACTTCAGTGCCTACAGGGAAAGTCTTCTCTGATTATCCTTATCCTAGTAAGAACCTTTTAACCTTCCAGTAAAGTGCACTGGCATTGTCTGAAATGAGTACACTGCATGTAAATGAGCAGAATGGAACTAGAAAGTGCAAAGTGAGTAATCAAAACAAAACAAGGATCAATGATACGCCAAGCGAAAACAAAATAAAATAAAAACAATGTCTTGAAATATATTTATACGTTGAGTCTATACACTCTTTGCAGCAGGCACATGATGTTGAAATGACGTTGTACTGACGTCGATGCGACGGAATGACGTCTCATTGACGTCAGAACGACTTTGTTTCGACGTCATGTGCCCGCTGGGTTTGGAGACTGTTCAGGGCCTCCGCATTTTGAGTGGTAGTAAAGTCTGGAAACTGGGCTGTAAAAAGTGAATGGGTATATTCCTATCTTTTCCGTCATTTTTTTTATTTCCTTTCCTAGACGAGGAAAATTTTCAAAAATGGGTTCATATGGGAAAAATCATAAGAGTCGACCCCACTGAAAAATGAATTAGGAATCAGAAATAAATATGACAAAGCTGCTCTGTTTTTTTTTTTTTTTTTTTTTTTTTTTAGAAAGTGTACTAAAGCGAAAACAGATGACGCTTAACAGCCCTTAGCTGTGTGACCTGGCAAGGGGGGACAACTCTCTGTAAAATAATGATGATGATGATAATGAAAATGATAATAAAAATAATAATAATTGTAATGATTCTCTCTAAGGGGCTCGACTAGAACCACAATGTACGCAGTTTTATAGTACTACCGTAATAATCTAAAAATCGGGACACCGATAATATTACCGTAAGTGTCCTGAAAATGGAACAGTTTGGGTTTAAATAGAGGATCTTACATGAGTGCTCATGTATTATTGAATTTATTAAACGAGTTGAGGAAAAAGATAAGATGCGAGGCTTTGCCGAGCATCTTATCGTTTTTCCCCAACGAGTGTAATAAATTCAATAATACATGAGCACGAATGCAAGATCCTATTTATCATATGACGCTAAAATCATATTTTATTAGCAGATTTTGCACTAAAACGTCACGATTTCGCCATTAGAAAACGCGACGTTTTTATGGACGTCAACGCATAACGTTACGACGTAATTTGCATATTTAATCCACTAGTGGATTATCGTTTTTAATGCATGGCTTTATTACACTCTCAGAAGCGACGTCATATGATAAAAAATATGTATGCGTCCAAAGATGCATTCGAAATGGCAAACATCGCAGGCCCTGATCAGAATGCTCCTGTAACTGCTCCTAAAGGAGCAGTCTGATCTGGATCGACAATAATTGGACATTGCAGGCCCGGATCCTTTGGATTTGCAATGATTGCTGAGACCTATCTATCCCAATACATAGACTTTTCACGGTAAGCCAAAAAAAAAACAAAAAAAAAAAAAAAAAAACAAGGGTAGGAAATGGCTCAACAACAGAAGGTGCGACGCAGATTCCGTATTTGTCATTAATTGTTGCCTAATTGCTTGATCATGTTTTCAAGAGGTAGGACAAAACATGCACTCATCAACTTAGGAACTGTGGTTTTCCGAAACTTTTGTTAATCATGTTCGTTCATTCATAATATTGACGATCTTAAGAAGAAAATAGTCATACAGGTACTGCGCGTATAAACGTAACTCTGATCATTATTCAGTAAATTGAAAGTGCGTTTGAAAGATTCCTGCAGAAGCCGAATGAAAGTATTTAATATTCACCCCTGGTTAACTATGCGTCAACGAGGGCTGTTACCAAACGGAACAAAATTTTAGTTCCCATACGACCTGGTCATTGTGGCTAAACAAATTTGTTTAGCCACGATGACCAAATAATTTTGGAACGTTGACTCGTTTTCGTTTCGTAACAGCCTTAGAAGTGTACTTAGCCAGGTGCGACATTGACTCATTAACATTAACCTCGATTAGATGCAATATCTACAATATGCAACATCACTGAAATGCACAGTCATGCCAATTTTAAGTTACTACTGAGTTACTGTCGTGTAACGTGAGCGCATTGTTTTTCTTCTTTCTAATTTTTCGCTCCGATCGCATTGGACAAATTAGCAAACTCTGAAAAGGTGTAAACGCGTTGAGTGAACACAGAGTAAAGTTCCAATTATTTCGTTAGAGCCTGTAGCTTTACTTCAGTAGCAGGAAAAAGGCTGTTGGGTCAAGTGCAGTCACGTGACTTCGCAATTAACTTCTAAAACAGATGCTTACTTTTATCGCTTATATCAATGTAAAAGCAGTTTGTACTAAACTTTATTTCATCTTGTTATATAGTCTTGTTTGTAGCCAGCAGTGTTTTAGTTTATATTCTGTTAAAAATGGATCCAAAATATCAGATTGCGTTTGGAATCATTCTGCAGGTAGGAAACTAATAATTTCACACAATTTCATAAAAGGAAAGAAGAGAATTACATTTGCAGAAGTAAATGAAACCTTCTTCACCAGATAAATGTAAATACTGAAGAAAAGATAACACGAGAGTGATACAAAATTAGTTCAATCCGAAAGGGTCTCAGTTATACCGAGTCTGCTATGTATTCACAGTGGGTGTATTACTTGCTTCCAAAGTTTCTTACTAAAATTATGTGAGCCGCGAAATGCAAACAAACATCTACGTTAAGATGATTTATTACATATTTTAGAGACACAAAATATTATCCTAGATCAAGAAAAGCTAGCTGGAACAAACTAACGTTGTTCCCTCAAGATAATTAGCCTGGGCCTGTTGAAAAAAAGAAATTGCATGTTCCTTTCGAATTGGAAGCCCAGATATCTCAGTGGGCTTAGCGCCGGCCTGCTGATCTAGCGGTCCCACGGGCTCAAATTAGCGCAGAATTCTTTTCAGTTGTTAACGGGGTTACAATGCACACAACTTTCACTTTCATACACCATCGTCCTGATATGACATACACACTGTTGACAAGGACATAAAGTCGAAAGTCAGTCATCCAGCCATTCTTTCGGTTAAACCTCTGCGAGCCATACAGGCTTAAAGTACGGCCGACACACAAGCCGCATATCGACATAAAATCTTCTGATCTTCTATGTCAACTAAGAACAATGGCGGCAGTATTAAGTAATCACTTCCGGACAAATTAAGACTTAATATAGGCTTTAAGATTATGGAAGTGTTAACCAAGAGAAATCAAGTGCAGTCTTATATCAGTTTTAAGCACAATTTTCCAAGCTCCGTCTAAAGCATCATGTTGAAATATTGAAGAAAGGATTATGGCTCATAATTGTATAATATTAAAGAAAATTTTGGATGGAGCTTCCAGGTAGCTACTGTCAGTTTCGCACCCCCCCTCCCCCTCTCAATTTTGGGGCAGGATGGGGTCAGCCCTTTTTAAAGGCCTTCATTATCCTGGGGTTACAATATTTCTGACTTCTGTTTGCTTATCTTGACGACGTAGCCCTTTCAAAAGGGGTTTTCACTTAAAAGAAATTTGCTCTAAGTGTTAATAGCTATAAAAGATTTCTAACATCCAGGTCCCAAGGTTATAAAACTTTTTCATGCTCTACCCAGTTGAGCATGATGTTTTCAGCAAATTACTGACAAGTACAGTTTTCTTCTTGCCCAGCTCCGCTGAATATGAAATTTTCTCTGCTTGTAGATATGAAAATGCCAACATTAGTTGGCCATTTTCATATTTATCAGCAAAAACAATTTCATGCTCAGCTGCGTTGAGCAAGACAAAAAGAGTTTTATAACCTCGGCGCCAGGTTTTGTCACGAAAACTAAAGGGCATTGATACTGAAATAACCCGAAGATGCATCAACGGCGATGCTGCCTCGGCCCGTTTGTTACATTCACGTTTAGTCGACTTGCTAACCAAACCAGTATATGCCGTAATCGGCTTCCAGTTATTCATATAGACTAAAAGCCTGGAAAGTAAGTACGGTAGCAAGTAAGTACTTATTTGGTTTAGCCGAGTTTCTTTTCGAATTCCCCGTTTTCTTAAACAGAGCCAGTTTTAATCATCAGTGCGATCATGCATCATCCATAGAAGTAGCTCGTCACGCTGAAAGGAATCATACGAGACACTTAAATAGCGAACTTCAAGACAATTTAATCTATGCATCTACGAAGTCTGGTTGAGTCTTTGTCATTCACTCCATAGAAATATATAGTTACTAGCCACGACTCATATTAGCCTGCATGAAAGAGCAGACTGATGCAAGCCTTTATTCTTTGCACATGCGTTCGTCAATTGTCCCAACTGTTTTCGTAAAAGAAAACAATTTTGAACTTGAATCCTTACAAAGGACATCTTTCCTGATCGGAAGTATGTTGTTATCTACTGTGTCATCCTGACGTTCGCCACCTCACTCTTGAGATATCCCGAGAGAACCTTAAGATGAACAGGTATACAGTCAGGGAAAACAACTCACCATCTCATTTTTGCCCCCACCCCCTTTCAATAAGGGTCAAATCTTCACAGAAAGAATGTCATCCATGTACTAAGCAAACTAGAAGTCACATGAGTTGTTCTGAGAGCCCTAGATAAGAGGGAGTATTTGGTGATAATTAGGGATAATTTTTGTTAATTCTGGATTAAAACATATGTTGTGACCCCTCATCTGAACCGTCTCGACGAGACGGTTCAGATGAGGGGTCACAACATATGGTTTCAATGAGAAATAAAGAAAATTATCCATCAATTATCATCAAATACCCCTCTTATCTAGAGCTCTGTACAGTTCTCTATGCGAAAAGGGTGGAAAGACCAGTAGGGATTACACCTTAAGTCATATGGAACATCGCACTCTGGCTGGATCGTGGCTGTGGGTTCATCAGAGCAGGATGGATGGGTGACAGTATTTCGGTCATATCAGGAAGATGGGAGGACGATAATGAAAAGCTGTTTGCAATGAAATCCCGTCACAAGTTTAGGTTGAAAAGATGTCCGCCTCCAAGGTTTCGAACCCCGGACCGCTAGATCAGCGCTCAGCCTACTGAGCTACCGGGGTTCAACCAGAACAGGCATGATTCGCCTGAGTTACGATTGGATATTCTATTATAAAGAAACTTGCGAAAATGTTTATAAAGATGAATCACTAGAGCTAAAGAGGACATCTTTCCTGATCGGAAATTGGTCCGGTTGTGACATCTTGACGTACGTAATAATTCCACATCCTGATTCAGGACAATGATGGCACATTTAGCCTTATAAGGTGTCACAAAGCATCGAGGGGTGGGGGATATGTCCGATTTCTAGTGTACCAGAAGTGATTAAGGCAGGGGTTCCAGCTATATATCGGCTGTTATGGCTCATAATTCTATGGGTTAAAAAAAGTTATCATTTGGCCACGTTTTATGAGTAATTTAACCATCTCGGCGAGAAATGCAACTGTTCTTATTGCTTAATTGCATTTGATTTGTGATTTTTTCTTCTGTTTGACACACTTCAGAGAGATATTTGGCACAAAACGGAGAAAATGTTTTAAATCTCATTCGAAAAATAGTTCCGGTTAAGGCCTCACACTGTGTACATATCTCTGTACTTCTCTTTTTGCGGCGGTCTGACTTTTCACTCCGTCCATTTGCCGATTTATATTTGAGCCGCGACAAAGTAGTTGTGCGCCCAGCGCAGGCTCAGATCAGCCTGGGCATCCGCCCAGTCTAATCAGGGTCTTCGTTATCCGCATGGAGGTAGCTTAGACCCCAAACTACCCTTTAAGCACTCTGCGAAGAGTCTGGTCAAACTGGGCGGCTGAGGTCTCAGTATGTCTAGTCTAGTTTACTATAAGAACTGGCTTGTCTGGTCAAATCTGATATAGTATATCCCATACTCTTGCAAGGTCATTGTGGCACAATATATAAATCTGAAAAATCTTTCTACCTGGTCCCCTCCTGATTTCAGCTGCAAATTCAAACTTTGTCCACTCTTTGATATTTGCTTCTATCTCTACTTTCTACTTCTGTCTATCTCTTCTTCTTTTTCCTGTGACTCGGGCCTATGCATGTAGGTTCATCTTTCCTAAGCCAGAATGTGGCCAGACCACTGGGGGTTCTCTTTCTTTACCGAGGTCAGGAGTTCGCCTCCTTCTGCAACAGTACTTTCATTAATGAGTATCCATGTGGAACAAAATTTGCTTAAGACAGACGACCCCTTAACATAAGTTTATTCGCACTGTATATTGATTCAAGGGCCTCGACAAAAAGTGGCAGCTGAAGAAAGGTGACTCCTAAATAGAACGGCCCCTAAAGACAGGCTTGCCTATACTTTAAACTTGTCACCGTTCACAAAAAAACAAAACAAAAAAAAAATGTGGCACGCGCCACGAGCACTAATTATGAATTATTAAGTTATGTATTCATTAATTTACAATTCACTAATGGAGACTTTACTCACAGTCTCTGCAGCCAAAACGTCTCGGCATAGTCTATAGCTTTTACAAGGTACACGTGTAAGCATTTCGGATCACCAGATTGCCATGTGATAAGAATACATTTTGTAAAACATTTTCTTGTGTCTCTGCTCAAATGGAAAACGTACTTCCTCGTATATTCAACAGTTCTTATAAAGTCAGTTTCGGAATCAAGCTTTCACATTTACAAATGCATCAATCTTGAGCAGCGCCGTTTGCTTCTAGACGGAAACATCATGACGCTAGTTTCGAACCGGGTATCCGCCTCTTCAGTCCAACGTTTGTTTGTTTTTTGTTAACTCTTTCGGCGCCAAAGTCGCAAAAATGCGACTTTGCAAACAGCGTATATCCAGATCAGCCGGCTCTTAAAAGAGCCGTCTGATCAGGATCTACACTGTTTGCCATTCAAATATGATTTTAAAAGCCTGATTTTATGAAAAATGTCTTTAGATTGTTAAAATTTCCAATTACAAATCTGTCGTCTGATGATTTGAGCAGACGAAAATTTGTCGTCTGAAAAATTTGGCGCCGAAAGAGTTAATCCGTGAAAATACAATGTTATAATTTCAGTGCACTCTGGGGTGGTATTTGACCGAAGGCCAGGTCCTGAAGAAAGAGTTGGAAGCATATAATATAGATCCTCTATCTCTAAACGGCACAGAACCTTACACCGAACTCACTATAGACCAGCTCATTATGAGAGCAATGGGAGGCATTGGCGGTACGTACGTTAGCTACACTGTAAAAAATGTGCTTACAATCAATGCAAAAAATGCAGTCCGATTTTTATGTGTTTAAATCGTAACATATTCAATTTGCAACATGTTTAGGTTTATGTTTAGAAATTAAACATGTACAAAATTGGTTATATTTATTTACCTTTTATTTTGAAAATTTCCTCTGTCAACATTTTCGTCTCTTGTTTTCGTTCTTCAACGGGAGAAAGAGAGAATGGATTCATCCGAAACGCATAACAGAATAAAACGTGTTCAGCAGACTTTGTCCGGAAAATAATAGAAAAGGCGTACATGTTTAGCTATATGACATATTCCTAAACATGTTTACACCTAAACATGTAACCACTTGTGTTTTATAGATAAGCGCAATTTTTACAGTGTAGAGGGCAGGCAATGCAATATGCTAAGAGAGAGAGAGAGAGAGAGAGAGAGAGAGAGAGAGAGAGAGAGAGAGAAAAAAAAAGAGAGAGAGAGAGAGAGAGAGAGAGAGAGAGAGAGAGAGAGAGAGACTCAGAGAGAGAGAGAGTGCAAAAGTTACATGGAGAGAGAGAGAGAGAGATTTGCGTCATGAAAGTGATGTTTTAATCTTTCAGCATTCCACATTTGTTAATGTTACAATGTACTACATATTAATAACAGTGTGATATAAACTAAAGTATCCGCCCGTGTTTTCGATAAAATGTCTCAGAGATCCTCTTGTCGGGTCTTTATGCAGAATCTGGGCCAAATTTCGCCAGCAATACGCCAATTAGTAGATTTGAATCGCGACACGACAAAACCAGCAAAGCGGCATGTGCACCCAGCGAAGATTCAGATCAGCCTTGGCATCCGCCAAGTCTGATCAGTGTTTTGGCTGTCGGCATGGAGGGTAGCGTAGACCCCTGAACCCTTTAAGTGCACAGCAAAGATTCTGATCAGACTGGGCAGATGCCAAGGCTGATCCGAGTCTTCGCTGGTTGCACATGCCACTTTTTTGGTGTTGTCGTGTCGCGGCTGACTATACGCTACAGTACTGTCAAGAACACTTTAAGTACTGTGAAATAAGAAGATTCAGTATTGCTCTGCTCTATGACATGAGTCTTTTTAATTTCAGTTGCCCAGAATTTAATGCTGGCTGACGATGGGGAATCAGTCCTCGCAGAATTAGATATGATGTTAACTCAAGATCAGTTCTTTAGTATATATGAACAACCATCTAATAATGAGTAAGTATACATTAACAGTTCTATTTCATGAATGTATTTGATCGACGGTCATCGTGTGTGAGAACAGGTAACGATAGAGATTATCATTCCAAAATACTATTTGGAATTTCTTTGCTTGATCTACACTATCTGTTGTGGAAAATGACAAAATAAAAATTCAGAATTTGGTTTACCTTCTAAACCAGCTTATGATGAATGAAAAATCCGCTTACTTTTGTTTGGACCGAACCAACTTTAGGCGAAGCCATCATGAAAAGAATAATAGAAATACAGGAACCTCTGTCTTATAGGGGACTATTCTTAATGGCAAGACAATGGTCCCAAAGGAAAGCTTATTCTATGAGAAGAATTTCAAACGCCGGAAATAATAATAATAATAAAATCATTTCCGGAACGGTGTCTCCTCCCTCCGCCGTCCCCTACCCACACTCCATCCCTCACCCCGCACCCTACACACGCAGCACATACGATGTTTAATTGGGTCCAACCGTTTTGTAAATATAAACATTCCTCAAACAAATCGAGCATGTTTTCTTTTCTGTAGAAGTCCTGCCGGACCACCACCAGCGCCACCAGTGAGAGGAAAAAGACGAACATCAAAGAGAAATAAAAGAAAAGCAGTCAGAGACACCATCTATCGGTGGCCGGGGGCAGTAGTGCCGTACCGATTTGTTACAAACCATTTTAGTAAGTTGTTTGCCCTTTGAGACAAATTCTCGCATAGTATGGTCACGCCACTGCCTGCTTACAATTAAGTGTATAGATATACCTACATGGGGTTTCGTCATTTTTACAACCTTTGTGACATCCTCCGTTCTTCGCTGAAGGACGAAATTCTTTCAAAAATGGGGCTAGTTGTAAAAGGAAGAATGTTCTCCCAGAGGAGAAAAATCTTTTCTTAAGAGTTTAGCCGTATGGAAAAGGAAGGCGGAAACTAACAATAGCTGAGTTGCTTGAAAGTGTACCCAATGGCGTAGTGTCTGACCTTTACCTTGTTTCTATATCCAGTGGGGTAAATTATTTCTTTCTTATTTCGCAACCGATGGACTTGACATTTTACAGAAAGGTAGAAAATAGATTGATATTTGATAAAAAAAACATACAAAATTTCCGTCGAGTGCCTATGGTATTGCTTTCGCTGAAAGTGTACCCATTCACACAAAATAATCAGGGTTCGTATTTATAAAATGACTTAAGTCGTTGCTATGGTGTTGCTAAGGCTAATTTTCTATGTTGGAGATTCCCTACAACTATGAAATTTGCTCTGGAGGAACAGTCTGAAAAGACTGTTCCTCCAGAGCAAATTTGATTGTTGTAGGGAATCTCCTTCATAGAAATTCAGACTTAGCAACAGCATAGCAACCACTTAAGTCCTTTTATAAATACGGCCCCAGACTTTTCTCACATTTAAAACATCATTTCACTGGTTGGTAATAGCTCTATACCGGTAAATAAACAGATGGTGGAATGATTCACATGGCGAAAGAAAAATAGTTATATTAATTTTTCATGTCGTGTTGGCACTGGACTTAACAATTCAGTGGTCATGATCCTTCTTTGGCATTCGGATGACTTCATCCTCTATGAATGTTGCGGTCCTCTCGTCGACCAAACGTAAACGATATACTGTTGAAAGGGCCGTAAACATTGAAATACCCATCCGTATACTTTATTTTAAATTGTTGCTTCCGAAGAAATTTTTTTTAACTCATTTTTGTGATAAAATGCCAGATATGATCCTCACAGCATGAAAGCTCGCAAGTGTAGTGTATTGGGTGTCACTTACTTGTTTTTGCTGTTTTTGTTGTGATGTTGTTTCTTTACACCCACGGTAAACAGCTATGGTAATGTCGGGACAATCAGGTAACCTTACCACTCTATTCCTGGGCAGGCTTATACCTCCTAAACGGTTAACTAGTACTTCGCCAGTATTTCTGCCCTTCTTGAATCAGCGGAACGGGAAACGAAACGGCCGGACCGGGTGTCGAACCCGGGGACCTCTGGCTCTTAAGTCAGACGCGCTACTCACTGCGCTACACGGCCCAGCTTATCACCGAGGAAACAAAGAAGAAAAGAGACAGGAGAGATGAAAAACATGTCAGATTTTTTTTTATGTTTTATATCATTTTATTCAGGAGAAAAAGAAGAATATATGATTCGTGTTGCCATGACAGAATGGGAGAAATATACTTGTCTGCGATTCAAACCTGCCACCCGTGCTGATAGGAATCTCGTGCGATTTCAAAATGGACAGGGGTAGGTTTAGTAGTTAAATTTTGCAGTTTAACATTGCTTAACAGTTTCAAAGGAAATGGGGATAAATTTCTTATAATGGTGCAGTAATGTTATATTATAGAACTGATATATCCTGACAAATTACAACTTAACAAAAAACATACAATCAACTCTCGATATCTCGCAGTCAAAGTTCATCTCAAACTACCGATATCTCAAAGTGAATTTTCTGATCCCAGAAAATTTGTTTTGAGTTACCAGTACTTTAAGTTATCCGTAGCTGAAATATGAAGAAGAACTCGGAAATATGTCCAAACTATATGAGCCGCGACACGACAAAACCAACAAAGTGGTTGTGCGCCCAGCGCAGACTCAGATCAGCCTGGGCATCCGCCCAGTCTGATCAGAGTCTTCGCTGTCCGCATGAAGGTAGCTTAGACCCTTAGCTACCCTTTTAACGCTTCGCGAAGAGTCTGGTCAAACTGGGCGGATGTCCAGGATGATCTGAGTCTGCGCTGGGCGTACAACCACATTGTTGGTTTTCTCGTGTCGCGGCTCATATTCTTTCATATAAGAGGATACTTCGAGATATCAGTGTTTGAGATAACGAGTCACCTGTGGGCCTCAAGGAAGACTAGCTTGTAGCTAATTGTGTCACCCACTGAAAATAAAGTCTTTTATTACATGTATTTATTTATTTATTCAACATTTCATGACTACATATACATACAGTATATACATGTGCCAATGGATTGGACGTAGGCATTGCCTATATTTGTCCTCTCCAGTTGGTGACGCAACACAGATACATATATATATATACACTATGACATAAATACCAATGCTAGTAATGCAGAAATGTAACGATAAAACATGAATATAAATATTTTCAAACAAGTGACTATTTTTGACAGTATAGTAATCAAAAATGTTTACAAATTATAAATGCATAAAACTCCTGCTGACTGCTATAGTATACTGACTACTTATTTCATTATGGAATACGTAATTAAGGTTGGCAGCATGAGTTTATTTCCATTTTAGTCAATTGTTGATAATACATGTATAGGCCGGTCCGTTGAAATACCGCAAACCACCGCAAACTACCGCAAACCACCGCAAACCACCACAAACCAGCCCTAAATTACCATTATTAACTGTACATATATGATAATAATACTAAGTTTTCCGTGGTATACATTTCCACTTAGATCAAAACCTGCAGATGTTTTCACCTCCATTAATAGGTCTGACTTAAATGACCCTGTTTTCCAGGCATGGTATATCAAAACCTATTCAATTTTTAGGGTTGTTCTTTAAGTCATCCCTTAATTTAAACTTGCAGCTGTCAAACTAAAGCTTTATTCATATTAAAAGCCGGGACTATAGTCATTGAAATCCTGCATTTTTTCACTAACGATTCTTCCTGATTGATTGCTTTGAAACTATAGTTTCCATATGGTGAACATTTAGCAATAACATACCAAATAAAATTAAATTCTTTATCAGGAAAATGGAGATTTAATTAATATATTTTGTATATAATTCCAGATGTAACTCCCAGCTTGGTATGGTGGGCGGAGAACAGTCCCTCAATCTTGACGATAATGGCTGTAGATTTGTAAGTACTTAAGACCATCGGAATCTCGAGTTTTAATTTTGCCATTTCGCACAATTTGTCGCACAACATAAAAAATCCGACAAAATAAAGGCAATTAACTGAATATTAGCCCAGATTATTTTGCAGACTCGTAGAAAGCCCATTTACGAACCCAGCTTTAGATTTTCTTCTTGTACAACATAATTGCATGAAAGGAATTTGTACAAGTTGCCCACAAACAGCTGTAAGTGATTCTTTTTTGAAAGCTACAAAGATCTAAAAACCCCTATGCAACCAGGCGCAGCGGTCATAGTTAATTAGCATCGGTTTGAAAGAGATACCATACTTACGATACCTGGCCCCGAGGTTATAAAACTTTTTTCGTGCTCAACTCAGCTGAGCATAAAATTTTCTCTACTGATTAATATGAAAATGCCAACTAATGTTGGCATTTTCAGATTTATAAGCAGAGAAAATTTCGTACTCAGCTAAACTGAGCATGAAAACAACTGTACTTATCAGTAATTTACTATTTATTAGCACGTAAAATTTCATGCTCAGCTGAGTTGAGCATGGAAAAAAGTTTTATAACCTCAAGGCCAGTATTACTTGAATTGGTTTTAAAATGCAATTAGATGCATTTTCAACACTTCGGCTGTAATAGCGGGAGCGTATTTGAATAGAAACCAACCGCTTTTTGTGTATGTTGGATTAAGTACACAAGTTGCAGCGTAATCGGTAGTGTGTGAGTGTGGAGATGGACAGAGTGTTGTGGGGAGAGTAATGGCATACTCTTACAGTGATAAACAAATTCTGAAATGACAAATAGGGAGAGAAAGATAAGACGGTGTAACAAAGAAAACTTCAGCAGAAAAAAAGAAATATATTATGCGAGTTGCGAGTGCTTAGAAAAAACTAATCTGTCCAGGCTCTGGGGTTAAGCTCAGCTGAGATTTTGATTATATGGTAATGCTGAACATAACTTGACAACGGTACGCTTTTTCTAGCGTTCATCTATGCAAACGATATTGGTAAGTGGGTTTCCATCCCCCAGTAGTGTATTCCGAAGAAACATAACTTCCTGATACAACATTATGTTAAAGACATTTGAGCCGCGACACGAGAAAACCAACAAAGTGGTTGTGCGCCCAGCGCAGACTCAGATCAGCCTGGGCATCTGCCCAGTCTGGTCAGAGTCTTCGCTGTCCGCATGGAGGTAGCTGAGACGCTTAGCTACCCTTAAGACGCTTACCGAAGAGTCTGATCAGACTGGACGGATGCCCAGGCTGATCTGAGTCTACGCTGGGCGCACAACCACTTTGTTGTTTTTTTCGTGTCGCGGCTCAATTTTCAACATTATTGCGTTGCACTGACGTTGGAACCACGTTACTTCAAATTGTGTGACCACCGGATTGCACTTTCGTTTCAGAAAGGACTCTACCTACACGAAATAGGTCATGCCATCGGTTTAGTCCACGAGCACCAGTTACCGGACAGGGACAAGTACATAGAAATATTGTACCACAATGTTCAACCTAACATGAGAATCTGGTTTAATAAGTACTCGAGTCAAGAAGTCGACCAGATGCTGGTACCCTACGAGTACTCTTCGGTAATGCATTATGGTATAACGGTAAGTCAAATTCATTTACTCGAAAGTTTAATTATACGTACATCTAATAAGTATACGCTTTTTATGCAAGGGGTTTCAGCATCTTTTTCTTTTCTTTTCTTTTCTATCCAATAACCTTACAAGGTCGTTGGGGCACCACAGATGATTTCGAAACGATCCCTTTTCTTCAGCTGCTCTAGTTGAGCTGGCAATACCATTCCTGTCCACTCTTTAATATTGTCTTCCCACCTCTTCTTCAGTCTACCTCTTCTTCTTTTTCCTTTTACTGTGCCTTGTAGAATCGTCTTTGCTAAACCAGAAGACCTTGAGATGTGACCAAACCACCTTAGTGTCCATTTCTTGACCTGGGTCAGGAGTTCATCATATTCTCCAAAGGGTGCTTGGATCTTTCTGCGAACCTCCTCATTGGTTATATGGTCCTTGTACGAAATGTTCAGTAACCTTCGGTATCATCTCATCTCAAAGGTCTGCGTTCTGTATATCGCAAAGGCCTGCGTTGCAGCATCAGAGCAAGTTTGATAGCTACAAGAAATTGTATAACGTTTTCTACAAAGACTCTCGTGGTACTGCCAGATACCTTGGCATTACGGCTAGGCAATTAACTGGTCACTTGTCAGTGCTATTAATAATGATGCAGCGGTGTTTTTACGAGCGCATTAAATACTCCAGAATATTTTGTTTGCGTGGACCCACATTTTTACTCTAATTTTTTGTACATGTATGTAACAGTAGTTTCGCTAGATTCGTATGAATAAAAGTGTCTTACATACAATGTACTGTCTTGTCATACAGGCATTGTAGTACAACGATAACTTCAAATGAAAATAAACACCGAAATTGAGTTACTTTTACGCTGTGTGCCTGTATCGGTGAACGAATCGTGGACTGGTAGAGAATCAACCAAACTGCAATTTTTGGCAAATTACCAACTCAAATGATGATAACTGAGCCGCGACACGAGAAAACCAACAAAGTGGTTGTGCGCCCAGCGCAGACTCAGATCAGCCGGGACATCCGCCCAGTTTGATCAGACTCTTTATTAAGTGCTCAAAGGGTAGCTGAGGGTCTGAGCTACCTCCATGCGGACAGCGAAGACTCTGATCAGACTTGGCGGATGCCCAGGCTGATCTGAATCTGCGCTGGGCGCACAACCACATTGTTGGTTTTGTTGTGTCGCGGCTCAAATTTATTATTATATTATGTTGATAAGAAACAAACGTACAGTACATGATAAAATTGAATTTTGTTTTCTACACAGGCATTTTCATCTGATGGAAAATCCCAGACCATTAGGGCCAAACAATCAGATAAAGAGGACAGTATTGGTCGAGTGTATAGGAAGGAATTGTCGTTTACTGATGTTAAGATTGTAAATCTGATGTACAATTGTGCAGGTATAATGCAATAATTCATATTTTCAAATTATACAAGCGAGACTATTAATAAATGTACGGCAGCTACAAAAGTTTTAGTACATTTTCATTTATAAGCTGAACAAAAGTAAAAACTTTAGAAGATTTGTTTCATTATTCCATAACCTAGCAAAGATTTCGTGTGAATATGGGTTATTTTGGATTTGGTAAATGTCTGAATACATAAATCATTGAAAATTGTTAGTTCATGTTGATCCTGTCTGGAGTAAGATATTCGTATTTTATTGGACCAGAACGTAACTTTAATTTGCGCTTGCGCAGAAGAATGTATTCTTACACAAAATAAACATTAGTTTCAGAACCCCAGGAAACCAAAATGCTAATTTTGATTGTAATGGCGTCCTTTAAATAATGTTAAATGATTCAAACTTTCAAATTATCTCCCTTTGAATTACACATATAAATGTTTTATAGATAAAATAGTTTCTATAAATGTTCATCTTGTTTGATGTTGTCTTAGAGATCAGGCCTTGAGTTTATAAAACTTTTTTTCCATGCTCAAGTCAGCTGAGTATGATATTTTTTCTGTTGATAAATATAAAAATGCCATCTAATTTGGCATTTTCATATTCATAAGCAGAGAAAATTTTGTAATCAGCTAAACTGAGCAAGAAAATATTAGTACCTATCAGCAATTTGCTATTTATTAGCAGGAAGAATTTCATGCTGAGCTGAATTGAGCATGGAAATTTTTTTGATAACCTTGGGGCCTGATTGATTATCTTGCAAACGCAGTGTCTTCATTATGTAATAAGTTAAGCCATTTTTAAACTGCCATCATGATGGAGGTTTAAGCGGGCAATAGAAATTCCATTGAAACTGCATTTGTGGCTTTATAGTATCCTGAATTTTATGTTTATTTTTGGACAGGTCCTTATGGCCTCTAATTTGTTTGAAGATCTGGTTGATTATCTTGCAAACCTAATGTCTTCATAATTTAACAAGTTAAGCCATTTCTTAAACTGCCATCATAATGCAGGTTTTATTGGGCAATGGCAATTCCATTGAAACTGCATTTGTGACTTCATCGTATCATGAATTTTAGTTTTACTTTTGAACAGGTCCTGACAGCCTCCAAGTTGACCATGTTGTAGCATAATTTTAGCAAATACATCTATACGGAACAAAACAAAAAAAAACAAAAAAAAAAACGTTACATACACTGAAAAACTAAATTTTGATTTTCTACCCCTGCAACTTCAAATGAACTGGCGTGAATAAAATATGGATTGGAAATGAATGAAATCATAATAGTGACTTATTTGCTTAAGTTTTTAGCCTTGGATAAATTTTGAAATTTAAAATTAGGTGTTTCTGGAAAAAATGATTTGAATGTTGATGTAAAGTTTCTTTTTTTTGTTCAGTATATATAGATGGAAATCAATAAAAGGCAGCACTGCAAACAGAAATTTGATCGTTTAAGCAGCCTGATTTTAACCACTTTAAACTCGGTGACTCTTTGGTATTGAGCATAGAAAACAAAAAAAAAAAAATAACCCTTCTGACATATAAAATAACCTCTAAATTTCTTTGTCGAAAGAATCTTGTATGACTCTGATATTAGAAAGTGATTAAATATTCCTAAATAAAAAGGATTTTTAAAACATGTCATTTTCCCGACTACCGTAGGATATAAAACAGTGATTCTCAGGTTTTAAATATATTTCTCGTACAATAAACGATTGACATAGCATTTTGCAAAGTATTTTTGTTGCATACATTTCAGTGGTATATGCACCATACATAGATAGTTTATGAGAAGAGAATGGAGTACTGAAACGAGCCGAAAATAGGAAATAGTTTTATTAAAAAAATATGGTAGAAGAAGTCGAAGCTAGAGCAGCTGTGTAAAACATGTATTATGTTCAGAATCTTATAGGATTGAGCAAGTGGACTTGGGGTTTCGTCCACCAAGACATTGATCATTAGAAAACGAGAAATCTCGCTTTAAAGTCTCATCCGAAAGACCGTAGGAGTAGGGATTAGGACATTTGCTTCTGATCGCTGTGGACTGACATGCAAAACAGACTACATGTAGCTTGTGTCGCAGCACAATTAACAGACATTTTCAGCTTAGTGGTAGTATATACATGTACATTATTTAATTTATTTCACATTTAAATTCTTAGAAAACTGTAGCAAGTCTATTGTGTGTAACGACGGAGGTTATATTGACCAGAACTGTCAGTGTATATGCCCGGATGGAACTGATTCCTGTACTGGTGGCGACACAGGCACGAATGATCGTAAGTCTTAACTTGAGCCGCGAGACGAGACAGCCAACAAAGTGGCATGTGCGCCCAGCGAAAACTCAGATCAGCCTGGGCATCCGTCCAGTCTGATCAGAGTCTTCGCTGTGCGCTAAAAGGTAGCTTAGGGTCTGAGCAGCCTCCATGCCGACAGCAAAGACTCTGATTAAACTGGCCGGATGCCCAGGCTGATCTGAGTCTCCGCTTGGCGCACAACCACGTTGTTGGTTTTCTCGTGTTGCGGCTCAATTATCTTGATGAATTCTCTCAAGTCTTATAGCTTAAGCCTCCTCTTTTCACTTTCCCTATATTGTCTCCTCTGTATGTCATTTTTTTTATTCTCTTTATATAAAATGTTAGTTGACATTCATTAGTCACATTCATCATAATATCATTATTAATTTTAACTTATTATTTCTGCTCTTATATAGCAACTATAAGTTATCCGAGCTTTCATAACAAAACCATTTTGTTATTGTTGTTGACAAGATTAGGTAGAGCGGTCAAATTACCAAAATCATAAATCCGAAGTCAACATCCGCAAATCCGAAATATTTAGATACACAGATAAGGCCCCCTAAAAAGGAAATGTAATCAGGCAATAGCAACCTGCCTGTTATAATACACCCGCTGTGTCTAAGTAAAAAAGATGCTAATTGCAGGGCAAATACACAGGTACTTCTTCTAAAAATGTACCACTTTTATTTTAAAGGAATTTAGGACACAAATTTGACAAAAATGTATTGTACTGGTACTACGTTATTAAATGAACATCTACTGGCTGGCGACCAGTGGTGGCCGTTTTTTGTTACTCTTTTTTATCTTGTAACGGACATATAGTGATTAGTGATACTATATTTTAATTTAATAAACTAGGGGTAACTGTCGTTATAACACTGATTTATTTTTTGAAATAGACTATAACATGTGCCTGTGACAGATCCTCAAACTAGGTTACCAAAACGCATTGAAAGACGAGCGCAGCGTACCAGTGATGGCCGTCACGAATGCCAAGCGTTGAATGATGCATTTTTCAAAACCTTGATGTGGATTTAAACTTTGATGATATGTCATTGTAAGTTTGTGGTCTTTGTCAGAATTTAATAGTTTTAGCGCGTTCAGCACAGATAGAATATAAGCAACAGTCAGAAACGGACTTTAAAACTCTGACGTAGTCATTTCGTAGGCGCACGCTACATTATGTCAAAAGCAAACATAAATAATAGTTACACGTGTGCTGTCATTTACAAGAATTTAGATGCTTTTTTTGCAGGCTGGTTGCAGGTTATACCTTTTTTCGTCATAGGTAATCATTAATAAAGCAATTTGTTCATGTTTATTTCTGTATTTAATTATATGTGTATCAAGGGCTGTGATCCCCGGCGAGGCAATAATGTTGGTATGAGGGTAGCTTGGGGAAATTGTTAACATTTTGCCTTCCGGTTAGATAATTTAACCAGTCTTTTTTGTGGGAGTTTCTTTTGTTTTCTTTCACAAAATGGCCAAATTTGTGACGGATCAAATACGTAATTGCGCGTGCAAAATGCAAACGGCCACCACTGGTACGCGGCCACCACTGGTCGCACGCCAGTATAACTTGTGCAATGTGAAAGATCAATTGGAACACGCTCGGCCGATTACGTGAGTCTGATTCACGGATTTGGCCGAGCGGTGCTCCGATTGTGTAAAAGATATGAGCCGCAACACGAAAAAAAACTTCAACAAAGTGGCATGTACGCTCAGCGCAGACTCAGATCAGATTGGGCATCCGCACAGTTTGATCAGAGTCTTCGCTTTGTGCTTAAATGCTAGCTAAGCGTCTGATCAGATTATTCGCTTTCCGCTTAAATGCTAGCTAAGAGTGTGAGCTAGCTTAATGGGGGCAACGAAGACTCTGATCAGACTTGGCGGATGCCCAGGCTGATCTGAGTCTCTGCTGGGCGCACATGCCAATTTGTTAGTTTTCTCGTGTCGCGGCTCATTTTATATTTCAAGGATACTGGGACTTTGATTTTGTCTCTGTTGTCATATAATTGGCTGCAATGTTTTCTTGCTTTTACTTCCACAGCCTCATGTTTTAACGCCCACGACAACTGGCAATGTCTGATCTGGGCCAATCAGGGCGAGTGTGACAAGAACCCCAAGTTTATGTTGGATGGTTGTAAAAAGGCGTGTAAACTCTGTGGCGATAAAGACAAAGAAAGCGGTAGGTACCCTATAAATCTTAAAATTGGGACATCTCATCGTCCTAAAATGGAACAAATTGGTTTTTACAACGCAGTTATGAGCCTACAAGATGCATTTGCTACATGCAAACGATGAAGACCTTGATAAGTCTGTTCCTTTGGGAGCAGTCTGATCTGGGTCTGCACTGTTTGCTAACACATGTCTGTTCGAATGCTCTGAATTTTGACTGTATGATGTTTATTTTTCTAAATTGTGAACTTTTTCTGATTTATAAGTGATTCTAATGGAAGTTTTTAAATGGGTGTAACCATGATAGAAAATAAGGGAAAAGAAGTAAAAATGAAATCAGAAAATTTTGATTAGTTTAGACTTTTTGGTCTATACTATCGCCTTTTGATCATCTTGGACTCTTTCCGATAGTAATCAGTCGTTAAATCGACAAAAAAATAGATTTATTAAAACTAAGAAATTACGTAATGCTTTTCTCTGCCTTTCATCGCCAGATATTATCAGGGTCACTGATGAGGCTTGGATAGCCAAAACTTCGAAGTATGGCCCATATTCATTCTTTTGAATGTGTTCTCTGCTCTTGAAGGAACTTAAGATTTTAATTCTTAAAAACTTATGTGAGCCGCGACACTACAAAACTGACAAAGTGTCATATGCGGCCAGTGAAATGATTATTTGCGTGAAACATCAATTCCGATAATTTTGCTAATAATTCAAATCCTTATAGGTGTATTACACTAAAATACAGACTTTATCCAGTTTAACAAGCATCATACCGTCTTATTAAGGAATACAACATTCTTTCATATTGTGGAGACACAAACGGATAAAGCGTACTATTCCCCTCGCTTCGATTTCCATATTACAGATTGACATGATTTGTCTTTACATAGTCGAATATCGATATCTCAGAGTCAAAATTTACCTCAAATTACTGATATTTCAAACTTAATTTTCTTGTCCACAAAATTTACTTTGAGATACCTTTAGTTTGTGATAAAAGGAGTTGAAATGTAAAGAAAAAATAGAAATGTATGCAAACTATTTCTTTGAAGTCAGAAGGCATTTGAGATGTAAGTGTTTCAGCTAAGGAGATTTAACTGTCTTATCTTGCTACAGATACCCATATAGCTACCTGGGCGTGGCAGTGGTTATGTGTCTACACCAATGTTTGTCCTAAGAAATGGACAATAGGTGCCAGGTTTCTATGGTTTATTTACCCGTTTGCTTCATAGTCATAGCAACGCTTACCTCCTAATAATTCAAATAAATCTAATAAACTAGATTTTGTTCTTGTGTAATTTTATGTGTGTCTGTTTCAATGTTTAGTTTAACCAAGCAGGCACATGGCGTCGAAAAGACGTCGTACGTCAGAATGACGTCATGTCGAAGTCGTGTGCCTATTTAGTTAGTTTTCTATGACTTATGTGTCACCCAGCTTCACCAGCAATTTAGTGCATGAAATGTCATTTCTAATGCAATTAACCAGCCGCACGAAAAGCGAAGAGTCAAATTTTTAATGCAATATTCACACTTGGTAAGCTCACAATTCTAGTGAGTGCCGTTTTACCATTCATTTCCTATTTATAAATATCCATAATTTTATGTGGATATCCATAATTCGAAAACTTGATACTCGAAATATTGATATCCAGATTTATCTATGGATATCCATGATTCTACTCATTTATGGATATCGCTTATTCGAATGATCAATATTAATAAATCGAATTAGTAGTATCCATAATTCGAATTTAATTTAGTGATATCCTTAATGTCTGATTATTTGATATCCATTATTCGAATTATTGAGATTCGAATTATTGATATCCATTATGCGAATCACTTTTAAGAATTATGGTTATCAATTATTTGTATTTGCATATTCGTATAACTCATCTGCGTAAATTTTTGGATATCCATAATTCTAATAATGGAAATCAATATTTCAGTCACATTTATTGATATCATTAATCAAATTATCGATATCAATAATTCGAATTTTGGATATCCATAATTCAGCCCATTTATAGGTATCTATAATTGGAAGTATGGGTGCCATTATTCGAATTAGTGGTATCAGTTATTCGTATTGGTGTTATCCATAAATCAGTCTGAATTATAGATATCCATAATTTGATCTTGTGATATCACTGATTTGAATTATGGATAATTATTATTTGAATTAGTGTTTTTTAATGGGCAAAATTATGAATATCACCAATTTGAATTATGGAGATCCATAAATCAAATAATGGATATCTATAAATAGGGAATAAATAGTAAAACGGCACCATGTACAATAATAGTAACAGCTCAAGTCAAAAACACGCAAACATTAGGCACAAGGGCACACACGGGTTCCCGAGGATACAGAATGTATGTCTACGTAATGCTGAGACTTTGAGTTGACTGTGTAGATTTGAGCCGCGACACGACAAAACCAACAAAGTGGTTGTGCACGCAGCGCAGACTCAGATCAGCCTGGGCATCCGCCCAGTCTGATCATAGTCTTCGCTGTCCGCATGAAGGTAGCTTAGACCCTTAGCTACCCTTCAAGCGTTTAGTGAAGAGTATGATTAGACTGGGCGGATACCCCAACTTGATCTGAGTCTGCGCTGGCTGCACAACCACATTGTTGTTTTGCTCGTGCAGTGGCTCATTTGTGGGTTACTCTGACTCGACGCTTTCTGTGCAATGTAGTGTACATGTACCTGACCCTGGATTCTTGTTTTATCATGCGATACTGATTGTATGCTAACAAAGTAGCTTTTAATGTCATATTATGTTTGATCATCTGCAAATGGTAGAGCGGCAAAAATAATACAAAGCTGATATTTGCATAATTTCCTTGATTTGGCAAATCTAATCGAGACTGAAATTGTTGGTATACAAGTTTACAAGTTTATTTTGATCATCTCTGGTTTACATGTAAACAACAAGAGAATCAACATTAACATTCATACAATAATGGTTATGGCGTTGGCGTTGTGAAATATTACAGCAATTAAATACAAATACGCCAGTTAAAGGGTAAAAGAGCAGTCGCGCAGCATTCACTCCTTGCCGTGCGCCCATTGCGGTGACCTTATTTGTAGATTCCAACATTTGTTTTAGTTAGTTATCTATCCCGGGAGACCGTTTAGCTCTTTCACTTCCCAATATGTAACATACATGTATATGCATAAATAGGTAAAGCTTTCAGTTGGCCAAAGGTTTGTCTGTAATAACATCTCTGTACCCGATTGCTGTTGGACAAAACGGCACCCTTTGCCACTGCAAAATCACGTTGATTGTGTTTGTGAAGAGCACGTGCTAAGTTCAAGCTTGGGTGCACGTCCGTATTTGAAGGCTGTACGTCACCAGCGAACTTTGTAAATTTTATTACAAAGTAGGTTAGAGATTGTTACTTAGATTTAATCATATACGATCAGGCCGGTGACACAAAATAGATTTGAGCCGCGACACGAGAAAACCAACGAAGTGATTGTTCGCCCAGCGCAGACTTAGATCAGCCTGGGCATCCGCCCAGTCTGACCAGAGTCTTCGCTGTTCGCATGGAGAAAACCTAGACCCTTAGCTACCCTTTAAGCGCTTAGCAAAGAGTCTGGTCAGACTGGGGAGATGCCCAGGCTGATCTGAGTCTGCGCTGGGCACTTTGTTAGTTTTCTCGTGTCGCGGCTCATTTATTCGTTCAGCATTGTGGAAACTCGGCTAGTTTAGGGTCTGCTGTTATATTTGTTTAAACTTACACCTATCAACAAAGATAATGAGCCTCAAAATGTTCTATATTAGGAACATGTGCGCCCAGCGAAAACAGACTTTCTAAATCTGACCAGAGCCATATAATTTGATTCTGTATGTGAACAGCAAGGTTCGGCTTAGATTTTGTGGCTCTGTTTGCTGACTCTTTGTCAGATGGACTTGCATGTCCTTACCGTAAAGCCGCGTTTACACGAGCAAAGTTTCTATGTCACAGATACTGAGCAAATTATTAGTTAAACAAAATGTGACATAGAATCTTTGTCAAATAAACTTTGGCAATGAAATATTTGCTGCAGTGTTCACACGACCAAATAGTATTCGTCAAAGTTACCTGGACATATAAAGTTTATCCGTGTAAACGGCCAACATCGTCACAGTTTCTTTGTTGACCAATGCAGCAATGAAACAAAATCTTTGTCACATTTTCCACGCTTATAGCAAAGCTCTTTGTTACAAAATTTTTAGCTAAGTTCTCCGTTTACACGGACAGATTTAATTTATCGAAGTAACTTGACCATATATATTTGTCAAAGAAACATTTTCATATTTTGGCATTCACACGAGCACATTTTCTGTGGCAAACCGTCTTTGTCACAGAAACTTTGCCCCTGTAAACGCAGCTTAATAGTTGAGCTATATAAAACGAGATCTATCTCCCCTAGAATAAATCATTGTAATGTAGTTCTGCTATGAGCCGCGGCACAAGCAAACCAACTATGTGGTTGTGCGCCCAGCACAGACTCAGATCAGCCTTGGCATCCGCCTAGTCTAATCAAGAGTCTGCGCTAAGCGCTTAAAGAGTAGCTAAGGGTCTATACTACATCCGTGCGGAGAGGAAAGACTCTGATCAGACTGGGCGGATGCCCAAGCTGATCTGAGTCTGCGCTAGGCGCACAACCACATTGTTGTTTTTTTTTCCTGTCGCAGCTTTCATATCTCTTCCAAAAACTAAAAAACTATAGATCCGTTTCATAAGATGGCTCTTGATTTCTTATTTATTTTTTTTCGTCGAGGCAAAGCCCCTGACTTTTAGTCGATTCAGTGGGTAGTTTCCTATTAATAATTAGTGATTATGTGGCTGTTTGTGTGGCGTATATGATATTAGTGCCGCAACACGATCAAACAAACAAAGTGGTATGTGCGTGTTGCGAAGACTCAGGTCAGACTGGGCATTCGCCCAGTCCGAGCAGTGTTCGCTGTGCGCTTAAAGGGTTGATAATGGTGTAAGCTACCGCTCCATGCCGACAGAGAAGACTCCGATCTGACTGAGCGGATGCCCAGTCTGATCTGAGCTTTCGCGTGGTTCACATACCGCTTTGTTGGGTTTGTCGTGTTGCGGCTCATTTTTTATATTTTCGTTTTTTCAACATTGATAATGTTTAATCGTTTAATATGTTTTAAGTGATAAGTTTGCTTTTCGCATTTTCTACTGAATGATATATGACATTGCCAATATTTCAAAGCAAATATTTATGATAAAAGCATAATTTGTTAAAATTGTGCATTGAAAACCCTTTTCAGACGCGTAATTACATTACACATTATTAATTGTTCATTACGAATGCAGCGTTTTTGTCAGAGAGCCGATTATTTAAATGTTGAAATTAAATTTGTTTAATGGTAACAGAAAATTTTACTTTGAAAAAAAAAAATCAGAAAGTATGAACGTGAAAGACGTCTGACTCAGTATTTTCTGCGGACAAGGAGCAATATGGTATACGTTTGAAAATTATCTGGCATAATTAATTTGAGAGAGAATGGACTCTGTAAGCTTCAGAGCTTCCGTTTAGATCCTCCTTGTTTATTGTATAATTATTCACATGTATTCGTATCTTTTGAAAAAATAATATTGTTCAAACCAATTTGATGTCCAGGGGCCGTATTCATAAAACCTCTTAAGTCTTTGCTATGCTGTTGCTAAGGCCAAATTTCTATGAAGAAGATTTCCTACAACTACGAAATTTGCTCTGGAGGAACAGTCTGAAAAGACTGTTCCTCCAGTCTGAGAGCAAATTTCGTAGTTGTCGGAAATCTCCTTCTTAGAAATTCTGCCTTAGCAACAGCATAGCAACAACTTAAGTCGTTTTATGAATACGGCCCCAGCACTACCAGGCTTGAAAATGAAGTCACTGTATCGTAACTGAAAAATGTTTATTTAGTCATTTTTTAAAGATTTTGTCCCAGTTATACGGTTAACATTTGCTTCTGTCCCTCATGAGAACAGCCACGCGGAGGAAGTTCAAATTAGGAAGAACACCAAATGCTTTATGTAAATGAAACGGCATCTTTCACAATGATCTCTACACATTTCTTTGGTGCTGCTCTATTTTTTTTCTTCCCGAGTGTCTCTATGTTATGATGGAAAATTTGTTTAAACTTTTGTTACCTGTCATTGACGTTTACGTAAAAGGGTGCCTTAAGACGTGTACGTGCAGGAAAATATCTCATCAGCCTGTGCACCCGCACAGTCTGATCAGACTCTTCCCTTTCTACACGTATACACTCTATGAATCCTGGGGAATCTAATAAAAATGAAGACTATGGTCATTTTGCGCAACTGCGCAGGTTAAAATAAGTATTTACAATGCGCACATGGCGTATGGTCCCGTTTTATGCAATCCAATCGGAACACCGCTCGGTCAATTCCGTGAATCAAATTCACGGAATTGGCCGAGCGTGCTCCGATTGACGTCAATCATGTATTTATTGTAGATTCTTGCACGGACGCCTACGACAAGTCTAAATGTCAACGCTGGAAGGACAATGGTGAATGTATTACGAACAAGAAATGGATGGAGAAGCACTGTAAACAGACGTGTAAAGCTTGTAAAAACTCGGGAACAGACACCGAGAGTAAGTAGGGGTTTTACCAACATCTCCAACCCTTCTTTACGCCGGCAAACTGTATATAGTTTGCTAGCATTTTCAGGCATTTGACTATGCCGAATTTTTACTGCCCGTTTCTGACGCCATTTCAAATGCTCATATTTGGAGTAACCTGCCTCTGCTCAGCAGCTTGATTTAAATTTTTAAAGTGCTTAAAGTCAGAATCATTTCTTTCATTATTAAATGCATGTAACATAGATTCTTATCTGTTTGTTCTCGAGCGTTAACTAGACGCGACCGTTCGAAAATGAAATAGTATTTCTTTGTGTGTGTATGGAGGTTCGATGGACGATGATTGTAAGGGTGTAAAGAGAAATGGAGCGTCATGTAATAAGAGAGAGAGAGAGAGAGATTTCTCAGGATAATTCAAATTATTGTACATGTACATTTCAGCAATATGTACAAACAAGCACCCTAACCTAGCGGAGTGTGAGAAGTGGGCAGCGGAAGGCGAATGTCAGATCAACTCACGGTGGATGCCCAAAAATTGTCAGAAATCCTGCCATCTTTGTAATAAAGATGTAAATAAACCGACAGAAAGGCCGGATACCGACGACGATGATGGTAAGTCGACATTAACAAACAAGTATGCGGGAAGATATTTTCAAAATACTCAAACGTTACTGTGCATCAGACTGAAATAGGGTCAAACCAGGTAAATTCGGACAACAGGTAAATTCGGACAGTGACATTGTTTCCTTTATATGTTAGTTGTTTGGAATCAAAGCAAAAATAACTGGGCAAACATTGAAAATCCTGATGAGACGGCTCATGATGAGCCGTCTCATCTGGAATAATGAGCCGTCTCATCTGGATTTTCACTGTTTGCAATAGTATGTCCGAATTTACCCGCTGTCCGAACTTACCAGACTCGACACTATCAGTCCAAACCAGTTTTCCATGTCAGTCGGGAGGTAATTGTTTGTCGAAGCATAACAACAGTATTCGACTATTATACAGTATATGTTTGTATTGCGTATTCTTTGACGTATAAGAAATGGCGAAACTAGGAATAAAACAAAAAAAAACACTCATGAAAATGCCCAATCCGAAATATAAGAAATTAAAATAGCAGACTCGGTTTAATTAAGTCTGTTCAAGACAAGTAATGAAATGTGCAACACCGGCAACAGCCCCTAGCACCGTCTTTAGTAGAACTCTATTTTCAAAATGACTCTAAATGAACTAAATGATCCCAAAGGTCAATAAAATATGCACCATGATTATGTACGGGGAGACGATTTACGGCCGCCACACGGCACATCATCAGCTGCAACGATGATAAATAAGTTCTGAAAAACTGATTTTTAGAAGATACAAGCAGCAAAGACTCTCATTACTTAACGTGTTTGTTTTCTCATTTATTACTTGTTTCTTTTCATTCGCAGTTATGTTCATTCACCTGTACGTACATGTAAACATGTGATGCGGCTAAGATTTGTTATAATACGACGTCGCATCTGAGAGTGTAATAAAGCCATGTATTAAAAACGATAATCAACTAGTGGGTTAAATATGCGAATAATGCCGTAACGTTATGCGTTGGTCCATTAGAACGTCGCGTTTTCTAATGTCAAAACGTGATGTTTTAGTGCAAAATTTGCTAATAAAATGCGCTTTAGGTCTTATATGATAAACTGAATCTTGCATTCGTGCTCCTGCATAATTAATTTTTTTTCAACTCGTTTGAGAAAACCGATAAGATGCCCGACATAGCCTCTCATCTTTTCTCTTGTCCCAATTTGATTAATAAATTCAATAATACATGAGCAGTCATGTCAGATCCTCTTTATACTTTGTTTATACAAAATGCTTCATGACAATACGTTTATTTCAGCAAAGTGTGAAGACCTCCATAACACGGTAGAGTGTCAGGGCTGGGCTAACAGTGGAGAATGTCGTATTAATCCAGACTGGATGATTCCTAACTGTCGGAAATCGTGTAAGAAATGCAGAGGAGGGGACACCGATACTGGGAAACGTAAGTATTTTACCCTGCAAATTATTTCGAGGCGTTTTGCTATGTTTTGTAAAAGTTTAACCATGGTAACCCTTTTTAGACCGAAAACCCGTCTTGAAGAAACGTACAAACATTGCAGATCCAGTTCAGACACCGCAGTTAGCGGCGTCTGAACATGTTCTACACTCTTTTCTTACAGGCATTTCTATGTAAAATACAATAACAGTGAAACCATCCAGCAGACACTCCTAAGTAAAGTAAATAGATAGGCTATGATCAGCAATTAATATCAGCATCAACATCTAGTTTTACTTATTTTTTGTTGTAATTACAAAACAAAACAAAACAGAAGGCAGATTGGGCAGCATTACAGGTGACCAAACCGACAGAGACGATGACGACAAGCGGAAAAAGCACAATATAACATCAAGTTACCGCAATATAACATCAAGTAACCGCAACAGAAAGCCCGGCCGCGTAGCGCAATCAGTAGGGTGCCTGACTCATAAGCCAGAGGTCCTGGGTTCGATACCCGGTCCGGCCACTTACTTTCATTTTTCCTTCCGCTGATTTAAGAAGGGCAGTGGAGACTCTGATCAGACTGGACGGGTGCCCGAGTGATAGAGACCTCACTTCCATGATCTGCTCGGTCATGAAATTGATTAAAGATGGATGAATGATATGCGATTTTACGTCCTTTTCAACAGTTTTTTAGTCATATCAGGACGATGGGACGGAGATAATGAAAGGCTGTGTTCAACGGAACCCCGCCTACGGTTGATAAGATTTCCGCTTTGAGCGGGGTTTGAACCCAGGCCGCTATACCAGTAGGCCAGCGCTAAACCTACTGAGTTACCGGGGCTCCCAAAAGTGATTAAAGAGAGTTGACCTAAAACAGACCCGTCATTAAGAGGCAGTGTGAAGTTTGCACTGATTTTCATTCAACCAACGATATTTTTTATGAAAATCGAAACGTCATACTTATAAAAGATATTGAAATCGTTAAAATAACTGGCACCATTGTTTTATATACCATTAGTCAAAATCTTGTTGTTTCGTATATTGTTAATGGGAAAATATTTTTCTGATATGCATATCCTTTATCAATTTTCATAGTCGTTGCTTTACATTTTATATAACTATAATTTTTGTTTTTAAATATTTCTTGTTTACCACAGAAGAATGTTTGAATATTTGGGATGATGATCAGTGTGAGGGCTGGGAGAGGGACAGAGAGTGTATGAAGAACCAGGCTTGGATGACAAAGAATTGTTACAAAGCTTGTTCGAAATGCGGCGGAGATACCGGGGGTACCACACAGACCACCAGGAGACCACCTACTACAACAACTGAGAAAGACTCGGGTAAGTCAGGCCTGCATCCCGTGAAATAACGTTACACTACTTTACATTACGTTGTGTCGAACTATAATGATATAAAGCCATGACTTGAAAATGAGACCACAAATTTGTGGTTTCATTTTCAAGTCATTACTTTAATTATTAGAGAACATGTTGACATAACCTAAGGTAACGTAACAAAACGTAGCGTAACGTAGCGTAACGTACACTAACCCCACTCACTGCAACGCAGCGCAGCTCAACGCAGTACAACACAGCACATCTTCACATTAATTGATTTACGGACTACAATAACTCACTGATCGTCTGTTGACGAGAACAGTGTCAGAATTGGACAAAATTCTCATATAAGAGATTTGCGTTTCCGCTACTCGGTGTTTTGGCATGCATATCTTTCCTACCTGTGATGTGTTATACTGCTCCATTGTTGTAGGTTACGAGTGAAAAGATTCCCGCCAACAGCGGGGCTCGAACCCGGGAACGCTAGATCAGCAGGCCAGCGTTTAACTACTGAGATATCGGGGCTCCTTTTACATCATATATGTAAATGAATAAATTGTTAGCCAGATTTCTTTTGAAATCATGGGATTTTTTATAAGCTTTTCTTGTCCCGAACTCTCTGAAGAGATCCAAACAACTCGCCGATACAAAATTCAAATGTTATCGTAGATAATCCTTTAAGAATTGACTAAGCTTTGCTATTGGTTTAATTGAAAGGGAGACAATTTCAATGTGAAGCAACTTTAAAAAAAGACCAAATGTTTTGCAGGCGATCTTATAAACAATCAACGGTCTTTAATTATTCAAAACTTCGAAGTTTGGCCCATGTTTCTGTTTTCGAATGTGTTCTCTGCTCTTGAAGGAACTATTTTAGATTTTAATTTCATGTTTAGTGTCCCAAACCCGGGTCTACTCACGAACTTGTAGAAAAATGCAAATTATTCGTTTTTAGTTTAGGCACAGATAATCCCATAGTGGACTCATTTAATACATGAATTATCTTTCCTGAAACCCGTTTGCACAAGTCTTAAAACTACATGAAAATGTTGTATTTTATCAAATCGATATAGGAATAAAAACATTTCATGATAAAAAAACGTAAATTTACTTTTCGTTTAAAGTCTCCATAGTCCTATAAGTTGTAAAAATCACCGAAGCACAAATCATTATAAAACCAGTACAGTCTTCCAAATTGATGATAAAATATCGTTTGATGTGCGTTTTCGTGGCATATAACTGTCAAAAAGGAGAAACAGCGGTTTTTGAAAAATGAAAAGTCACTCCATAAAAAATACGGCCTTTGTTTCTGGTTCCCCGTTGAGCAATGAAATTACGCAACAGCGAGACAATGAACGGTATCCTTGCCGTACATTGTATTTAAACCATCTATTAAATACCTGTACCTTGTATTTACCTTGTATTTTTTCCATGTAAATGGATTTTGTGAAATCGAAAGTAGGTAATTTTAGATGGCAACTTAAATGACCTAGATATTCTTTAAATCGTTTTTATGAGAAACTCAAGGATGTTTTAATATTTTTAAGCCGGCCAATCACGATCATATACAGTGACGAAACTGTAATGCGAAGCATGCGGCGATACTTTACAATAAAATATTTCCTTCTGATAGAGCAATGAGGCCTTTAAAAATATATAAATTATACAGTTTCGAAAAGTGAAATCACTGACTGTTTTTGTATAACTGCCTCAATTTGTTAACACCAACGGATTGTACCGGCATACACTGTGTTACAGTTTCATACCTTAAAACATTGATCTTTTAGTGGATAAAATTGATACCCTATTAATAATTATCTTCTTCAGATTCTTGAAAAAAGTCATTTTATCTCTACCAATACCAAACGTGTAATTCCCTCGTTTTGCATACGTTCCACTCTCTATCTTCCAGGTGTTTGTGTGAACAACCACAGGAGTGAGAAAGACTGCAACACCTGGGCCAAGCATGGCCACTGCCAGATTAATACCTGGATGTTGAAACATTGTGCTAAGGCTTGTGGATCTTGTAAAACACCAGAGGACAAAACGACGACTACAGCTAAACCTGATATTTATGATGTTACTACTAGTCATAAGAAAACAAGTAAGTAATGGGTATGTTTGGCAAAATAAATAAAAAAGTCTCCAAACCTAGGTTTAAGTCGAGCTAATGCAATCAGATGCCATGATCCTGCCCTCTGAACAAATAGGAAAAGAAGAATATACACACACTGTCAGTAGTTCACAAAAGGCACCCACAGAAATCCGAAAGGACAGCTCTTTTCCAGGCGGATGGTCATTCCTCTGCTCAAATTAGAATCACCATTCACATAACAGCAGAACGAAAACAGCGACATTGACAGCAAAAAAAAAGTAAAACTAAGGAGTCACAATAGAAGTATCACACTGGAGAGAGTGAGTGAATGATATGGGTTTTACGGCACAACAGCAAAACAGGCGAACACATTGGAACGACCAGTAATAGATTACTGAGGGGCTTAAACTAGTTTTATAAGATCCTAACCCTAGCCTAGCAGAATGCATTCTGTCCTGTTGGAGTAGCCTTCTCTTTGGAAGACTTGCTCTACAGGGAAGCATAACACGTTTTGACTGTCGAGTTCTCATCCTTGCTTCATCACAGTCTTTTCTTGATTTTAATTGTTGCCCGTGATAATTCTCTGATGAGTTAGGGGACCTCCATACGAATCGAACTACCAACTAATTGTGTGCACCGCGGAGGAGGGCGAGGGTGAAGGTTTGGGCCCAGTAAAACCGGTTTAAACCCCTCAGTAGTTATTACTGACCGTTCCAAGGCGGTACTTTCGTTGCGGTTGCATTTGTTTTATGTTCGGTGTTGTTTGGTTTATCGTGTTTTCATTTTAACCCTGCTGTGATAAAAAATGAAAATAGGTAAAAATAATTGTTAAATGTTTTTTGTATAATTTGCTTAGTCTGTTGTAACCCTTCTGTTGGTCTAAATTATTTAGTTTGGTAAAGATAGCTGAGTTGCCACCTATTTGGGAAAGAGCTGCTGACTCGGCTTATCACTTGTAATTTATTGTTTGTTTGGATGTCTTTGTCAATCTTTCCTTTTGATGTTGGGGATAGGGTTTGGGATCTGATCCAATCAGTTCCTGAAGTGTAAATTTGTTCTTCATCCTAAATACGAAAACCATCGAGATGGTCCACTGCGCCATTAAAATAAATACTACAACTCATACTACTGCTAAGGTGACTGTATGGCCGAATTATCTGAATGATGACACACCGCAGTAAGCTCTCTTAATTATGCAAGAGTTCAGACATTTCGACAAAAGAGCAGCTAACTCTGACTAGGTTACTACAGCAGGCAGTAGAAGAAACTCTAAATAACGGGTCTGCACTTTTGAAGACAGACATTCTGGTAGCTTGCAGAACTATATGTATAAGGTCACCAGAAATACTCTTCAACACGTTTATCTTCCTTCTCTGTTATAGGTGGCGCTTGCGAAGACGATGATACTAATTGTGCCTCCTGGGCTGAACATGGATTTTGTGAAGACAACCCAGGAACTGCCCTTGTCATTTGTAAGAAAAGTTGTAACGCATGTACGGCTGGAGAACAGAGTAAGTTACTGTCAAACTTCAGTGCATTCCCAATTGACACAATTATTAAAACAGCATCATAACTAACTTTGATACAACAATATGGCGTTGCAAAGACTAAAGTATGACGTTCTTGTTTCGTTTTGTGTCGTTCGGGTGATGGTTAGGTCAGGCTGATACTGAATCTGCAATACAATATGAAAACAATTTATCTTAACACTTAATGAGACAAAATGAAAGTAGTTGAACTTGCATATAGCATTTTTCTGTATGAGGCGGCTTTAAATGAGCTTCTTCTTCTGGGGATACACTGTTTGCGTTAACTTTAGTTGTATGTAGATTTTTCGCTGGCGGTCAGTGCTGGCGATATCATCTACTTCATAAACTGACTTCAAGTAGTGAATTCTTACGCAAAAGCCACTGAAAAAGCTGATTTGCTTTGTTGAATAAGGAAATAAATAAACACAACAGTGGTGAAATGAGTAGATTACGCATGTTTTTTGAACGTTATAAAACCTTCAAACTTTTTTTTAAAAGATGCGTTTTGTTTGCCATTACATCGATTTATATTAATTCAAATTTTGTTTTGTTCAGGCTGTTTTGACAAGCACCAGTTATGTCGTGTGTGGAAGAAAGGGGGACAGTGTAGGAGAAATGGCGGCTATATGTTGAGAAACTGCAGAAAATCCTGTGAAGTTTGTTAGGAGCCAACTCATTCTCTCAGGGAATATATTTTTACTCTGTCTCGAGACAGGCAAACCTCATGAAGACCAAAGACTCTTGTTGTGCCATGTTTTAGAATCTGTTGTAAAATGCAAATGTCCACGATTTTATTTATGTTGCTTGGGATAGTTTCGATTAGACGCAGAAGGATAATTGGGAAGGGTGGATGGCAGTGCAAGATGAATATGAGCTGCGACACGACAAAAACAACAAAACTGCATGTGCGCCCAGCGCAGACTCAGATCAGCCTGGGCATCAGCCCAGTCAGCTCAAAGTCTTCGATCTGCACTTAAATGGTAGCTAAGAGTCTAAACTAGCTCCTGCGTGCAGTGTAGACTCTGGCCAGACTGGGTGGATACCCAGGCTGATCTGAGTCTGTGCTGGTAGACTCTGATCAGACTGGGCGGAAGCCCAGGCTGATCTGAGTCTGGGCTGGGCTCACATGTCACTGTGTTGGTTTTCTCATGTCACGGCTTATTTATGTATACGCCTGAATGCGGCCTCACAGTTATAGTTTAGTGATAGCATGTCATTGTGTCCGTAGAGGTTACTTTGCCTGCGCATTTAAACGAAAATGACTGATATAAAGCCGTGCTTGACACAAAGCACAACTAAGCATTTCGGTGCTTGCTGCAGTAAAATATAAAACATATACATATGCATTTCAAAATGAGTACAATTGTTCAGTTTGGTATATACCAAACTCCATTTCCCACCCGAAACTTCAAAGTTCAATCTTCTTCAATTAATTAGTAAAACTGTATCATTCAGTGATATTTGTAAAGTATAATGGAGCCCCGGTAGCTCAGTACGTTAAGCACTAGCCTGCTGATCTAGCGGTCCCGGATTCGAGCCCCGCTGTAGACGGGAATCTTTTAATTATCACCCATTCATCGTCCTGATATGACTGAAATACTGTTGAAAAGGACGGAAAATCGCAAGTCATCCAACCATATTTTTTTGCCCATTTTTACTTGAAGTAAAACTAATTGTGGGGTTAGCACCAGCTTCCTGAAAGTGATCAAACTCGTATTCGGTGTGATCACTTTCAACACTTTAAACGAAACATACAAAACTTTGAACTCTATGTATTTGCTTGCATCTTACTTTACTTTTAGAAGTGACAACGTCCCACGGGACTGCACTATTAACAACAAAATGATATTTTTTATAAAGAAGTAAATGTATAGCGCTTAGGAAACATTTAATAATTTTCTCATGTAAAATATATCTTATTTATAACATTCCATACCAATAAAAGGAAAATTGCATATTATGTCTTTGTTCTACTTTTGCAAACCCGTTACTTAGTGAAGGGACCTGTATATTGCACTCAGAGAAAAGAGATCTTAGAACATTTGTCAACAGAGAAAATCAGTCAAACTGACGTCTTTTTGACTGACGTCGATGTGACAGTCGCATCGACGTCAGTATGATGTCTTTTTGATATTACGTGCCGCTAGATTATCAGTTTGTGTTGATGCATAGGCTGACCTCAGCATTTGTCTTTATAAAATGCATTGCGACCCCATTCTTGTTGCGCGGAACGTTTTAAATATTCACAAATTTCTACTGTAACAGTTGAGCCTTTTGATGTGCGGTTTGAATCATTCGTTTTAGTGCCTTGAATTTTTGAATATTTTCAAGTCTTCCAGGCAAACCATATTGTCAATGCATACGTAGTTTGCGCGTTGCAACGCCGCTTAGTGTAGCCTCAACACTTATCGTAACACGGAAATCCCTTAGCGTTGCAGAAGTCACCCGGTTACACAAAGCGTTGCGACGCTTAGTGCTCATGTACCCGATAACGTTAAGACGTCGCTCACGATGTTCGTCGCAAAGCGTTACACGCAAATGACGTCTTGGTTATTAGCAATTAAGCGCGTAAAGAACATACGATTGTTCATTCGTTTATTCTATCGTCCTTTCAGTAATCCCTTCACTCATTCATTCGCTCATTCATTTATATTTATTGACTCTATGACTGACAGATTGGTATACAGTTAACACTCGTAATCTCCAACACTAATATCTCAAAGGTCCCTCTTATAACGAAGAATATTGATTGGACACATTTCTCTTTGTCTTTCCATTTCAACTCCAGATATCTCAAACTACTGGTACTCAAAATGAATTTCCTGGGACCAGCAGATTAACGTCGAGATATCAGTATTTTGAGATGATCTTCGACTTTGACATATTGAGAGGTGATTGTATTAATTGATGTCTCTGAACTGTTGGTGCGACGCGACAAAATAAAGACAAATTTAACGCGCATTTTACTTCACAGCGAAGATGACTGTCTTGGTGCATATCATCTGATATCGTCAGGCGTTTCCACAAATGTATACCGAACGGCCAGTGTATAAAGATATGCAGTTTGGCGTTTGATAGATTTAGTAAGCGTTTTTTTTCTTTAGTCTTTTTTTTCTTTTTATCTTTTATCCATAATACAAGCCCTTAAATACGAGACTTTCTTATTATTGTCTTAACTGCCTTAACTGCAGATAATTGACAAAAATGTCTCCTTTTACAAAAATGTTTAATGCAACTTGTGTGCGATGAATTGTTTTTCGGCGATTTTTTAAATTATATAGCAATGGCTGGACATCCATACTATAATTATCAAACAGCACGGAATAGCAGTGCGTCATTAGAGCTAAAATCGCGTTCCTGGGACATTTTGTGAGAAATCAAAATGATATTCTTCATTTCTAAAACTTAAAGCGCAACACAGAAAGTTGCATATTTCTGTAACCTACAAACAATGTGCATTTCCCATAGACTTCGCTAATTCATACTTGTTAATTCAAAATCCGACAAATTAAGTTTTCATCTATAAGGATGCCGTTTTTACGTCATGGGACAATTACTGAGAAAATAAAACTGTATCTTAAAGTTTTTATTTCACGAGCAGTCTTAATTAAATATATTTCACCAAAAAGAGTAACCATTGTGCATTTAAGATATATTTTAGTCCTACCCATTTTCCTTTTTCCTTCCGTGTGTATATGTGTTTGTTCATAACAACGGTGACATTTCTTCTGTCGATGGACATTTTCTATTTACAGTTATACTTCATATTTTCTCACCTCAAAAGACGCCCGTATGGAAAAAACGACGGAAATTGTCTTAAACGTACATTATGGTAAATGTCTGTTAAAAATTTGATATATTCTCTTGCGTTTTATGCGGTTCATTTATCATTATGTCTCCCCCCTTCAGGGTCGGGAGACATATTGTTTTTCCCCGGGCGTCTGTCCGTCCGTCCGTCTGTCACAAATCGTGTCCGTTCTATAACTTGAAAACTGCTCAAGCTATATTCGCGAAACTTCATATAAATATCAATCAACAAGAGACGACGTACAGAGTTTAAGAATGGTAACCCTGGCATTTATACTTTTTGAGTTATTTCCCTTGGAACCTAGTCCATCACAAAATTGTGTTTCAATCGTGTCCGTTCTATAACTTGAAAACCGCTCAAGCTATATTAGCGAAACTTCATATAAATATCAATCAACATGAGGCGACGTGCAGAGTGCAAGAATGGTAACTCTGGCATTTATACTTTTTGAGTTATTTCCCTTGGAACTTAGTCCATCACAAAATTGTGTTTTAATCGTGTCCGTTCTATAACTTGAAAACCGCTCAAGTTATATTAGCGAAACTTCATATAAATATCAATCAACATGAGGCGACGTGCAGAGTGCAAGAATGGTAACTCTGGCATTTATATTTTTTGAGTTATTTCCCTTTGAACTTAGTCCATCACAAAATTGTGTTTCAATCGTGTCCGTTCTATAACTTGAAAATCGCTCAGGCTATATTCGCGAAACTTCATATAAATATCAATCAACATGAGACGACGTGCAGAGTTTAAGAATGGTAACTCTGGCATTTATACTTTTTGAGTTATTTCCCTTGGAACTTAGTCCATCACAAAATTGTGTTTCAATCGTGTCCGTTCTATAACTTGAAAACCGCTCAAGCTATATTAGCGAAACTTCATATAAATATCAATCAACATGAGGCGACGTGCAGAGTGCAAGAATGGTAACTCTGGCATTTATACTTTTTGAGTTATTTCCCTTGGAACTTAGTCCATCACAAAATTGTGTTTCAACTGTGTCCGCTCTGTAACTTGAAGACTGCTCAAGCTTTATTCACGAAACTTCATACAAATATCAATCAACATGAGGCGATGTGCAGAGTGCACAAATGGTAACTCTGGCATTTATATTTTTTGAGTTATTTTCCTTGGAACTTTGTCCATCACAAAATTGCGTCTCAGTCGAGTCCGTCTATAACTTTAAAACCATTCAAGCTATATTCATGAAAGTTCATACAAATATCAGTCAACATCAGACGACGTGCAGAATGCACTCTGGCGTTTATACTTTTTGAGTTATTTCCCTTGGAACTTTGTCCATCACAAAATTGCGTCTCAGTCGAGTCCATCTATAACTTTAAAACCATTCAAGCTATATTCATGAAAGTTCATACAAATATCAATCAACATCAGACGACGTGCAGAATGCAAGAACCATAACTTTAGCATTTATACTATTTGAGTTATTTCCCTTAGAACTTTGTCAGTCACAAAATCGTGTCTCAATCGCTTTATTACTTGAAAACCGGACAAGCTATATTCACGAAACTTCCTACAAATGTCAGTCAACACTAGACAACCTGCAGAGCACAGCATTTATACTATTTGAGTTATTTCCCTTGGAACTTTGTCATTCACAAAATCGTGTCTCAATCGTCTAAGCTCTGTAACTTGAAAACCGTTTAAGCTATATTCATGAAACTTCATACAAATATCAGTCAACATATAAATTGACGACGTGCAGAGCACTGTAACTCTTGCATTTATATTTTTTGACAAAAACTAAATATGAATATCAGTCAACATTACATGACATGCAGAGCATAACAACTATAACTCTTGCATTTATACTTTTTACTTATTATGAATCCCTGCTTCAGGGTAGGGAAACGTATCGTTTTTCCCATGGCGTCTTAATGACTGATCCTTTTGACATCAAAAAGGGGGGAGACATCTGTTTTTTCGTAGGAAAACAATTCTAGTTTTATGATTGGAGGTGGGCGAAAAATGTAACGTTGGACATGCGGTTTTGGACCGAAAATCGTATAGCTTTGCCGTCCCTCTTTAATACGGTATATTTGAAATAATTGAAATATACACAGTCATATTCTGCAGAGTTTTAGCTTCCATTTGATGTATAACATGAATAGTTTCTGCTGAAAATAAAAAGCTCTTATGCAAATGACCCTCTTGAAGTGTACCCTGTTCGAACATCGTGCGCGACGTCACAGCGTTGCTGCTGCAACGCTTTATGTTATCGGGTACCTGAGCACTAAGCGTCGCAACTGTAGCACTAATTACCGAGTTAAACTAAGCGTCGGGGTTGCACTGCACGAAGCGGCGTAACAATGCATGCTGTATTAATTCTATTGTCACAGTAAGCAATCTAACTATTTTATTGAAAATGTAAATGTTTCATGAAGACACCAGAAGCTGCTTATTCATGACGTTTTGCGCAATTACTAACTTTCCTGTGGGACTCCTTATTTCAATTTTCTAATATGTTTCAAGTAGAATTTAAATAATAGATCTTATAAACTGTGACTCGTTTCGGGATAATGCACCAGTTTGAGTTCAGATATTAATTGTATACGTAGACGATGACTGACAGTTTCCCGAATTTTCAAATTGCAATACTCGCCAGCGCATTTGCATATTAATTATTCTTTCAAAGATAATATCTCATCCGTCTGTAAAAGAGTTAAGAGGGTGTCGTCATCAACAATTCTAGCCCCAGAAAGCAGATGACAAACTTTTGGTCTGCAAAATTAAAAAAAATCGTCCCAGCTATATTAAATTAAGAGTTCAGAAACTAGAGGGCTAACATTGAGGGTGTAGGTGAGATGGCTCACCATAAATGCGTCATCAGGATCTACTCTGCTACTGTATTTTGTCTGTGGCATTTAAATGTTAACACTGTGACCGGTTGAAGCAACATTGTCAGCTGTTACTAGACTAGTTTAAATAGCGCTCGACTATCAACTATAACTATACTAAGAACTAAGACTATCGGGTGGCGGATTCACACCGGATATATTTTGATTTCTATTAACATAGGTGGCCTATGATTTAATGAGTTTCACTTCACTTTTGAGCCTTGTGTGGAGACAAATTAGTAAAAACCCGAAGAATTCATTGAATAATAATCAAATTTATAGACTATATCTTTAATACCAAACGATGATGAAAACTAAATCCGCCCATTTTGGATAGTCAGTTACTCAAGCGCATCAACATGTGCAGCATGCGCATTTCACCCTTGTGAATAGATATTCTGCGAAACTCTTAAAAGAATAGTATACCATGAGTTGGTTGGTTGATTGTTTTGGGCTTAGTTTAAACATATTTAATTTCTCTTTTTTCGTAACATATTACAACAACAACATACAAAATAAACTAGGATTGACACAAAACCAAATCGCTTATTTGGTTTTCCTCCAAAAGGGGCGCGACAACCTTTGAGACAGTATTTTAGTCTATATAGAGCCGTCTCACAAAGAAAACGACAAAGAAAAAGGAGATAACAGGGTTTAAATACGGTAAAAAAAAACTCCCAGCCCAAACCTGCTGCAAGTGCGGCCGGTCCTTGCCATCCTGTTTTCCAAATTACATGTAGTGGAGCGCTCTAACACTGAAACTTACTTATCACCGTCGCACGAATCGACGCCCCGTTTAGCAAAAGCAGCTAACTTTCCAGTGCATTCATTTTATCTGATTCCTATTCTTTATATCGGACCACCGACTAGCTGCCTGGAACGATAACTGGCAAGTCTAATCCGTGGCTAAAACCCCAGTTTGCAGGCGGTTTAAGCTGCAGTGTGCAAGTTTCAGCCTGCTAAATTATTTGTCTTATTATGGCTCGTTTCGAGCAACTTGATATCTCAAAAGGCTGATCAAGATGTTAGACGAGTAACTTGAATGTTTATTCATTTGAAGTACAGATACGGGCCTCTGTGTGGCTTAAACATTAGGTATCTCATCGCTGTGTGTTCAAGCCTCGGTCGCGTACATGGAGAAAGCCAAGTTCTGCCTACGGAAGGTGAGGGTTTTTTTTTTTTTTTTGCCAGATGCTCCGGTTTTCACCCATCTCTGCTTAATGCTTGACAAAAGCGAAATGTTCTTGAAGGGCTGTAAAACCCATGTCCTATTCTCTGTACAAATAGAGACATTCTTTCGAAGGAATGACAAAGACATGACGAGACTTTATCTTTGAACCCTCACAGAGACACGAGCACCGTACATGAAATGGAATGATTGTCCTCCTACCCCGTATAATTATCTTCAACAGTTCTGACGCTTTACGAGGGTCATCCAATAAGTCCTGCAAACGGCCAAGTTTCAGGCAAATGGTAATTATAAACGAATCAAGCAATCCACATTCCTACAGCGCATCTTTCCTTCTTTCCAGTCAACAATTTCCAGAAACGTCATGATCTTGCAAAGGGCGTTGCTAGGCAACTGAAGAATACTACCATTGTGGGTGCGGCGGTGGCTTCTAGTTGTCTGTTTAAGATCCCCTAGCTTAGTACAGAACCCTTGTAAATATCTGAAAATTGCTGGGAGATACGGAAAATAATACTGAAGTATGTACACGGTACCAACGTTACGATATTGCCGTCAGTCAAGATATAATTATTGTTCAGAGGAAGATCGCCATGTTTTTCGGGAAGCTAAAATATCATATAAAATTAGTATATGAAGGAGAGGCTTTCACAGCAGATGAAGTGTTTCCTAAACTGCTTTTAAAGTATCCATAGTCCTATTAGTGGTAAAAACGTCTAATTTCAAATCATTGTAAAAAGCGGTTCAACATTCGCGTTTGGTAATAAAATATGGGCTGACGTGCATATATTGAGTCATATCACTGGCAAAAAGAAGAGAAAACAAGTTTTTGAAAAATAACAATTCATTCCACAAAATACAATTTCCTGGTCTGGTTTCCCGTCTAGCTATGCCATTTAAACATAGGCGGGATAGTGACTGGGGCTCCACGCTTGTACATTGTATTTTTACCATTTTATTCAACATATTGAAATCGAAAGTAGGTCATTTTAGTTGGCAACTAAAATGATCCAAATAAGTTTTCAAACCATTTTTATGGGAAACTCAAGTCTGTTGTATTTGTTTAAAGCTGGCCAATCACGGTCATTTACAATGACAAAACAATAGCGAGAAGCTTGCAGCGATACCTCATGATAAAATTTTTCATGCTGATAGAGCAATGGGGCCTTTAATTTGTTATCAAAGAATAGTCCCGAGATGCTGAAATGTAGATATTAGAGAAAATATAAGCTTCGAGCCTTGTTTAATATCGTTTGCAGCCTTAAGACACCAGAGGTAAACGTCAAAAACTGAAATTTTGCTAAAATTATGTAATATTCTCTTGTTGCCTAGCAACCACATTTGTTTGATAATGTGAAGTAATAATTGTCTCTTATTTGAATTCTTAAATATAAGGCGATTACTTTAGAACATGAATTCTTGTAATTTGAAACAACAATAAACATATATGCAGGAATTTTCTTCCCCTGACCTCTTGTAAAAGACGTCATGTTTGTGCAATTTCACCGCCGGTATCGCTTACACCTTTGCATTCAAAACCCTCCCATATCTGAGAAAGGAATGGTACATGTATGATTTTTAGCACATATGTGTATTATATACGTAGGCTGTTAATGGTGTAAGCTGATGATCCTACCTCAATTAATAAAGCAGTAATGACGGCGTTTGCAAGACTTATTGGATGACCCTCGTATTAACGTAAAAGGTATTTTTAAAGGTTTCCCATAGCCTATTAGCCGTAGGGGCATTGGGGGCTAGAGGCCCACTGTAACTTGGGCACAGCAAACGAAAGGCGGAGCCCATTCCCCTCCTTTCGCTGCCATATCCTTCCCTAATTCAAAGAAGGTACCTATCTACTGCTGGGTTGACAGAGACTGTCTTTCAGTCGTCGCATAGCGAAGCCAAGGCGCGATCTCACGACCTTGTGGCGACTTTCTTCACCATAACCGAGCATCTCTAACCACTCGACCACGGCGCCCGCGGACAGACAAGAGTGTATTACGGAGGAGCCATTTGTAGGCATAAGATATGAGGACATATGTGTAAAACTAAAGCTGGGCTTGTAAATAAGCTGGGTATAGTTAAATTCTTTAGAAGCAAGGAATACACCCGAGAAACGAAAAGAGCAGACTCGGTCTAATTTAATCTGCTCATTACCAGTAATGAAATTTGCACACCGGTCACTCTCCCTAGCACTGGCTGAAGCAGAAGACTATCTAAGTTTTCAACATCTTTTGAAACGAACTCAATGATCCAAAAGGACCTGAAAATATAAGCTTCCAATTATGATGATGTACTGGGAGACATTTTACGGCCGCCACCCGACACAACACCAGCTGCAGTGAAAATGAACCACTTCTGAACAGTTAGATATGGAAGGACATTCGGCGGCGTGTGCGACTATGGTTACGTACAGCTGAGCCACCCGGGGAACGTCGTTACGATAATTGAAACGACAACAACATGTCTTGAGCAGTTACATCCTGTGGAAGCAAGGGATACACAAAGAAATGAAAGTAACGCACTCGTTACTGTATGTCCACAATCATAACATTGTCCTTGACAATGACAACGTGTAAAAGGCAGAGAAGGCAACACAAAATGCAAACAGTCAAAGGACGTTTTATTAAAAAAGTTGATAAGGTGATCTACCCTTTACCAAGAATTTGTCGGAGTCGGAATGCGAGTCGGACGGATCAGGATAAATGCAAACAAAAAACTATTAAGTATACTTTCATGAGTCATAGTTTATCCTTCAAACTCATAGTTGGTAATTGCACCATACAAAGTGGAAAGTACAAGAGTCTCCATAGTCATGCTTGTGGTAAAACGTCTGAACACAAATCATTATGAAAACACGCATCAACAATAACGTTTGGTGATAAAGGTTGGGTTGATTTGCATATATTGAGTATAGTATGGAGAGCTTGTTTTTGTAAAATGACACATTGCTCCAGAAAGTATCATTTCCTTCTCTGGTTCCCCATCGAGCGATTTAATATAAACAAAAGCGGGGTGACTGGGTCTTTTAAATTTGCTAATCACGATCATTAACTATCACAACCTTGACACGATACCTCCCGATAGACCATTTCACGAAAGAGCAATGAGGCCTGTAAAACGTTAGTTGAGACTTAAGAAACTTCTCTGCAAAGTACGTCACATACATATACATATATGTACATATATGTAATGCCAATTGCCGGGCCGCGTAGCGCAATCGGTAGGGCACCGGACTCAAAGTCAGAGGTCCTTGGTTCGAAACCCGGTCTGGCCACATACGTTCATTTCTCCTTCCGCTGATTCAAGAAGGGCAGTTGTAAGTTACTGGCGAAAGTATGTGCACTTAGTACTGGTTAACCGCTTAGGAGGTCTAAGCCTGCCCAGGAATAGTATGGTTAGGTTAACTGACATGTCCCGACATGACCATAGCTGTTTACCGTGGACGTTAAACAACAAATCAATCAATCAATGTAATGCCAATTATGAGCTATGAATTATAGAACCCAGTCGTGTTTTAAGTTCTGAATATTAAGTACATTTTCATATGTAACAGATCGTTTTTCACTCTTAGGTGCCCAGATACTTTCCCAGTAGATGAACTCATGCATAATTTTATTGCGAGATATGTCTTGAATCGTTTCACTACTGTTTTACTCATGTAAATGATCGTGATTGGACAGCTTTCAACAACGAAATCCTCGAGTATCTTTAAAAATGTTGAAAACTTATATGAATAATTTTACATGTAGTTGGCCTGTTTCCGAAAATAAAAACTTTGTTATATGGTAATTATATAAGGTACAGGAGGAAGATCCCATTCACTGCCTCACACTTTTTAACCAGCATCCAGTAGATAAAGAAATGTTGGCACCAAACTGTTAATGTGCATCTGCTTGTTTCTTCGACATTTAAACCACTACGAGGACTATAGACTTTGAATTCGACAATGTTGATCTATTCACAGAGGCGAATGCATAAAAGCACGGATCAGTGTGAAAAGCGGTTCACATCTTGTGATAAAATGTGGGTTACTGTGCATATTAAATCATATAATTGTCAATATTTCGGAAAAACTAAAAAAAAACCTGTCCTCAAATTACAATTCCTTTTCTGGTTCCCTGTCTAGCAACGGACCCTCTGTCTGTACATTGTATTTTACCGCTTCATGGGTCCCTGTCTGTGCATTGTATTTTTACCGCTTCATCCAAGTTATGATAGAATGACCAATATCTTTCTGAACCCTTTTTTACGGGAAACTCAATGATGTCATATTTTCAAAAGCTTGCTAATCAGTTCATTTAAAATGACAAAGCTTCCAATTATACCAATGATAAAGAAAGGGGACTTTTATCAAAGTGTGAACTGTAAAGTAGGGTGTGAAATATGAACAGGAACGTATGCAATATGTTTGTGAGTTCATGTGTCATATTGTATACTTCAGCTCATCATTTAGGCTTGATTCCAGATACCTCAGATCTGACATCTTGTTTCATAAAGTGTGAGGTATAATATGGGAATACATTAAAGGTTTCCAACAGACTTGTGATCGTAGTGGCAGTGAGTAGGTGTTAAAGAGCTCGTCTCTCTATATTCGTTGTCATAAATTTTTAAGCACAAGCTGTAAACTGTAAAAAATGCAAACTGAATTATCAAATAACTGCGCGCCTGTAATATACGAGACTTCAAATAACGCTTTACTACATGTACTTCACATCTTATACTTCATTTTACATTTTATATTGCAAGCTGCGATATATGACGCTTCAATAGTGAAGTGTGACGTGTACGTTATGAACTGTTAAAATTGACGATAAATGTTCAAGTTTCCATACTCTAATAATTGACCACAAATTTGCGTTAAGGGCTTCAGTACGCAGTTTTTCTACTTTGCGGAACAGACAGCGTCATGACGTCATAACGTCGCCTACGTCCAAACAGACGGTTTATTTTGACGTCCTTTAACTCATGTAACGTGGCGTGAATCGATGTATTTGTTGAAGTATAAACTACATTACCAGTACGTTCTGTTTTATCATAGGACTTCCCAATAAATGCACTGAGAATGTAAATACCAGTCACCACGATCTTCATGGTATTCTTTCTGCCGTACTTCATTACGAACAGTGTTCACCGATAGTTTTCAGTATAGTCGGATAGTCGATAGTTTGATCTTATTTAAACTAGTCTACTAGTAAACTAACACTACAGCAATTCAAGTTTCTCAGGATAAATTTGGTCTACAATATTATCTATACAGTCGAACCTGTCTTGAGGGGTATCTGTATTAAGGGCTCACCTGTCTTTAGCAGCTACCGCTTTGGGGTACATTGGACCAAACTACTGTGCAAATGAACCTGTAGGGGTGGTCGAGCCGGATAATGGTGCTGGGTGAGTTTTAGTGCCGGGGCATCCTATTAATTTGTTTAATAGTGGGGCAGTTGGTGCAGTAGGGGTTTGTTTGGATATCTTTCTCTCTATCATTTCTCCTTCCTTTCTCTTGCTCTCTTGAAGACGGCCCAATATAGACTGAAATAATGTGTCTCAAAATGATGTAACACCCCCCAAAAAAACAACCAAGCAGCTAATTTTGTGTATCCCGTGGCCCACTAAGTCAGGTTTTACTATTTTAATCAGGTGTCATGATACTGATTAACAATGTTGGTTCTATGGAATAAATAGGCTCATGCTTAGTCTGTTTGAACCCAGAGTCCCAATGATGCTGCTGCAATATGGTGTTCGCAGTCGTGCTGCTTTATATTACATATTATTTCACATGGACAGACTGAATTAAACCGAGTATCCTATTTTCCATTTTATGATGTGTTCCTCGATTCCAGAGGATCACTCTTCCTTATGAATTTGTTTCTGTCGTCGTGATAGGTTTTATTGATTGTTAGCTGCGACTTTTTATTTACTATCTATGAAGTACTTCATTACCGCATGTTGATTATCTAATTTTAAAATAATTTTGACATATTATCGATATTATTGCATTGTACGTAAATTTGAATCTCTATTTCGTATTTAAAAGCATTGTGTGTGGAATACAAAGGCATTAAGTAAATTACGTTATGTAACAAGTTAGAGGTCTTTTAATATTCATGGAATTATTGTTTAAAATAACAAGTTGTTGACTGAAGTTAAAACACCAGATGCAAATGTTGTAAGAAGCATCAAAAACAGAACAGACTAATGACAAAGGTTAAATCTATTTGGGGAAATAATATTTGTTTTAGAAAGATATGATGAAAATATGTAGGCCGCAATCACTAAGTACAACTCTCTTTCTCTCTCTCTCTCTCTCTCTCTCTCTCTCTCTCCGACGTAAGACACCAAACAAACACAAACCACAGTACGTAACAGCACATCTTCGGCAAGGAGGGACTGAGCAAAACACACACACACACACAAACACACACACACACACACAAAGCCGTACAAAATACATAACACATGTAGTACTTATATTTCTTATGTATATTTTATTGTAAAGCACATGCCAAAATAGGAAGAAAAGTGGTCAGCTATACTGGTGTCCAGTCTCTAGAAAAAAAAAATCCGCCGGCCTCGAAACAGACAGTAAGTAAAGTCACTCGAGGCTTAAATTTCAATATTGTATTATACTCCTTGATTATATAATAAAGAAGCTGGGATTATTGCAACAACTAATCTTACTTAAGATTTAAATATTGGCAATAATTATTCCGATAGTATGGTCAATAAAATATAACTTTTTTCCCGTCCAATCCCCATAACGCCGTTTTCCAGGCTTGTCAAGGCAACGAATCCATAATTCTCAACTCCTTGCACTGAGTCAGCCCTTCCACTTTCCAATTTTAGCCGCAACACGACAAAACCAAAAAAGTGGCATATGCGTCAAGCGAACACTCAGAATAGCTTGGCATCCGCCCAGGCTGATAGAAATCTTCGCTGTGTGCTTAAAGGGAATCTAAGGGTCTAAGCTACCTCAATGCCGACAGCAAAGACTCTGCTCAAAATGGGCGCGAGCCGAGGCTTGTCTGAGTCTTGGCATGGCGCACATGCTACTTCGTTATTTTTCTCGTGTCGCGGCTTATTTGAAGAAACAAACGAACTTCCATTTAACAAGACCAGTCCATTCAGTTATAAAGCTCTTTTTTTCGAGGCGCAGCCTCGTATAATTTCGATATTGTTCCGCATTTCACAAGATTCCATTGGTCAAATAACGCGTATGTCAAAATTTAGCCAATAATATTAAAGGTCAATGAATATTTAATCTTCGCTTTTTTCTCGTCGTACTGCGCTGTGAATACTAGCACTCTGTCTTATATTAATTCAAAATGTTTCTCTTGTTTGTAATTTTACAAGAGAAATGTTATCGAAAACAGACGCAGATATTCAAAACTTTCTTTTTATCGTCGTAGATATACTTTCGATTTCTACTTTCGGTTAAATACACACAGACATGTTGAAAGATTTAAAGATTGACAGCGGTCCATTTTGGAATTCCAAATTGGACAGCTCAATCTTGAGATAGGCAGTGTCAAAATTACGGTTGTGGGTGCCTACCGACATAGCATACTTATTCATGAAAGTTATTGTCAAATCTTCAACTAGAGACATACAACAAAACATACTTCCATTTAATCTGCGCCAATTATCTTTTTTTAAAGATTTTATTTACGTTTATCTATTTCAAATGAACTACGTTTCTTCTGATATTTATGACAAACGCGAGGATTTCTATATTCTTACGACATTACTGCCGCAACAAACGGACCAAAGCATAGCCGAAAAAAATTCCAACTTTTGCTGGGAATCGAACCTTTAACTCCCGGGTGAGAGTCCAGTCCTCTAACCACTGAGCCAAAGAGTTTACTCCCTGACGCAGATGTCAGAAATTGAATATATAACGAAGCTATGCGCATATCTACAATTATAGATTATGAAGGGTAGGAGAGTTGGCCTGTAGCCCTCCCCCACTTCAAGAAAGTCATCATTTATGATGACTGAAAGCCATTTTGGCTTAGAATGTCCGATCCCGGACGTGCTCCCGTCTTACGACATTACTGACGTAACAAACGGACCAAAGCATAGCTGAAAAATCCTGACTTTTGCTGGGAATCGAACCCGGAACTCACGCGTGAGAGTCCAATGCTCTAACCACTGGACAAAAGAGCAGTTGTCAGAGATTGAACATACGCGCAAATCTACTATTGTAGATAATGGACGGTTGGGGAGTTGGTCCGTAACAATTTTTGATACTGTAATTTCCAATTTTACACGTTGACATTTCCTTTTTGCTTCTTATGACGTTTCATTTCTCAGCTCATATGATTTTCCAAGGGCGTTAAGTTGTGTAATCGACCATAACTTTTCTAATACAAGGGTCATCCAAGAAGTCTTGCAAACGCCGTCATAACATGTTTATTAAATGAGCTAGAATAGTTAAATTACACCAGATAAACAGATCATGTATAATCGATACACGTGTGCAAAAAAAATCATGTGACACACCTTCCTCAGAAATGGGAGGAATTTGGATGCAAAGATTGAGGCGATACCGGTGGTAAAATTTAGGAAACACGACGTCTTATGCAAAAGATGAGGGGAATAAAATTCCTGCATATCTGTTTTCCTTCAAATGTCATAAATTCGCATTCGAAAGTATTTGTGGCATATGTAAGAACTCAAGTAACTGACAGTTATCAATTAACATCACCATGATCACTATACAGACTTGGTTGCTAGGCAAAAAAGATTATTACAGACTTTTAACAAATTCGCAGTTCTTGACATTCATGTGTGGGTTTCGAATGCTGCATTCGAAGTTCATCATTTTTGTTTTATTTGTTTTTACCTTCAGCATCTCACAACTACTTATTGTAGTAAATAAATGTCAGTTTTGGAAATACACCTTTTGTTGTGAACGCATGTGTTCGATTTAAAATATTTGAAATGGAACAATTATGAAATTTAAAATCAAAATGATGACTTTGGGCATTCGGAATCAAACAATACCGTTATTTCTCTTGTATATACTAAGTAGATTAATCATGAATATTGTAAAGTTATGATCCTGAGGCAGGTTTGCTGCAGATTGTTAGATGCAATAATCTAATACCGGGACGGCAGTGGCTGGAGAAAACAGTAGCGATCCAGGTCAGACTGCCCAAAGTGCCATCTAATTAGGGTACTTACTGTACTGTATTCAAATCCGCCAATTTTTTGTCACAGTGCTAGTAACTAAATACATAAATTATATAGTTTTTGTTAACTTTTTTATTTTAGTTTTGAAATTCTATATTCATAAAGTTACAGTAACTTGTGAAAGTGTCCCCATATGTAGGTCGATTATGGCAAGTTTGTTCGGGTAGTTAAAACCGATGTGACCCGAGCCGTTCGAGCGAAAACCTCCTTTAAAGGTAGGTTCCTGTACTTTGGAATGCTTCATAATTTTGATGATCTTTCATTCAAGTTGTTGGAAAGCACTTATAAAAAGGGAATTAATAGCTTCACTTAAAAGTGTAAATAAAAAAAATATTAGAAAAAGTTGTTTTGCAAGGGATTTCCTAACTCTGCTTCGCACACCAGTTAGAGTTATTTTTAGTTCGCGCCAAAAATAGATAACGCAGCTGACGTCATGCTGCATTGCATTTTGGGATAGTTTTAACCCATCCGCCATGCCAGGACCTCTAGGAGAGCTCACGGCAAGAGAAAATTTGCCTTTGGAGAATGGCATCAGAAATCGCGCACTTATAGACATATAACATATCTATTTTTAGAACTGGAATTCCAACGAAGGAAAATAAACCAAAAGGGAAAACGACTATTTTCTTCAACATCTGACGATTTTCTCAGTAGCAACAGATTCAGAAAATTAAAAGAATTCAATACTACTCAGAAAAAGACGAAATTATTTTGTGAACATAATTGTTATCGCTAGTTCAGGAACCTACCTTTAAGGTCTACATGGCTTGTTCATATTCCAGCTTCCGCAGATATGTAGCTTAGTCAAACATACGGATTTCGTCTTAAGTTATTGAACCATGTTAATATCTAAAACAACGATCTTTAAACGCACTGGCTCTACATGGTAACAGCTTGCGCATTTTGCATACGCTAGTAAATTGTTTTCCTTATAATGTGGAATTAGCTATGGAATATTTATGAGCGAATGGTAGAAGCTGATTGAAATTATCAGATGAAAATGAAACGTGAAATGAAATGTGAGTGATAAATTCTGCTTCATTGGAATTTTGTAATCTGAGACAAAACGTCTTTAATTAAGTCTTGCGCGAAAATGGTATTGGACATTCCAGAGCTTTTAATAAGGAAATTATGTTGCGAATTCTTGGTGACTTAAATGTTGACGAGATGGTTATACTGAGGACAATACAATATTAACCCATAGATATTGCAAGTGGACTCTTCTAAAGGCTCCCTGGAAAGGTCCATTTCCAGTTTAAGGGTGTCAGGTTTCTTTTATTTTTACTGATTTTTCCTTCATAAGAAACGGACCCAATATCTAAAGCAAACAACGTAGAACCTGGGGCCGTATTCATAAAGCCACTTAAGTCGTTGCTATGCGGTGGCTAAGGCTAAATATCTATAAAGGAGATTCCCTACAAATATGAAATTTGGTCTGGAGGAACAGTCTTTGTAAGACTGTTCCTCCAGAGCAAATTTCATAGTTGTAGGGAATCTCCTTCAAAGAAATTTAGCCTAAGCAACAGCATAGCAACCACTTTTGTCGTTTCATGAATACGGCCCCTGATCAAACCCCATTTTTAGCGGCATCTGATCTTGGTTACACACTGTTTGCCAATGTCCCTTCTGTGGGTATTCTTACATGGATTTTCCAAGAAAGAAAATAACATTTCTGAGGTTTCTCAACAACATTTTTTTCGAGCTTAACATGTAATACAATAACATTGAAAAGACAGATGTGAATTATTATAATATTGTATTGAAAACATAGGCAGCGATAGAAGTTGCAATTCTAGACAGACAATGGAATTTATACACGACAAGACTTACAAGACACGTGGGTGGTCTCTTAAAATGTTGTTAGGAATATTTTGTTGGATTTTTCTTGTTCATAGAGTGAAAAGTGAAGTAAACATTAAAATAGGTAAGTATATATTTTTACCACACTTGTATTTCTAGTTGAAGGAAAACTTTCAACAACATTGCATCCTGTCAGTGTCAATGTAAAAACAAGGCGGCACACCAATTTAGGGAAAAATCTGTACTTCAATCACATGTAGATCATGCTCATCTGAAGTACTAACATCTGATGTTAGAAAATGTATGCCATGTCCATCTGACAACCGTGACGTTGTCTTATCAATATACATGAACGTTCGGATGTGAAAGGGGTGGTAGTGTAGAGGTTTTCGCACTAGACTACCGATCCAGGGATCACAAGTTCCATCCTCCGCTCCTTAGGTCTTTCGGACAAGACCTTAAACCGAGGCTACGTCTCTGTATGGCATATGTGTTGGTGAGACGTTAAACCCGGGTTCACTCTTTCACTCACTCGGCCACACTCTTTCACTCACTCGGCCATGGTTTCTGCATATAAGTAATTTTAAAACTGACGACTTAGATAATAAATACAGTTTTTAAAACCGCGTGTACGTCATGAAAACCCAAGAAGCGATATAAGTCTTTATAACAATAACTCTCTTTATTTTAAGCCTTTTGAAAAAAGATATCATACCGCAGGAGCAATGCTTGCAAATTCAGCGGAGTGGACATGTGACGTTACAGTAAAAATATTGGCATCTCGTATTTTCGCAATAGCTCAAGATAAGACTGTTCCTGTTGGATATACGCTTCAGCGTTTCGCGTGCAGCTTCAAATAATATCTTTTAACTTTACTTATTCATTTTTCGTTTATTAGGACTTATCATGGATGGCGAAACATCAACAACAAGAACAACTAATGATGGAGTGATGACAGTTAGACATAACTTAAATATTAGAGAACCCTATCAAATTTTCAAAGCAGGTTAGTATAAGCGTAATAGCATTTATAGTTGACGCTCTTTATCTCAAACACCTTTATCTCAAAATACCATATTCTATCAGAGAATATGGTTTGAACGCGTATCCTATTATTCAACTCCTGTTATCTCAGACTACTGGTATCTGAAAGTCAATTTTCTGGAGACAGAAAATTTTCTTTGAGATATCAGTAGTTTGAGACAAACTTCGACCATGAGATATCCAGAGTGGACTGTACATGTATGTGTCTAGTAGTATGTGTTGTGGCGGAAATGTAAAGTAGTATTTCAATTCTCATAACGACGTTGCCCCCGCACCTCAGCGGAACGAATCAATAGCCGCAGTAACGGGGCGCCGAGCGTCCGTCCAACGGACCACTTGCAAAAGAACACGCTATATATACGAAAAACAGTAGACTGGTCGTCTGTTAATTAAGAAATGAATGTTATTTTTTTAACGTTTACTGAAGTATAAACTACATCGGGTCACGAGCAAAGTAAGTGAACCCCGAAGGGGTTTATGTAAACTTTGCTCGTGACCCGATGTAGTTTATACTTCAGTAAACGTTCAAAAAATAACATTCATTCCTTATATTTATATTATTAAACGATGCTTTTGATCAATAAAAAAATAAACAAAAATAAGAAATAAATATATAAGAATCGTTTTAAAAACATTACCGGCCGAATTGTGCAATAGTTTGGAACAGCCGCATTGTAACTGCCTACCAGTAAATTCCACCTCCTGTTGTAGATTGCACGTGCAAGTAGGCGTAGCGAGCTGTCACTCAATGTTTACTAGCCATTCAAGTACATGGAATGTTGAAGATTGCACGTGCTATTAAGTGGGACGAGCTGTCACTCTGAAGCGCGTGACACAATGTAATTATTGACTTGTAAAAACATTGACTCCCGCATCACTTAATTGGGTTTACAGAGAGCTTTACAGTGATAATGTAAATATTTAACAATAACCGTACAACAGTGCTCTTATCTCGCCATCAGGTCTGAGCAAAAGTCTCTCAATAAAGTGCATGACCAATATTGGCGACTGTGAAGACTATTTTAGTAACGCTGGTAATGGAATGCATAGATCATACAAAAATCGAATGCAGTAGCTCTTATGTTGACCAACTTGCGCACATTTGCCGTCAAGTGTGTATATATTGTAAGAACGGGTTCCAGATTCACAATCATTCCTTTTTAACTTAAAGATATACTCCCTCGTATTTCATTACGAAATAATCACAAAATTATGAAGCTGGTTAGTTGTATGCAACATTTTTAAGATGTGTTAAAACAATCTTCAGCTAAAACATCTTTGTTACGGAGGCAGAGACGATATATCAATGCGTACCGTTCTTGAATATTCACGAATATTTTGTCGTCATAAATTGATTGACTCCCACAGGCGTTTCTGCAAGCATGTTTTGAATTTTATGATTGGTGGAGTAAATAACTTAACAATAGCATTAACCTCTAATCTGTGCACGTGAGTTGTTTTCAGCCAATAACTGTCTAAAGTTGAGTAAAGAAAGGGCTTAACATTATTCATGATATAACTTTGAATTAGGGCCATAACGTCTACTCCTAAAACGTCTACTCCCATAACGTCTACTCCCAAAACGTCTACTCCCATTTGGTCTACTGTGCCAAAACGTCTACTCCCATTTGGTCTACTGGGCCAAAATGTCTCGCCTGATCTGGTCTACCTTGTGGTTTTAAATAATGAGTATCCCAGGCTGCATTTATTGTACAAAAACATATGTTGACATTTAAAGAAAACAACAACAAAAAAAACAGAAATATCTCCAGATTGCTTATTTGAACTACAACCACGAAAAGATGAATAGCTAACTCACTGGTGTATTGCTAACTCAAGTCAACATTTCAGCAAGTTCTAAGCTAGATTTTCTCCAGATTGGGAACAAAATTTGTTTGACTTCACATTTTAATGTTTCAACAATTCATAATGGCTACATGTACATAGTAGGTTTACAAAAGCTACCTGCTGGCTGCACCCCATATGTATATTCTAACTCCAAAAGCCCACCCTTTATACTCTATACATCTCTATATAAAAATGTTGAACCCAATGGCAATTATCTAAGATACTAGTATGAAATTCATGGTTACTTTATGTGTGGACAAACGGGAATAGATATTTTGGCACAGTAGACCAAATGGGAGTAGACGTTTTGGCACAGTAGACCAAGTGGGAGTAGACGTTTTGAGAGTAGACGTTATGGGAGTAGACGTTTTGAAATTAGACGTTATGGCACTACCCCATAACTTTAACCTGATTAACTATGATTGCTGGGCGTATCAAGTCTTCAGTTTTGGCGGGAATGGTGACCCGCTATTGCCGCTCTTTTTGTGTATTTCCTTAAATTCTCCTTTTTTTCAGTGACCATCACAAATCATAAATTTGGCAGATAAATGTACTTTTAATAGCAATCATTATCATGCCCAGAATATAATGTTTTGTGAGAAATTTAAAATTTAATAGAACTATTGTGGGTGTAAATCTTTAAGGACGAGTTTTAAGCTAAGACCGAAAATTTCACGTGTAAAGAAACGCTTACAAAAATATAAATTAATTGATTTTTCCTTCGCATGACAACCCAATGGACATTATCCACAGGAAAATGCAAAATCAGCGGTTCTCAATTTGCTTTAAATGTACGATTCCTGAGAGTGAAATTTTCGAACTTAAAGTGAAGGTAGTACTTAAATTTAAAAATGATTGTGAACCTGGGCCCTGGTTTCTTACAAAGCATCAAATACAGTCAACTCTCGATATCTCGAACACGGATATCTCATAATACCCTCTTATATCAAAGAATATAGTTTGGACTCATTTCCTATTTTTATTTAAATTTCAGCTCTATTTATCTCATACTACTGTTATCTCAAAGTAAATTTGCTGGACCAGAATTTTCTTTAATATTTTACTTGGGATGAACTTCGACTTTGAGATATTGAGAGCTGACTGTATGCTTCTCTCACGCATGCGTTTTCCTACCTTTTTTCAACCAATTGCAAGCAAACATGACAGTTTAGATACTTTCTATCCCAAGAGAGTTGATTTTGTGTAAATACACTTAATAGGAAATGAAAATGTCAATTTATTAATTACCAATCAACTGCAAGAAAATATTTTATAAGCGAAATTGCGTCCCATGAGAATGATTTTTTTATGTAAATAAACTTAGTAGGGATGTATATCATAAATATAAATACAGTGTGTCTGTATTGATGGCATGTCTTTTCTGAAAGACATAACTTGGTATTGCTTTTTCTTGAATGGATCTAAAATCTGGGTTCCGAAATGAAAAAAGAAAATAAAATAAATACAAAAATAAAAGAATTAAAAAAATATGTTAGAGACTATAATTTCTCATAAAAGCTATGGTTTGATTCCACTTGTCTTTTTTCACACTTCTCGACCTGTACACACTATTCGTACCTAGCGATTCAATGTGCCAACTTTTTACATACATACAAGTACGCTTTCGTCTAGCAAATATTTAATTCTGTAGTGTCGAACATGTGAAATGCCCATTAGCGGTATAATAACTGACGTACCAAGCATGAATATTTTATTTATCTAAATTACAACATGGAATCGCGGCATATATCATAAAATCACTGAGCCCATCCACAGTTCTCAGTGAAACTAAACAATCAACAAATTTTGTTCAATTGTATTTCAGTCCATGATTTAGGTGTTCAAGACAACGTTGATGTGATCATCTTATTTGACAGAGACTGGTCAGGTTCTACCCCTATCAACACAAACAAGACTTTCATTGTTTGGGACAAACGGCCATCATTTACAATTCAGGTAGGATAGTTAACTACAGTCAACTCTGAATATCTCAATGTCGAAGTTCATCTAAAACTACTGATATCTCAAAGTAAATTTTGTGGTCCCAGAAAATTTACTTTGAGGTGTCCGTAGTTTAACATAATAGAAGGCGAAATGTCAAAAAAAATTAGAAAATGTGCCCAAACTATATTTTTGATAGAGGCGGTTTCTTTGAGATATCAGTAGTTTGAGATAACAGGAGATGAAATGTAAAAGAAAAAAAGTCAGGAAAAAAGTGGTCTATATTATTTTATATTAGAGGGTACAGAGCTATCAGTGTTTGAGATAACGAGAATCGATGCATATATGAACATCTAAATATCTCACCAGTCTACGCAGTCGCGCACACAATATATGAATAAATTGATGGCAGATTTTAGGGATTCTGGCCAGACGGCGCAAATGCCCATTGCTGTCTGTGGCTTTATTGTTTGCGTATATGTATACACTGAATTACATAAATGAAGAAATCTAAATGATAACTTTCTTGTTTATTTTGTGCTGCGTGTTGACCAAATCTTTTATAAATGCAAATAATATTTTTTTGTATTACTTTGAACGCTGTAGTTGCCATCTGCCTGACGGAGCTGAATCTCCATGCCTGACCTATATAGCGGATATGAAAGGCTTATATACCATTATATGCAGATTACAATTTTTTTTCAAAAGTTACCTTCTACTGAGAGATTCTTTAAAGCAACATTGTTAGAAATTCATTAGTTTTTAATCGGATTCACAATGCCAAAACCTTTATCTCTGTGTAAAAATTAAGAATTCCATCACTAATTAGTAAGATCAGTGCATTGAATTCCCCAGTGGAATAATGAATGATATTATCTGATTTGGACTTTTGAATTTTCTGATTCGCTGAACCCGAGCAAAACATTGGAGAATCTGTCATACACGCCACTGATTTCTCTGCAGCACATTTTGTCTGCATGAAAGTGATCTACATACGTCATTGACGAGCAGCAGCAGTCAGCACACAATTCAAACCAGTCTGCTTAAGGAGTAGGGTACACCTCAGTGATTTTTCAGTCATTTTTACAACATTAATGAGTCGCGACACGACAAAACAAACAAAGTAGCAAGCGCGTCCGGCGAGGACTCAGAACAGCCTGGGCATCCGCCCAGTCTGATCAGAATCTTCGCTTTTCACATGGAGCTAGTTTAGGCCCTGCGCTACCATTTAAGCGCACAACGGAGACTCTTTTCAGGCTGGGCGGCTGCCCAGGCTGATCTGAGTCTTCGCTGGGCGCACATGCCACTTGGTTGGTTTTCTAGTGTCGCGGCTCATTGATGTTTTCTTGTTTGCTTCCCTGAAAGAGGTAGCCCTTAATGTTTGAAAATGGTGTTAAATCTTAAAGGGAAGGAATTTCGTCCTTGGTGAGCAAATTCTTTCCTTTAAGTTGTTTTACTTTTGAGAAGCTGCAGAGGTGAAAATGAAAAAAAATGGCAGCAGAGTTACTTCTTCAAAAAGTGTGTTTTATTCATCCAAAAGAATGATTATTTCCTATGTCACTCCCAAAATGCAAGTTATGCCAGTTCAAGAACAATAATAACAGATATGTGTCATTAATTGGAACTAGAGCGTATATGGGCATATCAGGCAATTGCTGCAGTGGAAAACCTTTGAAAACAATTAAGGACCTGTGTCTTATTAAAACGTACGCGAAAAACTGTTCCAGCTGTCATATATAAACAACGCAGACTCTATTAATTGATAAGTATGCGCATCGGCGCAGTATAAATATATTTAAATTTTCTGCCAGCAACAACAAGTTTTGAAGATTAAGGACTCTTTCGGGCGAAAAGCGAAGACTCCGCGAGTATGAAGACTGAAGTTCTCGCCAGTCGTGGATACTGATCAGACGCTGTCACGATTCCTCAGGATGCGTAGAATGTTGAAGTTCTGATCAGATTGCTTAAATGTACGGGCCGATTTGCGTCTTTTTGTTCACCATCACAAGTATGGCCTACTTTCTCTTGACGCTGGTCAATTAATAGACTGCGACATATGAAGTTTAATTCCCACTGGCGCTGATAAGCTTTTAAGTCTAAATGATATCCCTGAAGGAAAGATTCGCCTCTTTTATACTTTGTTTTGAAATGCGAAATCAATCCGTATGTCATCTGGAATTGATCAGCGGCTGTTTACCAGTTCATTTAAGGAGGCTGTTGATAAGGACTTTATAAAAAGCTGAGTATTTGATACTCAAGCCTAAAGATATTTAAAGTTAAAACAAACACAATGCACTTACAGTAAATAAGCTACTTGACCAAGTGCAACAACCGCAACAACATTCTATAACATTAAGAGGTCAGCGAAAGACTGTCATTTCACAATATTTACATTCTTGGTGTATTTACTGAAAAGCCCTATAGTAAACCATTGGAACGTAATGTAGTTTACATTCCAATAATTACATTGAGACACGCGACGTCATTGACGTCAAAATAAACAATGGCTCTCTACAACCTGATTGGACGTCAGCAACGTCATGACGTCATACATGCCGTTCTGCTGTTAGCAGAAGAAACTGCGTGTACATGTTTTAATGCTTCAATTTTAGCGCTTATACAAGATTTTTCATGAAAGACTTGATTGAAAAGAGTGTAAATATAAGCAATGAACTTAATTTTTCTGATGTTTATCGAAGTGTAAACTACATTGGGTCACTAGCAAAGTTTACATGAACCCCTTCGGGGTTCATTCACTTTGCACGTGACCCAATGTAGTTTACACTTCGATAAACCTCAGAAAAATGAAATTCATTCCTTAAATGAATGCAAAAATACATTTATCTTTTATCATATACATGTAATTGTACTGGCATTGCTCTAGTAGAGTATAGATTTACTAATTTATTTATTCTCAATTTCATGGCATTTGCATAACAGTGGGATAGGGTTCTTGTGCAAACAGTATCAGAGCTCCAGATAAGAGGGGGTATTGAGGATAATTCAAAGATAATTTTTCTTATTTCTCAATGAAAACATACGTTGTGACCCCTCATTAGAACCGTCTCGGCGAGACGGTTCTAATGATGGGTCACAATGTATGTTTTAACGGAGAAATATGGATAATTATCCCTAAATTATCCCTGTTACTCCTTCTTATCTGGAGCACTGAGTATACATGTATATTAGATAACCACACTTCTTGAGATGTAACCGTTTTCCCAGGCACTTGGCTATAGCGGTATACATATATACGCACTGTCCGTAACACTTTAAAAATCAGCCGGTAGGTTCGGTATAGAAAAATATGATCGTGTGAATGAAAACATACGTCACATTTTCATTGAACAAACAAAATTTGTCCGTGTGAACAAAACATTTGCCAAAGAAACTAGGCATGTAGATGAAAACAGAACACTTTGCTCATAATCAAATCCGTTTGATTTTGAAGAAAGTATACTTAACAAAGAAATGTGGCATGGTTGGCCGTTCACACGGGCAAAGTTTATTTGTCCAGTTAACCTTGACGAATAATGTTTGATCGTGTGAACACAGCAGCAAATATTTCCTTGCCAAAGTTTATTTCACAAAGATTCTATGCCACATTTTTCTATCAAACAATTTGCTCCGTGTGAACACAAAATATTTGGCAAACTTTCTTTTATACAGTGTCTGTGAGAAAGAAACTTTGGCCGTGGTAAACGAAGCTTTACCTATAGCTGCATCTTTTCGGAAATGGGTATTGATATGACCAAAATTGTTTGTTTTCCGTTTTTACTTTAACAGCACCAAGGAACTCAGTCGCAATTTGAAGGTGTTGAATGCGCAGCCTGTGCAAATCTTTCATCTCGCAACACAAGGTCAGTGACAGCTACGAAACTGGGTCCCTCTAGGAAGAAAAGATCAGCTTCGACTCCTTACTGTGTTCATGGTGGGTTTATTCAAATTTTACTACTAATATACTCAATATTAGTTTATAAATATGGGCCGCGACACGAGAAAACCAACAAAGTGGCATATGCGCCCAGCGAGGACTCAGATCAACCCTGGCATCCGCCCAGTCTGATTGCTTAAAGGGTAGCTAAGGGACTAAACTACCTCCTTGCTGACATCGAAGACTCTAATCAGACTGGGTGACTGCCCAGGCTGAACTGAGTCTGCACTGGGCGCACATGTCACTTTGTTGGTTTGCTCCTGTCGCGGCTCAATTATGTATTTTAAGTTCGACTTTTATATTACAGCCAGCTTCCAGATTCTCATTCTTTAGTTTGTGAGGAAAAAGGATCAGCTCATACATCGGCGGTTGGGATTAAAATTAATGATAGAATCTGCATTAATTTTTATACAAAAGTCATGTAAAATTCTTCAATGTTGCTAACACGAAAGTATTCCAAATCTACTTTCGTGTGCCGTTATCTCTCTGTCAGACACCAGTATTGTTGTTTGAAACCTGTGTATGTGGAACGTTCAGCTGCATGCTTTCCTATTTTCAAGTTCACGGCATCAGATTATTTACCTCGTGACTTCTAATACTCCGTCTTTCATGTTATTTTTGATTTCAAAACACGTCAGTTCAAGTAATGTTGAACTCACAAAGTCGGAACAATTTTATATGTTTTTTTCTAAGTGTCCAGTTTAACGTTATTTTACCAGATTTAGCAAATTTCAAATAACAGGGACATAAACGCCTAAGCGAACTGTGCAGTCTCCAATCAGACTGCTCCTAATTGGCAGTCTGATCAGGACCTACACTGTTTGCTATACCCTCTGCACCTTTGGCACATTGTTGTAAACCAATCTCATAATTTTTTACAACTGTGTTGGTAATTATTTTAGAATCCTAATATATGCCTGTTTACCTTATTTTACCAGATTTAGAGTCAATGGGAGATGCTCAGTCTGCGGATGATACAGGCATACCAGTGGTCACAGGACCAGCTGTACTGACTAGCTTAATTGTTCACCAGCTCAGGTGGAAGTCAGTGTTTATCCTCCATGAAAGCGCGACTGGTAAGAACCACCTTTGGCATGCGTGGATGTTTTATGGTTTCACAGCTCTTTCAACAGTATTTACAGTCATATCGAGGGGATAGACGGTGATAATGAAAGGCAATGTTCCAGTCCATTGGTTCAAACTGTTTGAAACAGCGCTAGTCTTTTAATATTTATCATTCTCGTCCTCATTTAATCTATTTCCCAAAGGCCCAAACTATCTTAGCGCTTCGTCTGAACTGGTTTTAAACGCCATCAGTGTTTACAGGTTTACGGTTTCAAGTTACTCTGCGTCACATACGTCAGCTGGGGGGGGGGGCTGAGTAAATTGTAGCCCGACCCCATTGCTACTATTTGAGCAATAAAATGTGTTTAAACTAAACTAAACTAAGTAAATAAACATAGCAGGCACAGCAACGAACCTATCTCCTCTGTCATTAGTCTAGCGGTTACTGAGTTGGTTCATTCCATCCATCATATTTCAATTCTCATATCGACGTTACCCCCGCACCTCAGCGGAACGAATCCATAGCCGCAGTAACGGGGCGCCGAGCGTCCGTCCATTTCATTCCATCCTCTCATTGTCATTGCTTTTATACGTATTCATGAATGCTAACCAGAGACCCATTCGATCCACAACAATGACGTAGAATAATTTCCAGAGACACATTTCAAGCGTCTTTTCTGCATAAAAATTTCAAGAAATGACTATATAAATACGGCTCATAATGTGTCTTGGTAGGCTTTTTATAAATGATGAGTAGATGAAATGATTGTAGTGTTAGCCGGGTCGTCCACAAAGTCAAGCAACCGGTCACCCATCCAGGTACTAACCGCGATTTCCGTTGCTTAACTTCGTGAAAGAGCCATCCACTCTACCCGCGTCGCCATAAAAGCCGAGTTCTACAGCAAGGCTGTAGAAGTGTTTATATGCCTACGCCCGTTACATTTCTCCCCATCTATTCTTGACTTCGTCCCGAAGTTACCAACTGCTCCCATAGCAGATCCGAGGGCGGAGCCTACGCAACACAACCAGGGACACCTTCTCTGCACACCTGGGTCCGGAGCTGATGGTTATGTCACCTCCCATCCCACCGCTGTCACCAACTGTAGTGTTAGCCGGGTCGTCCACCAAGTCAAGCAACCGGTCACCCATCCAGGTAGTAACCGCGATTTCCGGAAAGAGCCATCCACTCTACCCGCATCGCCATAAAAGCCGGGTTCTACAGCAAGCCTGTTGAAGTGTTTATATGCCTACGCCCGTTACAGGATTAGCTTTTGAACGAATTCCGTCAAATTTTAGGAGTTTCGGCTCTTTAAAAAATGTCGGCATGTTAAACGTGTCAGCAAGATATCTTGAAAATTATTTGAGCTAGGAATTTGAAACTTGGACAGCTGACTGGAGATGACACGAAGATTGACTGATTAACTTTTGAACCATGTCTGTGAATATATTTAGTTCAGATCCCTTTTTCGGGTCACTTGAAACGTATTGTTGGGGCAAAGCATTTTATAAACACATTTTCTAGTCACTCTAAGCACTGGTACGAGGGGCATTTCAGAAATAATATAAATGATCTCTGGGTAGTCTATTGGCTGATATTTAGCAGTGGTTTAATATATCGTTGGAAAGGCAACTTATAGTGCTTCAGAATGCTTTGCATTAAAATAATTTCTAAGTCACTCATGCATGACAGCAAGTACTTATACATCATAAGGGTGTGGATACTGGAAACTGTACATTTTCACCAGTCTCTTGCGTTCCATTGCTGTTTGCTCCATGATAAAATTCTATATTTTAATAAAGAAACACGTCATACTATCCTTTAAATGTAAAATTAAAAAGTTATATAGAAATTGTTTCCAGATTCTCACCAGTAATGTAATAAACGAGAATTTTTTCTCTGCTATGTGGTTATAAATGCAAAGTCATTATAAATGCATTATACCAATAAATTGTGATTTTCGACTTATTCACATCCAATTTAAAAAAAAAACGACAGACATTTTATGACTGAAATGATTAGGTACGTATATTTTGTTACGACTGGCATCAAATCATTGATGAAACTGGATGATACGTGTGCAAACTCCACGCCGGAAGTTACATGAATTCATGCCAAATACAAAACAATTAAATGAATTTATCTGCTTATAAAAAGATATAGGCCAAATATATTTAACTTTGTTTAATGTCAAAAATTAGAAGGACATATTGAAATCATAATTTATACATAGAAACTTGAAAAACTTGTTTTTTTAAATACCATACTGGCAATGAAATATGTGCGTGGGTGGGGAAACTTAACATAAAAAATCAGGTAGGCCACTGACAAAAACGCATAAGGTGCCGTAAAAGATTATTTATAACAGAAAACAAGCTTGACGAATTAAATTTTATTTATTTTCTGCTTCATATCTGCTACCAAACATTCACTTTCACTTAAACTGACCTCAAAACCGAAGTCTAAACAGCTTACTATATATTTCAATTAAGCACAGGAAGTGATGTCATCAGAAATGTGAATTGTTCAATAATAAGCCTAATTTGCAAGGCAAATCATATGTTTTAACAAAGCTAATACAATACTTTTCATACTGGAATATTTTCAGTATTACAGATAATATAAGTATCAATCCAGAGCTGCTTGTAAGCAGAGTTAGGAAAATATGAATTTGTCTTTGAAGAATTATTTCTTTACCCTTACAACAATTGCCAAGGCATATTTTGAAGAAAATACCAGTGACTCAAATTTTTGAGGGAAGGCCATTGAGTGATATGTAAACCTAAAAGTACAGACATAAAATTTAAAAATCGTTCAACATTCCAAGGAATGGCAGACTCATTTACACTATATCCTTGAATAAGGTGCACCACTACAGCCAGCGTTAAGATACATGTGAACAGTGCATTCCTCAGTCATGCAGAGTTCGGTCAAATATGTTTCTTTCTTTGTTTAGTATAGATGTATAAACTGATGCATGATTCATTGACTCACTCTAGGGAAATTTACTTAAATAATTCCTACTAAAGATTTATCTCTTTAGCTTACAGGCAAAGCACCGATGACTCTAATTAAAAATTGATCTGTCAGGTATAAGCTTTGAAAAACCGTATAATTTACAGATATACTTGATTAAAAGCATTTTATATACCAAACGAGATGCAAAATTTGGTGAACCGGTGCATCTCCATGCTTTTCCGTCAATTTTACAAAGGGTAACAACTTTGGTAGCTTTTTGTTTGCTTCTCAGGAGGGTAAAGCCCTTAAAAATGAGCCTCTACTCGTAGAAGAAAATCCCTCCTGTTAGTCTTTTTCAATGGCCGTGTCCTCATAAAGGAAATTTGCTTGAGCAAATTTCCGTCAAGAGGAGACAGCCACTGAAAAGAGAGGCAATAATAAAAGTGGGCCCTGTTGTTTCCTCTGAAACTGTACCCTTTCACCTTCAAATCTATTTTTCGTCCAGAAAGAGACGTAGCTAACTTGGTGGATATGTTATCGAAGAAGAACGTGCTATTCGTCATCTATAACATTGATAAAGTAGACAACCTCCATAATGTTCTACACAAGATCTACAGCGCAATGATCTTAGCGGAATCAGAAATCAACTTTGTAGTCCTTTGTAGGAGTAACTGTGTCATAAAAGTCCTCAATACGGTAACGTATATATCCCTCACTTAAAATTTTTCGTTCCCACATTTCAAATACAAATAGCATGCAAACATCTTATTTAGAATGTAAAACTAATTAAATTCTTGATTAGCTTTAAAAATGATTGTTTTTCTGGTATACGATGAAGGGAAATGACTACGAAAAGCATGTAACTAAATAAGTTCTGAATAGTAAGATTCTTCGGAAGCAAGGAAAACACAAATCACAAATGAAATGAAACTAGCAGACTTGGTTTAAAAAGTTGGTAGCATAATAGCATCAAGGTAAAACTACGCAGTATTTTAAGTGGGTGACACTAATAAGCTTATAAACTGCTTACCGAATTATTTGGAAATTTATGAAATTACATGTTAACTGTAAATGATGAAAAGTAAGGGAGAGTAGCTTGTAGCCAATTGTGTTATTCAACTGTTTCAGCTAGTTCAATTCATATATTATATTTTATTTCATACTGTTTAATGAAAACAATCTTATGACATGTCTATGGCTTAAAGAGTCAGTATGTCATTTTTATGTAAGGAACATGTTCTTAACCATTTTAGTAAATCATTCTACATAGTGATTTAATTCTTAATGAATCATTCTGCAAGTAGAATTTATTTTTTTTACCGAACCATTCTTTGCATATACAGTCTCTTAGGTCTCCCAGACACTTTAATGGTCTATGTATGTAAATATGACGGTTTAATTTGTAGTTATGTTTTATGAGACCATATGTGAGATTACATGTACATGTAGTATGTTTTTGCTAAGTATGTCATCCTCTTGAAATAAAGACTATATTATCATTATTATACTGAAAACAATGTCCTTATTCTTCTTTCTTCTTCTTCTTATTATTATTATTAAAAGCTGGTTGTTTTAAATTTTTTGTTCTGATTTATTTAAAACCTAAGAAAAGTGATGCACATAACAATTTCCTTATGTAGAGGAGTCGTATTAATTGCTATGCCTTTTTCTTTTTCTTACAGGCGAACACGTTTGATTGTAAGAAAAATAAACAGAAGACTTTGTTAAAGATGTTTTCTCGCTGGCTGGTAGCTGTATATGACCACACCCTAGACGTTTCCCGCGGTCTAAAAACGTCTTGTGCTCACGACCTAGATAATGTGGCTCTCGTGGCGTTGCCAGAGTTTAACGCTGAGTCCAGTATTGTGGTAATAAATGTTATCAAATACCCAAGTTATTCTTATTTAAGCAACACTTTGAAAAAACGCAGATTGAACTGGAAAAAGATAAATTTGATACAGTGTAGATCCAGATGAGGCGGCTCATGATGAGCTGCCTCATCTGGATCTACACTGTTGTCTTCTAGTCTCTGAATTCCCAATATGACATAGCTTTGACGAAATAATGTTTGAAATTTTGCTGTCGAAACTTTTGTCGTCTGCTTTTTTGACACTTTAAAGGTCAGTTGGAAACACGTTTTTCTCAAGGTTGAACCCTGTTAACGAAAGATGCAAATTGTCCTTTAGTGAATATTTGAATGTGTTTACCTTTTTTGAACATGTTATGTGTTCTTGAGCTACAGACGAAGCATCATTGTGTGTCTCAAAATCACCAAAAACTATAGCTTTCCAAACTTTACAGTCAGGCAAATCTTCTGAACTTCTTTTTTGATTCTGTATGCCGCAAACGTAATTTATCTCTACATCATTTTCTGTTGTATAACTAAGAGATTTTTTATAATCTTTGTAAAAAGATAAGCTTTTCCATAATTTAAGCATATTTTATAGAGTTTTTTTACTGAAATGGATTAAATTTACTCTTATAATGTATAGACTGAATAGCGACGGTATGATATATTCGACGCAGGGAGAGTTTCAAGTACCCGAATTATTATATCTTTATCCTAGTATCCTTATGAAGACTAACAGAAATTTGATTTTTTTTAAGTTTTATTAGCTTAAACATATTTTATTGCAACAAACAGTACAAGCAAATGAGTTGAACCGCAAGTTGTTCTAGCAATATTAGTTACGATCCTCTCCACATTGTGATATTTACATGTACAGCAGTGCAATTTTATTTTAGGAATTCGAGAAGGCGTTACATGCTGGTGTTGTTGAGCACAGAGCACAGACAGTGGGAGAGAGAACCAACGCTACATTGAATGAATTCCTAATAGAGTATATCAAAGATGTAGGTAGTCAAATGTCCCCTTCTATACATTCTTTCTTAAACAGCTGCCGGCAATTTCAACTGACAAAAATCAGCCCTACTTCTTTGGTTTCCGATTATGTGTTCAGTGTCATTTCCAACCTCTGGACCTTTCAGAAGGCCACAAGCTTAGGGGTGACTTGATCCGGGCTTGCGTTTGCATGGAAAATATTACATGAACAGGATGGTGACCAAATGTTAGGTGAAGTCAAACAAGAATTAAAATTTGAGAAGTTCAAAAAAAAAAAAAAAAAAAAAAAAAAAAAAAAAACCAACGATGCTTTGATATTGTTACTCTACTGCTTATATCCTGATACTATTATAGACATGCACATAGCGCACGCCATTCTGGTAACTGACTGTTGTTTTGGCTTATTTTGAATTAGTATGAAACAAGGCTAGCTATCCTGACGTTTCAACACAGTGGCACGTACGCCCAGTGAAGACTCAGATCAGCCTAGTCATCCGTTCAGTCTGATCAGAGTCTTCGCTGCCCGCATGGGACTAGCGGATGCTCAGGCTGATCTGAGACATCGCTTATCGCACATGCAACTTTGTTGGTTTTGTCGTGTCGCGGACCAAATCATCTTGACTAATATAAGCAAACGGGTCATCCAGCTTGATATGGAAGTTAGGCTCTTCACGTGACATTTTTATATTATTACTTAGAAAGCAACCCAATGGCATCCAGTTCACAACTGTCGAGGATACAAAATAGACACACTTTTATGGACATCATCAGGTCGAGACTTCAGTACGGTTGGCTATGTGAAAAATAATGGAGACGTCACTGTGAAGTCGGATTTGTTTCCCAATACCCGCTATGGCTATAATAAGCGAAAGTTTCTGGTTTCAACATTACATGTAAGTATCATTATTTTACTCCCTGGTATTACTATGGAGTCTGCATCGAGCGGAAATTCAACGTCAAATTGACGTCGTTTCGACATCGGTGCGACGTCATGACGTCGCACCGATGCTGATACGACGACAGTGTGACGTTGTGTGTCAGGTGGGCACAAATGGCACGTTGCCTCTGCAGGATCTGAATTTCTTACCAACTAGATAGAGTTTGTTCTATTTTTAGCGGTGCTGGAAAATTCTGTCTTGCCCATGGGCTGGGACAGCTCACACGAGCTTGAATTGTGTGTATCACTACGTAGTTATTGAAAATCTGTGTGCCTGGCTTGGCAATTCATATACTTAAAGCATTATTTTTCATAGGAATGTTTTCCACATCAATGGAATCCCAAGAAAGACGATTCATTCCTTATAATTCCATTATAATCTGCCTCTATGCCTTAAAGTCCGAAAAAGATCCGTGATAGTCAATGTTTCATCGTAATAAAACTGCCGAAGGTGCCGCCATTTTGAAAACGTTACCAACTGACGTTTGAAATGACGTTGACGTTACGTCACAATTTACGTCATACACGCGCTTGTAGTCGTCGTCTTAAAAATACAATTTTATCAAGGATTTAGTTCGAAGAGAAAATGCTGTTAAGCATTTATTACTTGTTTGTTCACTCCAGAAACCAGTGGCTGACTCGGTTATACTACTTACGGTTGTACCCGTTCGCATGAAATAATAGTTCCCCCTTCATATGGTGCAAGTTGAAATAATTATTATAGTAGGTAAGAAAAATAATCAATCATTTGTCTCAGATGCGGACAGGGAACTCCCAACCCTCGGGCACAAGGGGTGTGTCGGAAACTCGGCAGGCCTCGTTTCCGTAACACCCTCGTGCCCTCGGGTTGAGATTTCCCTGTCCGCATCGGATACCAATGATAGATTCTATTTATACTACACCAGCGGGCACATAACGTCATTATTACGACGTATTAAACGACGTCGCATCGACATCAGTACGACGTAACGACGTAATGTACTCGCTGGGACAGTGAATCTAACTGAGCCTTGGTGAGTTAAGCTGCAATAACGCTCATCGAGTGTAAAAAAACAACAACAAATAACATGTCAGCTAACAGCGAAAAATATAGGGCGCACGATGAAGTAACCCAGCAGGCATATGACGTCGTATCGACGTCATTGTAGCGTCGACGTCACATCGACGTTATTTCGACATACTATGCCTGCTGGGAAGTAGTAATGGTCATGGTTGCGAAATGGATAGTACCCAACATTCAAAACCATTTGTATAACTTTGAAGATAATGTAAGTCAAGGTATTTCCCTTTGTCAGCGGTTGTCCGTAAATGCTTAATGCCAAAGTCTCATCGATGCGCTAAATGTAAGCTGTACGTAACCTTTGAAGCTTTGCCTGATAGTACCTTGTCCCCTTTAGATTATACTTATTAAGCTATTAATTTTCAAGCGGGCATAGAGAAATTAAAAAATAAAGCCATCTGTTTTGCAAGGTAGTATGTTAAATCCCAAAAATAAAGACCAATACAGAAAATGCAAGTCTCCTCCGAAGTTCAGCAATGTGACTTCTGATTTCAGTACGCCCCGTTTGTAATAAAGAGAATGGAAAATGGCACCGCGATATATGAAGGGATGTGTATGGATCTACTGAAAGAACTAGCCAGGACACTAAATTTCACGTAGGTCAAAACTTCCCGCACAGAGCCCAGATAAGAGGGGGTATTTCGGATAATTCAAAGATAATTTTTCCAATTTCTCAATGAAAACGTATGTTGTGACCTCTCCCACGAACCGTCTCTGTAGGACGGTTCTACTGATGGTCACAATACATGTTTTTATGGAAAAAATATGGAAAACTATCCCTAAATTATCCCTCTTACCCCTTCTTATCTGGGGCACTGCGGGCAGCATCATACAAACAGGCACTGTCTCTCCATATGTAATGTGAATAAATATAGACGATCTTACACTCGTGGTCATTTTACATGAAATTGATGAAACTCGACTGAGGCTCGTTTCACAAATTTCATATGAACTTACCACGGAAGGCTCTTTTCATCAAATTTATATGAAATGACCACGAGTGTTAGATTCTTTTTATCATATGACCCTTTAAATGGAATTTTATCGATTATTTCAATAGAATACACATTGCTGACACGGTCGTTGTCAGTGGCGTTACATTTACATCCCCGGACATATTATTACACGTGTGGTCATACGATTTTTATGACACGACGTTATCCAATGGTTCTAACATGAAGTTAACGTTTTCTCATTTAACGAATAGGTAGCAGCGTCGTGTAAAAAATTATAATAAATCACGTTGCTAACGCCGATACGTGCAATCTTTACGCCTTGATGACTTCTAAGGCAAACAGAAACTTCTGTCGACGTCCGCCTCAGAATTGTCGTTAGGAAAACGTCGCATTTTCACTCAATACAATGATAATAGCAGCATTGCCATAAAATAAATAAACTTCTGTGATTTTCTGCCATTTCTTAAGAAATCGATTTTGGGGTTAATGATTGACTTTCCTTTAACAACAGCGCCCCCCCCTCCCCCACTCCCCCCCTCCCCCACTCCCCCCCCCCCCTCCGCGCTAAGTATATACTGCAGGGAAGAATATCATTTTAAAAGAACAAATTCAAATGCTTTCTTTTAAGAGGCTTCGTTAGCGACTCAGTTATGGTACAGAAAGTCGCCGGAACGGGTAGTGAGTTTAAAAGCGGGCTTTGCCACCCTACGACTGGAAAACTCTCTCTCAAACCAGCAGTAAATAGGTACCTGTTTCGAATCAGGGAAGAATAAGGCAGCGAAAAAAGAGCGATGACCTTCGCCTTTCAAATGTTGTGCCCAAGTTACAATGGGCCTGTATCCCCAAATGCACCTGCTGCTACTAGGCTTATTATGGGACAGCTTTACCGTTTTTAACCATGGGATGGTAGGCGAAATATGAACAGCAGAGTTGCTTCCTATAAAAGGTGTATCAATTCAGGCCCAGAGGTTATAAAACTTGAGTACAGTCTCAAACTCAAAATAAGGCGCACTGATTGGCTGCTTCCGAGCAAATGCTCGGAAGCAGCCAATCAGTGTGCTTTATTTTGATTTTGAGATTACTCTCAAGTTTTATAACCTCGAACCCAGCTTAAAATAGGCTCAAAGTTTCATGCCAAATTCTATACTTAAACTGGTTGGTTACATGTACGTCTGTGCCTATTTGAAACGATTGCGTATGCTACAACTGAAACAAAAAAAGGCTTCAAAATGGGAAGCAAACTAATAAAGCCAGCCATTAATCTTCTGTTCATTATTGTGTGAACAAAAGAATTGATGGCGGGCTCAAGCCGGTGCTAGGGGGCGTGGCTTGTATTGCACACTTTATTACTAGTCATGAACAGACTCAATTAAACCGAGTCTGCTATTTTCTGTTCATTGGTGTGTTCCTTGCTTCCAAAGGATCTTACCTTTTCAGAACATATTTATTAGTTTGCTTCCCAATTTAATGCTTTTCCTTGTTTCAGTTGTAGCATACGTACTCGCCTCGAATCGCTCATATACTCAGTAGTTTCTGCTGTGAGAGGAAACGTTACACCAGGTATTCATGAGTACTAAGTAATCATTTCTAATTTACTAATGTGATGCCTTTTCATACTCAGGTGCCAATTTCGTCCAATTTAATAGGCATAAATTACTTCAGTGCCCTGTATTAGGGCAAATCCCGATCTAAAGATACGTTTATTTTGAGATAAATTGACACACCTCCATGTTCCGCCATGTATTTAAAGGGAGAAAAACATTGGCGCTTAGCATTCGTTTCCATTTGGGGAGAACGGACATAAAAATAGACTATTCTCCTTGGTGACTTTAAAATTGATTGATACCCATTGAGACTTGATGCATTAAAATGTTAGAGTGATATCATCTAAAAGTATATCAGTTTGCCTGAATTTCCAGACCAAAGCGCTCATCTCTTCATCACCACACGCAATTCAATTTCATAGCATGGATTTTCTGGGGTATTTTTTCAGATATGATCTGACTGAGCCACCGGACAAGAAGTGGGGCTCTTTTGATAAAAATCTCACTTTTAATGGAATGATAGGTCAGCTTCAGAGAGAGGTATAACCTTCGTTTTAATTATTAAAATTGTTTTGATTATTTTCATTGTTTTAATAATTAGTATATTCCAATCATTATTATTGCTCTATTTTTTATTTATCATTGTTATTATTATTGATATCATCATTTTGTTACTGTTGTTGTTGTTGTTTTTATTATTACTTTTGTTATTATAATTATTATTCATTTATATATTTATTTGTACGTTTCTTTACCTTCTTTTTCTTTCTTTTGGCTTCACATCTCTTAAGAACATTGCATTATTTCACTTATATCGTGCCGACCGTTCATCAGGAAAAACACCTATAGTCGAAAAACACCTGTCTTTTCGGCGGAACAATTTGCTTTCTCGCATATGATTTGAGCTAGAATCAAACAAGAGATACATGTAGAAGATATGACTATTTCAACTGACATTTTTAACAGATTAAAGAAGTTACTGCTAGATTTCGTTTTATTGTTTTGATGTAAATGGTCAATGTAAATCGCATACAATTCCAACAGGAAGTTGACATGGTGGCAGCGGACATCTCTATACAAAAAGAGCGGGAAATGGTGATGGACTTCGCCTTCCCTTTCTACTACGGTGATACTTCGGTCATTATCAAGAAGCCAGATCCAAACGCGAAAAAATGGCGGACACTGGTAGATCCCTTCAAATGGGAGGTTCTGATAGCTATAATATCTGTACTTCCGGTCGTGTCGTTCTTGGTGTTCTTGATGGAGAAGTACAACCCCTACTACACTAACCAGGTCGATACTCCGCTGGCTGACGAAAACAGGCTTGGAACTTTTATAGACGCCTTTTGGTATATGTACGGCGCTCTTCTCTCCCAAGGTAGGTAGAACTCCATTTAAGAAGGGGTAACAGATAATTGAGAGATGATTTTGTTTCTTCCTAGATGCAAACGTATGTTGTGACCCCAATTAGAACCGTCTCAGCGAGACGGTTCTAAAGATGGTCACAACATATGTTTTACGGAAGAATAAGGAACATTTTCCGTAAATTATCCCTATTACTCTTTCTAATCTAGGGCACTGAATGTAAGATGTTTATACTGTAATATAAAAATAACCAAACAAACAAAGATTGCCCTTGAAAAGAAAGAACATCAACGATGAAAAAATCGGAATATTGTCCTCTTACAACAGCTATGTCGTTTGCAAACCTGTATATTTACCTGAAAGCAGTACTCGATTTTCAAAGTTACCAACACGGGCTCAGTGATTCAGAAGGAACTAAAACGTAGTATTTGCACTATGATGAAGCACGGGAGGGGGGGGGGGGGTATGACTTTTTTAAGCCGTCATGCGGCTGTAAATTGTCTGTAACAGACAGTGAAAGCAGCTATGAAGAAATGTGTAGGTTAAATGTTTTGACTAAACGTTTTAGTTATCATTACAAGTTACAGTGTACTATCATGCAGAGAAATTATTTTTGTTCCCTTAATAGGTGGAGTCCATTTGCCAGACTCTATAACAGGACGGACATTTGTGAGCTGCTGGTGGTTGTTTTGTATCATAATTGTGGGAACTTACTGTGGCAACCTCATCGCCTTTCTAACCGTGACAAAAGCCAAAGCACCGTTTGATACACTGGAGGAAATGGTTGCGATGAAGAATGAGTACAAGTGGGGACTACAAGCCGGGACTCACTGGGAATTTGTTTTTACGGTAAGTGGAATTACGATAAGTCGCGACGTCAAAACCAAGATCAGCAGATCAGCCTGGGCATCTGCCTAGAGTCTTTGCTGTCTGCATGAGCTAGATTAAACCTTCAGCTACCATTCAAACCCAGGCCTTTCTGGGTCTTTGCTGGGCGCACATGTCACTTTATTCGTTTTGTCGTGTCGTGGCTTCATTTAATGCAGTCATTGTGTCAAACGACAGAAAACTTCAAGCCATTTTCACTGCCTTTTGCCTACAGAAAACACTTTCCGTCCTTCAAGTTGCTTCGTGCTGATAAAGAATCGAGTGCTTCAGTTTTTGCTCATAAATTTGGAAAATTAAGTTCTGATAAAGCCTGTTTTAAGTTGGCCAGTGATGCACGGACCCACTTAAACACAGTCTGCTAAATCCGTTTCTTTCTTGTATCACTGACTTTTAAGAGATCTTATTCCTTTTAGCAGTATCACAAATATGGTTAAACAACAAGAGAATATAAATACATGTACAATAAGTGTTGCATAAACCTGCTTCATGTAATTCTGCAAGCTAGTTCAGCGAACTTTTCCGACATTTCTAGGAAAGCCGCATCACTTAATTTAGATTGATTTCAACGTTTATTCCGCGTAGAGCAGACTAAAGCAGAAATGGTCACTCCGAGACCAGCGTACTAGATACAGTGTGCAGCCGTTATACAGACACCATAATCCTGTTTTCCTAGTCCCTTTCCCGTTATGACCGGCATGACTGGCCAGGCACAGCGCGTTTATGCACCCATAGCAACAAAACCATATGTTAGAATCCGTTGGAAATACTGGCAGGTCGTATTTTATATAAAAGAAATGCGCTTTTCCATGTCTTCAGCTTTCTCGTGCTAATTTACCAGACACTTGAGAATCTCATAGTCTTTTTCTTTCTGTAGACATCAACTAATCCAGCATTCCGAGCAGTAGGAGATTTAATGATGGAGTTCAACAGATCTGACCCCTCTATAATGTCTGTGGACGTCAAGGAACATCTCTCGAGAGTGAGACAGGGAGGATATGGCTGGATAGGTAAACGCTGTGCAAGCATAGAGTCTTCGAATAAGCCCTGACTGTAAAGCCAAGACACTGTCGTAGTGCATCGCCATTGATATGCCATAAAGTCAACTTTGTGTGCCTGCTTGGTAAATTATTATATATCCCATATACTAGAGGCCATAGGAGGAGTAGGGTTCGGAGACCCACTGTGTCTTGGACACAGCATACGAAGGGCTGAATGTATTCCTCTTCTTTTGCTGCATTATCATTATACGAAAAAATGTTAGTTTCCAAAGTTATACTGACATTGTACTCGTATGTGTCGTTTATAACTAGTTTCTAGTCCCTTTATTTACATACAATAAAATCAGTATAGTTTGATGTACAGACCTTATTATCTTGCGAGCTGTGTCGGAGCCCTTAGTGTACTTATTCTGCTAGGACACTGGTTAATTATGTTTTCAAAGGACAAAGAGATAGAACGCCTGCCACAAACATGTTCTAAGGTTTTGTATATCCACCGCAAACATCACGAGCGAAATTTATTTTCTGCATTGGTATGTAAGGAAAAACTTAAAAATACGTTCACAGAAGGTTCTTAGAATAAAAGAAATAGATGTTTGATACAGGGCCATCAAGCATCTTTTATAATGGAAGTTGAATTTAGCTATCGACTGTGATCTAGTGATGATGAAAGATAAGTTTAGCCATTAAAATATGCATTCTGAATTTCCTAACAACTTTCCTCATGGTTGATTTTTAGTACTTTGATCATATGTGACAGTGTCTGGCATTCTGAGCCTTATGGAGCGGAATTTGGAAATTTTGTTTTTAACATTTACATATTTATTAGTGCTTCCAGGAGGTATTTCGAGAAGCACAAAGCAACAGCGCTAATGTTTACTGCAAAAGCAAACGAAATTCACACCCACCCGATTTTTTGTTTTCGTTTCACTGATTGGATACAATTTACATACTAGCTGGATAAACGTTTATAATTCTGGTTCGTGACATCGCTTTTCAAAGACCTGTGATGTGAACATTCCTAAAAGATTGTAAATGAAGAAAATTAAAGATGCCGATAGAAATTTTTAATCGCTCTTTTCAGGTGACGCTTTGAAATTCATTAGTGAGTGCTCGGCAATCCAATTAACTGAACGTGCGAATTTCGTGACGTCACTATCATTTCACGTTTCGTGACGTCAACGTCGCACCTCCACAAGGCTCAAAATCGCAGGCACTGTCACATATGATTGCAGGTCTTCTCTCTGTCCTTATGTTTTGAATATAAGTACCTAGAGAAGACGGCACTTTCTTATTTTCCAGGAGATACAGTTATTATAGAGGTACAACTAGCTACCGACTGTGACCTTATGATGATGAAAGAGAAGTTTCTGCCTCTAAAATATGCCTTTGGGTTTCCCAACAATTCTCCTCACACAAAAATATTTTCAGAACAGTAAGTACTTTGTCGTATAACAGGTATAGCAGGTATTTATTGGGAATGTTTTATTTCGTAAGTGAGATTCGTAATTAAGAAAAAAATAGCAAATGCAAGCCATAGTTCGATAAAGATAAAATTCCATGCAATTTCATTTACATGTAGTGATGTGAATTCTCGAATACAACTGAAACTGAGAATATATTCGGAAACGCCCGACAGCAGCAAAGGCATTATTACGTATTTCCATGCTCATAATTTCTGCATATCCGCACGGCCGCAGGTTAATAAAAGAACTGGATCAAGTCAAAAGTACCAGAATTTACCGAAACAAACTGAACTTAATATCTGGCAACTGTGTCTACTGAAGATACTTTGTCAGAAACAGGAAATTATTTCGCGATTTCTATTTTCGCGGCTTCTAAGTGACCGCGAAAAACATGCAAAAAATGGAACGCCGCGAAAATTATCGCGTAAACAGTACATAAAGATAATTTGTTGTTATGTTTTTTTTGTTTTTTGTTTTTTCAGAATGATTGTAATCCACGAGTCTGGCCTACTGCAAGTTTGGAAAAGACGTTGGTGGCCCAAATCTAACCTGTGTAAAAGTGGTCTTGTCACCGAGGCCAAGGCGATCTCTATCATTGACGTTCAAAGTGCTTTTTATGTCGCAGGGGGTGGGGCGGTGCTTGGATTTCTCGCCTTTCTGACAGAAATAGTGGTCTCAAAAATTAGACAGTTCAGGAAAAAATCCCGATCTGTATAAACTTTGTAAAAGCAACTTCATTTAATTAATGACAGGTGTATATAGCACATACGCAGATTAGACTATTCGTACAGTAACTGTCTAATCTGAATTTGCACTGTTTGTCACAGGACTGCAGTCTATAAAGTTAGCCCAGTGGACAGGAAACGTCAAAGTAAAGTCGTACCAACATTTGTGCGAATCATAACGTCATATTTACTTAGCTACAAATTCATTTGGGCTTGTATGCCTGGATGGCTGCTAGGACTTACTACCAAGCAAGTGGTCGTGTCCAGATCAATAACTAATTGGGTAATGATTCTTTGTCCCAGTACACAGAGTTGTTACAGTTTAAGTTGACGCCGTTGTGTCTTTTGAAGCTTTTTTATAAGAAAAAAAATACATCAATTTCATATACTGAAAATTGTCTCTCACAATACGTTGAACGAGGTAAAATTTGATTAATAAAAGAGTAAAACTGCTTTCAACTAGGGCAGCTGAAAACAGGAAAAAGTAGAAAGGGGTTGTTGCGAAGTCATTTGTGGTGCCCCAGCGACCTTGCAAGGTTATTGGATAAAAACATAAAAAGAATAGAAGATAAACTTTCAGTTTACTAGTACTTAGTGGCGTGTGGTCAGAGACAGACAGTTTTATAACATTTTTTATCCTATATCGTAATTAAGGTTGAAGTTAGCCAACATTTTGATTAAACACACTAGGGGTAACTATTGTTATTAATATACTATACTGAAAGGATTTAAAAACTTCCACTTTTTATTGCTGGCTGCTGGTCTGTTTACTCATGACAGTGTTGACTATTTAACGACAAAATGCTTGAAACTTATCAAATTTAAAGATTACGCATTTTATTTATATCATTTACCTAAATGACGTCAGTAAAAAAGCGTTACGTTACTGAAATGCATTAGGCGATGCCGGCGTTATCTTATGCAACACTCTTTCGACCACTTCTTACTGTCTTAATATTGTGACGTCATCAACGTTGATTTGCAAGTATCACTGCGGATGATGCTGTCGCGCAAAACCTATTACGGAGACGGCGTCGACGTTAGTTAACGTCATGTCCTCTGGTTTTCAATCTTGGTTAGGTGCTTTTCTGACGGTCTTTTTAGCTTCCTGTAAACAGTGCACGTCGTCTGAGATTGTAAATTGCCGTAATTAACGCATAAAAATGTACCGCGATGTCACTTTTTAAAATTTCAGCATTTATCTGGCCCAAAACTCTGCGCCTGTTTGCAATATTTAGGCGCGGTAGGCTAAATAAAGCCACTGGCCGAGTTCAAATTTTTAAAATTCAATTTGATATCGTAAGAGAAATGTTTCATCAGAAAACTGTATACATGAAGCTAATCATCATTATGTAAACGGTACTAAGAACACGAGGAGCACGTGCTTAATCCTGACCGATTCGGTTGAACGATTTCAAATTCCGTATATAGATAGAATCAGGTATAATAGAATATATACACCTTTCCTATAAATCGATAAAGTCGCGCACGAGTTATCTACCCAAGTAGACTATGACGTCATCTATAGGAACCTCCCATTTAATTCAGTACAACTGCAAGCATACATAACGTGCATAAAGCAGACGTTTGGTAAATTTGAGCTGCAAAAAATACATTGAAAGACCAAATTAAAGTATGATTGCCCTGTTGTCATGTGACATTTTTTATTTTTTATATTCTTTTTATTTTGATATCATATTGAGAATCCCGACAAGTCGCCCATGATTTTCATGACCCCTTTCATCGACGCCGTGTTTTAAAACCCCGGCAAATATTCACGTTCAAGATAAAAGAACTTCATTTCATATAAATATGTTTCGTAAATCTGAAAAGTTCCTTCCATTTTTCCCGACAGGTAAAACCTCAGCATTCAGGTAGTAACTACGCATTATTACCGAACAGATTATAGCGCTGGTATTTATGGTTTCTCGAGCGATACACCGATCTAAAAGCATCAGCAACCAAACAGTTTTCCTGAAGTTTGAAACGGAGGTTGAATTTATATTATTTTTTCCATCTCTTACTTATCTTCGGTATTATTTATTTGATCGTTTCCATTTCACGGTAGGGTGTTCTTAAAGCTGACACGTGTCCAGGTAATACACAATCATAGGTGTTTGTTTATTGCGGCAATGCGCGCGATTTGGTGATTGCACAAACTTTGTTGTCATTTTTAGCGTGTGTCTGCTTTATAATCAGCTAATCGTTCGTTTTGTAGCTTTTGTAATAACGGACCGAACCTCCTCTTTTTTTTCTTTTCCTTATGTTTTGGAAGCTGTACTGGTGATACATGCTCTTGATTACGGTAATTTTGGCCCGAATTTTAGTCGGAAATCTTTTGTTTTATGTCAAATTCCCATAGGCTATAAGTTATAAAGCTTATTTTCCGACAAAGAAAGAGCTAAATATAGTTGGAACAAAATAGTTGTCTTAAGCTTAACCGTTGAATGTTAGTTTTGAATGTACGGAAAACCGGCAATTATTTGTTTACACAATGAAAAACAATAGCCTATCCTATAGATGACGTCATTGGCGTTGCAAGGGACAAAACTCGAACAGACTCTGAATTATAGGAAAGGTGTATATGCTGTACAATTTTGGTGGGCGTAGCTGCATTCATTTTTGAGATATTCAAAATTAATGGGTGGAACTTTTTAAATCCTTTCAGTATAATTTATTTTTGAAGTGATTAAAACATTGCCCTGCGGCGGGTCCTTGAAATCGTTCACAGCCAAGCAACAAAACACGCCCGGTCCGTGTTAGTACATGTAGCGGCCATCACGGTTGCTATCGCTGACTGATGTATTTTCCAAAGCTTAGCAGGAAATCAAATTTTATATAATTATTTACTGTTCTAAGATAGCGGGCTTTGCCATATTTTTACAATGTCAGTGCATTCCGTATATCAAACCCAAGTGTCTCTACCATGCAAGGGTCAAGTGTCATAACCCCTTGGAAAAACTTGGTGTTGGTATTAGGGTCCGTAGGGGAAGATGTTTATCGTTTGGAAAGGTCTAGTGCCAGTCGACTGGCAATAGCCATTTTACGTTAAAATCGCTATTGCCAGTCGACTGGCAATAGCGAATTCACGTCAAAATGGCTATTACCAGTCGACTGGCAATAGCCAATTTACGTTAAAATTGCTATTACCAGTCGAGAGGCAATAGCCATTTTACATAAAAATCGCTATTACCAGTCGACTGGCAATAGCGACTTTGACGTTAAATCACTATTGCCAGTTTTTTTTTTTTTTTTTTTTTTTTTTTTTTTTTTTTTTTTTTTGCGTCCTACTAATTTGGATAATACTAGGACAAGGACCTACTGTGCTTGGAGTAAGTGCGGATGGAGTTGTTAGAATAGTTTCTCTCTTTCCTATCACAATTTCTCTTCTTTCTCCCTCTCTCTGGGGTACGGCTCGATATAGACTGAAAAACTGTCTCAAAGAGCCGTTAAACACAAATCAACCAACCAACCAAAACTGGCAAGATGGGCGGGTACTGAGCTAATAATTTTGTTGGATGCTATTGGACTGTCAAGGAATACCACTTTAAAAAATATGTGAAATATTAAAATAGGCAAAAATAGTGAAAATCTATACAAATATAGAAACTATTTAAATTTGTAAAACTAGGTCCGAAGTGACTAGGGTTATGGGCCGAGATGACTAGGGGCCGAAGAAAACTAAACCTTTATTCAACAGAGCAGTTTGTTGGTGAGCCAGATACATGCTGCTGCATTAATGAGGGTGCAACAATAAATACAAAGTAGAAACATTCACAAGCATTGCTTGCTGATAAGTAGTGTTTGCCTTTTTTGATCAAAACATAAACTAACTGGCAATAGCGATTTTACATTAAAATCGCTGCTGCCAGTCGACTGGCAATAGCGATTTTACGTTGAAATCGCTATTACCAGTCAACTGGCAATAGCGATTTTACGTTGAAATCGCTATTGCCAGTCGACTGGTAATAGCGATTTCAACGTAAAGTCGCTATTGCCAGTCGACTGGTAATAGCGATTTCAACGTAAAATCGCTATTGCCAGTCGACTGGCAATAGCCATTCCGTTATCGTTTACCTCCTAGGATTCGATTTGTGTCGATCGTTTTTATAGGCATTGACTTTTGGTTTCTTTACAAATATCTGAAATTTCATACTATTAAGTGACAAATACAACACATCGCGTGCAAAATAAATATGGCCGCCATTGGTACCCGGCCGCCACTGGTCTCCAGACAGTACAGCGATAGAAATAAAATTGAGCCACATCATGTGATTTCCAACAATGTGGCATTGTGACACATAATGTGATTTCCAACAATTTGGCACTATAACCAGTCAGGTACATAACCTTTAAAAGTTAAAAAAAATATAACTTGAAGCAGTTATAATTTTTTGCGACTATAGCAAAAGTAACCTGTTTAAGTTAAAGTGTCTTTTTTCACCTTCATATTCTGGAGTTATAACAATTTTTATGGACAGGTGGGTAATTTTCCCTGAAAGATCTCTTACATAACTTTATGATTACGCAATAAAATTCTGTACGCATCGTCTAGAAATTGGTACGCAAGGCCCTTGAAGATCGGGAAATTAACTACTTTTTAACTTAAAACAGTTATTTTTTTGGAGATTGCAAATCTGACCTTGGCCTAAAAAAATTCAGATATAACCTAAATAAGTTATTTTCTACAGCCTCACTTTGAAATTAGTGGTAAATAGGATAATTTTTATTTGCTTCAAGTTATGTTTTATTTAACTTTTAAAGGTTATGTACCTGACTGATGACACATCATGTGATTTCCAATAATGTGGCATTGTGACAAGAAAGGCTCTAATCAGACTGCACTTAAGTGCAGTCTGATCAGAGCATTTGCTTGTCAAAACAGCCGTTTTGGAAGTGGCCCAAGCCATACAGCCAACAGCGAGGTCTCTGGTTACCGTGTGTGATTGAGAAGGATGATCTGAATATCATATGACAAAATTGCCACGTCTCTGTTTACATTGTGTGATTGAGAAGGACGATCTGAATATCACAAGGCAAAATGGCCACACTGTTGGAAATCACATGATGTGGCTCATTATTTACTATAATAACTCATCTTCATCATGATATTTCCGAGGACATATTATATTTGAAAAGGCGTTTAAGTTACCTTCCTTCCTCCACGTGTGCGTACCTTTATGTTGCTGTTGTTGAGAAGTGAAGTAACGTCCCAATAAACTGTTTGTTTCAGTCATGTTTAGCGGTTACATCCAGATTTGTAGGACATTTACCCGACATGAGATAAATGACACACACACTCTCTCTCTCTCTGTCGCAGAGGCATCAGGCAGCCCATCTGTATGGGTGGGGGCCTACGTGCGTACTTAGTAAGTTGTTTGTTTTGTTGTTACTGCCTTACAAGGTACTTGTCGCTGCTTATACCCACGATCAGCTCTCTTAAGTCGAGTCACATGTCACAGGGTGACGTAAGATGACACTGTGACACATTGATTGATAGATTGATTTGTTGCTTAACGTGCACGGTAAACAGCGACGGTCAGTTAACCCAACCACAATACTCCTGGGCAGGCTTAGACCTTCTAAGCGGTTAACCAGTACTATGTGCACATACATATCAGTAACGGACAACTGCCCTACTTGAATCAGCGGAAGGAGTAACGAAAGTATGTGGCCAGACCGGGTTTCGAACCCAGGACCTCTGACTCATGAGTCAGGTGCCCTACCGATTGCGCTACGCGGCCCGGCACTGTGACACAAAAAGGACCTAAGTAGAATCCAATAACTTATCAATAAACCATTTCAAATAGCTTATCAACACGCACACACACACACAAAAACAACAGAAATTTCAAATAGCTTATCAAAAAAGAAAGAAAACAAAAATAATAAGAAATTTCAAATAGCTTATCAAAAAAAGAAATAAAGAAAAAAACAACAACAGAAATCCCAAATTTAAATGCATTTTGAAGGTTATAGGATTCACCTTTATGGCTTGCTGCCATTTTTGAAAAGGGAAACAACTTTTGTGACATCATGTTTGCTTCCCTGGACGATGATGTGCTCTACTTCCTTTGAAAACTATAATTGAGCCGCGACACGAGAAAACCAACAAAGTGGTTGTGCGCCAAGCGCAGATTCAGATCAGCCTGGGCATCCGCCCAGTCTGTTCAGAGTTTTCGCTTTGCGCTTAAAAGGTAGCTAAGGGTCTAATCTAGCTCCATGCGGACAGCGAAGACTCTAATCAGACTGGGCGGATGCCCAGGCTGATCTTAGTTTGCGCTCGGCGCACAACCACATTGTTTGTTTTGTCGTGTCGCGGCTCAATATTTTCACGAATGTCATTATTAAAATGCGTTAAATATGTTCTTAAGCCCAATTTCTCATGTTCATATTGAAACTTTTTCAAGTACAGCCGATCATATTTATGCTTTATTCAAGTGACTTATAGAGCTGTGTCAAGTTACTTTACATCAAGTACTAGGTCATGTAAATTACTACAAAATAAAATATAAGGCATGGAGTGTACAAAACAAAGTAACGTTATCTCAGCAGACATGCGATCTGAGGTGCGAGTGGCCTGCATATCCACATCCACGTGACCAGACTCGATCCCAGCAGGCACACGACGTCGAAATCACGCTTTACGGTCGTCGATGCGACGTCACAACGTCGCGTCGACGTCAGTGCGACGTCATTTTGACATCATGCAAGCCAAACAAATTTTCGCACGTATTTGCATATCGGTTGCAAAGTCATGCCCACTTATACACAAAGACGCAGGTGCGTATTGAAAATATGACAAAATGACAAAGCTTCAGCACTCACCTGCATAGTAACTTGTAAAGATTAGTCAAGATTTCGATAGCAACTGCATTTGGACATAGTAATCTGAATTATATTAGGGGGTTTAGGCTTAGGGGGTTTATGCCTAAACCCCTACATATCCCTTCAAGGAGTAAAAAGCATGATTGTGCGTATCATTGAATTGTTCCAGCTACTGCCCTTGGACATGTGGATCGTGGAGAACCACGCAGTTTGACACAGCATGTATTATCGATTCAAAGTCACGTCGTTGAATAAACAGGGCTTGTCCAAGGGGTACCTTTTTACCAATAGCGCTAATGTAAATAGTATATCTAAAAATAGCCCCGGTATTTCCTAAATGTTATGGTAATAGCGGGCAGAAATTTCTTTTTATCGCGATGGCGGAGGGTGAAGAAATAGAAGTTTTAAAACTAGTGGTAGAGGAAGTTGAAAAATGCAGGTATGTATAAACTCTCTCTCTCTCTCTCTCTGTGGCCACACTCTGTCTGTACAAATGCTATTCGACTCTGTGACCTATTTTAAAAATCATAAGCACGGTTAAAAGCCGTAACATTACCTGTTTGGGAACTGAAGTTCTATCTTGGGAACATTATCTAGTATACGAAAGACCAGGCTGATCTGAATCTTCGCTGGGGCGCATGTTACTTTGCTGTTTTTCTCCTGTCGCGCGGCTCAATTGTGGTGATTCAGCATTAAGTGAAATATCTGCATGTTTTCATATCCAGCAGTTTTGATTGTTTATCATGTTTCGTGGTGCAAGGATTTCAGCCATATCAGGACGGCGGGAGGGAGATAATGAAATATATTTGCAAATATTGGATGACAGACAGCTCAGTCCCGCTTTCAAGTTTTCTAACTGACATGCTGAAGTTACTGAGGAAATGGATCACTTTGTGCATGCAGAGAAATATTGGAGGTATGTTTTTTATGAATAAAAATGGGTTTTATATCGCATGCGCTGACATCACCTACACTAAATCCATAATAAAGTCCTGAAAACTGCGCATTATTTAAAAAAAAAAAATCAGCTCTAGCAGTGAATTGTTGAGTGATACTTCACTGTTCGGAGGTCAGTTGTAAAGTAGATCATATCACGAGCGCGGAGCGCGAGTGATATATCTACTTACAACTGACCGACAAACAGTAAATTTTTACTTAACAGCTCACTGCTAGAGCTGAACTATTTCCATTCTAACACTCAAAAACGAAGAAAAGGTATTCTTTTCATTCAAACGCTGCCAACCGTCCTGCCAGCGCGTCCGCGCTTCCGCCAATATTCTCTATTCTATCTTATTATGAAGGTGCTTTTTATTACAGAATAAAATGGGGATTTCTGTAAGCAACTGTGAATTGAAAACCGTATCAAAGTATCACCAACAGTTTTAGAGATATTAAGAATTGAATCTGTTAATTTAATGCCATCTGACGGTCATGTTGAGCTGCCTCGTTAATATTCATGAGGTCTTCGACGAACACTGAATGTTAAGAGTTTTAAAGTTTTTTAATTGTTACAAATTATCAATTTCGAAGTTCCAAAATGGTGAAAATTTGTAAGTTTAAATTAGTGAAACTAATTACAGCTGCCCAAAATCAAAATATCGTTCATATTTGCAATTTAAGCTGTTAAATTTTCAAATATAAATTTAAAATCATGAGTAACACCCAATTTACTAAAATCTAAAGAAACATATGGATTGCACGAATACCCCCCCCCCTCACCCTTCAATAAAACATCTAAAGAGTAGTATGCATGAAATGATGAAATGATTACCCAATTCACTAAAAACTAAAGAAAGTATGCACTGAATGAATACCCAGTTCACTAGAAAGAATAATATGGATCGAACGGATACAAAATTTAATTAAAAAAATCACAAAAGAATAGTATGCATTGAAAAGATGCCCAATTTACTCAACACTGAAAAGTGGTACATGCATGCATTAGATAATTACCCAATTGACTAAAAATATAAGGAATAGTATATTTTGAATGAGTACACAATTTAATAAAAATTAAGCAAGCATGCATGCAATGAATGCACAATTCACTAAAAACAAAAATACTATCCATTCAACAAATAACCCATTCACTAAATACCCAAAGAATGGAATGCGTGTAACTTATACCCAATTTACTAAAATACTAACTTATGTAACTGAATTGTTTGCATTGAGTGAATACCCGTTTCAATAAAAACTAAAGAATATGTATGTATTGAATAAATACCTAATTCACCAAACAAGATCTAAAGAATAGTTTGCATCCAACGAATACACTGAAAACTAAAGAACAGTAAGTATTGAACGAATATCCATTTACCAAAAAAAAAGCTACAGAATAGTATGCATCGAACGAATAACCAAATTCAATATACACTTAATAAATGAATATCCAATTCACAAAACAATAATTAAAGAACAGTTTGCCTTGAACGAATACCCAATTCAATATAAACTAATTAAATGTCCATGCACGCATTAAATGCATATCCAATTCACTAAACACTAAGGAAGAGGATGCATTGAATCAATTCACAGTTTACTAAAACTTAAAATTGTATGCATTGAACGAATGGTTTATAACTCAGTTTACTAAAATTAATGAATGGTATGCACCAAACGAATATCCAGTTTTCTAAAACAAAGAATAGTATGCACAACGGTACCGAGATCACTTAAACCAAAAGAACTGTATGCATTGATTAAATACCAATAGTAACGTTAGTCATTGAATGAATACCCAACTTTCCTAAAACTAAAGACTAGAATGCATTAGACGAAACCCCAGTTGGCCCCAGCGTTTTAGCTTGGTAATTTACTACTGAAGGGAATCCGCAGCTTTATCGATCTAAAACATAACTGCCGCGACCTCGAAATAGTGACTTTTTACAATATATAGAAACAAATGACAAGTTACAAAGAACTGAACCATTTCTTAACTTAGACGTGTCATTTGTTTTGTCTGATTTATTCTAGCTCACTACGACGCGGAGACCATCTAATTGTTCCAGGAGAAATTGCAGCCATGAGCTACTACCATCATGGCATATTTCTTGGACATGAGATAGGTGTTGCCGATTTTGGCGCCGATGACGCTCCAAAAACAGAGGCCAATCCGAGGCAAATAGACCTATTTGAGTTCACAGACAATGGCAAGAGATGCCTACTGAGGTTTATATATCCCGAAGGCACCTGTCAGACGCCTGAGGCTGCGGCCCACCTTGCAGAGGAAGTAATAAGAAACCCTGAAATATGGGCTCCATATAATCTTGTGAGAAATAATTGTGAGCATTTTGCTACGCGATGCAAAACCGGGAAAGCTTATTCTTTACAAATTGAGGAAATCAAAAGAAACCCTCTAAAACTTGTGAAAGATTCTTTGGCAGCGAGTTTCAAACTGTGTGCATCTTTGAGGAAAAAGAAGGAGGATGTAATTATTAACTGATCCTTATCTGAATTGTTTTTGAACACAAGTTTCCGGCATCTGATATTGGACAGCTCCATTCTTCGTGTAATCGCAGGGCGTAGCTAGGAACTGTTTTAAGATACGCACAATCATATGTTGTAATCTTTAAGGAGAAGAGTTGTGTTGAACGGTTGAGCCCTAAGATATTTCAGATGGCTGTGTCATTTGGTAGTTATTGTTGAACCTTTTTTTCTTTTCACAAAATTTAAGCCGGAAAATACGCATGACACACAAAGTTCAATACGCACCTGCGTATTTTCTCATAGAGTTACGCACTTGAAGCGAGTATTTAAGAGGACATAAGAAACATGAAATGTGATCTGAAGCAATGCTATGTTGCAAAATCTTCTTTTACCTCAAGCGGCCAGTTTTGTGATGTGTATTGCATTCCTTTTAAATGGGAATCAACTCCTTAAGCGAATAATTTGCCCCTACCCTCCAGGTGCAGATGCTTTAAGGGTAGACGCGATTTTGGAAATGTTTGTCGTTAAGGGACGCAAAGAGGAAGTCACAAATGTTGCCCCCGTTTTTAAAAGTGCCGCAAAGACACAGATCTTAGCAGGGTATTCGATATAGAGGATCTTACATGAGTGCTTATGTATAATTGAATTTATTAAACGAGTTGGGGAAAAAGATAAGATGCGAGGTTTTATCGTTTTTTTCCCAACTAGTTTAATAAATTCAATAATACAAGAGCACGAATGCAAGATTCTATTTACCATATGACACTAAAATCGCATTTTATTAGCAAACTTTGCACTAAAACATCACAGTGTTGCCATTAGAAAACGCGATGTTTTCATAAACGTCAACGTATAACGTTACTACGTAATTTGCATATCTAATCCACTAGTAGATTATTGTTTTTAATGCATGGCTTTATTACACTCTCAGATGCGACGTCATATGATAAATACATGTATTTTGAATATCCTGCCGAAGATCTGATAGAATCCTGATCTGAATACATAACTATGACGAGCTATAAAATGTTTTTAATTCTATACATAACTTTCACATGAACTGAATTGATGATCTGTATATATATTCATATATCAGAAAGAGATACATGAAAATGTAACAGTGTAAAATGTTCGATATGTATACAGGTCATAAGTGTATGAACATCACGTATAGTTTTCCATATACTTAATAAAAATTAAGTGCATTTGATTTCATGTTACTTGTATGTGCACCAACATCTGCATATTTAAATTTCTTTTTTCAAAACAGGAGATTTTAGAAAAGTCCACAAGCAAAGAAGTATCCTCGCAACATAGATACGCGAAATTTCCATCTAGACCTTTTGTAGAGTAAATGAAAAGAACGGCTTCTCTAGCACCGGAGTTGTGTTAAAATTATGGCTATAATTTGGTTTCAAGAAATGAAAACACATTTCTTGAAGTTTATAATTGTGTCTATAAGTAACTTAACACTGAGCTTAACGTATTTAGACCAGTTTAGTTGTATGCTAACCATTTCTCGTTGTGGAACAGGGTAAATGAACGAGACACTTATGTGACAGACAAAGCATGGTTTGTCTGTCTGTGCGGAGAGATAAACAACGAGCTTTAGCGAGTGTATTATCGACCGTACATGTGGACGAACCATGCTCTATCTCACTTATAGCACGACACCTAAGTGCAGAATTCGAACGTGCCGGGATATTTGGGTATCTGCGGATTACATATTATGAATGAATTTTCCTGTATGCAGCTGTTTAAGCTATAATCATGCTCTGTGAACATAATAAGTCTAAGTAGTCGCTTGGTTTGTTTTACCTCTTCTTCATATCCATAATATAGAACAGCCAAACTACACCTCAGTGTATAAACCAGTCTGCCAATTTTCGCTTCCTGCAGAGACTGTCCATCATATTTGGCTTCCGCAGAGACTGTCCGCAATCTCTTGCTTCCTGCAGGGACTACCGTCCTCGAAAAATGGCTTCCGGCAGAGACTGTCCGCGTGACTCTGCTTCCTGCCGAGAGCCTCTGCAGGAAGCAGAATCACGCGGACAGTCTCTGCAGGAAGCCATTTATCATGTACAGAAGTCTCTGCAGGAAGGAAGAGATCGTGGACAGTCTCGACGGAGGCCAAATATGATGGACAGTCTCTGCAGGAAGCGAAAATTGGCGGACTGGTTTATACACTGTGAACTAGACCTCTGTTAGACGTATACTTTCTCAACACTTAAAAGGCACCTGAAATGAAAGCAGTTAACTTTGCAAACAGCGTAGATCAAGATCAGGCGGCTCATAATGAGCCACAACTTATCTGCATCTACACGGTCTGCCTTCTAGTCATATGATACATGTATAGATTAGACGAATCATTTTTTTGAAATTTTGCTGACGTTCGTTTTGTGGTCTGCTTTTGATGCTTTAGCTCTGTTAAATATATACAGGGGTTGACATGAGTATGGTCTTCAAAGCATCTGTCTACTTGGCATAATGTTTCTTTTACAATGATCCCTTGGACTTTTGAAATTATTTGGCCCTTGAATTATGTCATGCTTTGCTTATGTAAAATTTTAATCCAAAATTACGTCAGTCCTAGCTTTGAAGTCCATTGTCTCGATCGTGTTACCTACAATCGTCAAATATGTTTATCTCGAATTTCAATGCCTACAATCATCAAACATGGCATAAGGTTTTTTCTTAGAATCGTCTCTAGGGATTTTGCTCTTATTTTTATCCTTGACCTTTGTTATGCTCTGCTGAGTTTGTATAATTTTACGTCCAAAGTCAAGCTGACCATAGCCTCCCCGTCAATTTATCCAAAAATTATATACAAAAATTCATCAAAACTTGCTTACACTTTCTTCTCGCTGTGATGTTTGCTATTATGGAAGTGCAATTGAGACATAGAATTTAGCAGAATTCTTGTTAAGATAGCCGAGCACTATAGGCAATCAATCGGAGCACCGCTCGGCCAATTTCGTGAATTAGGCTGATTCACGGAATTGGCCAAGCGGTGTTCCGTTTGATAACGACTATCGAAAGAAAGACTAACGTGAGCCGATGACAGTGTTCCCTAGGACATAGACGATTCTAAATATTGCGAAATATCACAATCGAATTAGCCACATGCTGTGGGTCATCAAAAGGCACCAGGAGCCACAATTGTAGGACTGACGCTATGAAACGGCTCCATCTCAAAGCCTGTGACAGCAACATGGTCAATCCCTTTCTTCAGAGTGTCCTTCTCCAACATGGTAAGGGAATACTTTCAAGTATTAGGTCAGATAGGTCAGGGCAAACAGTCCAGGTCTACGTTAGACCGATCCTTTAGGAGCAGGCTGACCAGGATCTACTCTGTCTGCCATTCCATTGGCATCTTCTGGACGCATTCCTGCATTGTAAGGTTACATATGAGCAGCGACACGAGAAAACAAACAATGTGGTTGTGCGCCCAGCGCAGACTCAGATCAGCCTGGGCATCCGCCCAGTCTGATCAGACTCTTCGCTGTCCGCATGGAGCTAGCTTAGACCCTTAGCTATCTTTTAAGCGCTTAGCGAAGGGTCTGATCAGACTGGGCGGATGCCCAGGCTGATCTGAGTCTGCGCTGGGCGCACAACCACATTGTTGGTTTTCTCGTGTCGCAGCTCAATCATAATCTGTTATATTTTCAGGACACTTACTGTTTAGGTGTCCCAATTTAAAGAAGTTTTACGGTAGGCTTAACTCATGGCTACCACAAAGACATGGCTCGAGGACCAAACTAAAGACTTCTATTTTAAATGTAAAGGCAGTCTGTAGGAAAAAATTGGCCATGGGGTCGGTGCATAGATGTACATGGGGGCTATAATAACAAATGATAGTACAATGCATAGTATACTGCTGCAATGGATACTTGTTTTACCTCCAGCCAGCGGCTTCTTGTGTGATCTTGGATGCTAATCAATATTATGAAAAGTTATTTTTACAAAAGATAACAATGAAGCAGCACAGAAACTGGATGAAGAGCAACTGCTCGTTGCTTCTGAGCAAAGGCCAGCCTTGTAAGTTCATCAAGCAGTACAAAGGGTGGTAATTTTCTGGTCCTCGAAAGAACTTTTGTAATCATACAAACGTTAATCTCCTGGCATTATGTCCCTTTGACAATGAAGAGTATAATCAAGTGTTCAGTATCTGTCATTAATACCAACAAGATAGGTAAAATCTGCATCAAACAACAGCATTAACGTTTTTGCAGTGTCAAAAACGTTGACACAACTGTGTTTTGATAGTGCCTATCTAAATTGTTTGCCACAATTCAAATTGGCGTGATATAAAGGGGTCCACGGATGTAGAAACATCACAGAGACAAAAACAAAAGAGAGTAACGCCAATAACTCGGTATGTAGGACTAGTTATACCACAATCCGCAAGCAAACTGACCATTTACAACCACAGCTGCGCATCAGAGAGTCAGACCTTAGACTATAACATATGTCAAACCAGAATAGTTACTTTTGGACCTTTCGTTTCTTCTGTTTTGGGTTTTCTTTAATAGAACACTTAGAACCGTAGGTTCCACGGTAGCTGCGTTAAATGGCATTTGCTCTCAACCAAGCAGATTCGATAGGGATCAAACATGGTTTGTCATGCTTTAATCTTCACCAGGTTCCGAGGAAGATGTTGAAACCGAAAACGACTCCGACATCTATTCGTTAATACTGGTTGTCAGCTACTATAAAATCTGATGAGTAGATGGAAACCAACTATAGTTGTCTAGCCGGGTTCAGCCTGTCCCACATAATGCCTGATGACGAAATATCCGCCATGCTTTTTCTATTCCGCACGACTCTAGTGCATGGCTCCATGGCTGACAGGCCACGCCATTTCCTATGCATCGGGGTTCATGGATGATGGTGTCATAGCAACGTCAGATAAATTTGTCTTGCCTGAGTCCATCAATTAAAGCACTAATAGCGTGGGTGTCGCTTGAGCCACAAGTGTCTTTTACGGTTGTCGCCCTTTACATCGGTGGTGGAGAGAACGCCGATATAAATCCGAAAACGCTTTCTGAATCGGATGCGTGCGTCGTGGGTCAGGTTTGACCAGACTGTCGTTACGTGCGTCAGAGCTGCTCTGTACGTGTCTTGGAATCTTTGTTCTCTGCTCTTCTTCTGCCGGTGTAAAGGGAATATGTGTTCTTCTGTCGGTGCGAAGAGTAAGCTGTGCACTTCTTTAGTCGGCAATTTGGTTTGGCTGTGCTCGTCTTCTGTCAATGCTTTGGTTAAAATGTGTTATTCTTCAGTCGGTGCTGGGTGTATGCTGTTCTTCTCCTGTGGGTGCCATAGGCTTCTTCTGTCGGCGCAATGGGTAAGCTCATCTATTTTTCTTTCGGCTATGTACTTCTTTTGTCGGGGAAGTGGATAAGCTATGTTTTGCTTGTCTCAGTAAATTCGGAAAGGCTATGGACTTCTGTCGGTGCTTTGGTTAAGTTATGCCTCATTTCTGTCGGCGCTGTTCTCTTCTTCTGTCGATGCTTTGGTAAGGCTATACTCTACTTCTATCGGTCCCTCACGACTACGCTCGTCTGTCGGTGCCTTGGGCAAACTGTGCTGTTCGTTTGTCGGTACCGTGGGTAAGCTGTGCTTTTGTTTTGTCGATGCCGTTGGTAGCCTGTGCTTTTCTTTTGTCGGGGCAGCTGGTAGCCTGTGCTTTTTGTTTGTCGGTGCCGTGGGTAAGCTATCCTTTTCTTTTGTCGGGGCAGTTGGTAGACTGAGATATTCTTCTGTCGGTGCCCTGGGTAAGATGTCCTCTTCGTCAGTCAGTGCCATGCTCTTCTCCTGTTGATGCAGCGGGTATGCTGTGCACCTCTTCAGTCGGTGCCGTGGGTGTGTTGTTCTTCGTTATTTTAGTCTGTCCTCGGTAACTTCTCCCCAACAGGTTACGATGAATAGGTACATTTTCAGTGGAAGCAACGAAGTCCGTTTCGTTTTTTCCTCCCTTCTCAATGGAAGTCAATGCTTAAAGGAAAGAATTTGCTCTACTAGGAGAAGTTATCTTCATTTTAAAGAGACTCATTTTCGAAAGTGTATCGTCGTCCAAGCAAGCCAACAGGTAGTCACAAAAATTGCTTTTTGAAATAAGGCTGTATAGTGCTTGGATGTTGAACTCACTTTGCGAGAATGCTATCAGCTAAGAACGGCGGTCGAACTTATAATAACTCCCAGGTGCTGGTCTACAATATACATATACTTCATGGGATATAAACAGAAGCTAAAGCAAACCCGTCGAGATATTTTTTTTGAAACAAAACAACAAAGCTAAACAAAAAGCATACTTTTTATTTATTTTTTTGTTTTGTTTTATTATTCTTTTATAACTTTTTTTACTTCTTTTACTTATTTTTTTATTTTTTATTTATTTACTTATTATTTATGTATTTATTTTATTTACTATATAGTATTGTTTTTGCATTCGTTCATTCTATAGTATATAAGTATCAATCGTTGCGTTTTCAATTCGGTTGAATATATATTATATTGTTTTCAAACTCAAGAAAGAGCAGTAGTTATTTGTTTTTAATTATTTTTTTACTTTTTTGTTGTTAATCTTTTGTTTCATTTATTTACTTATTGATCTATTTATTTATTTTATTTACTAATAGTATTTTCTGGCATTCGTTCACTCTATAGTATATAAGAAGCATGTGTTTCAAAATATTATCAAGTATTGCTTTTTTAATTCGTTTGAATATATACTATTTCATTTTCAGACTTTAAAAGTAGCTGTAGCTATTTCTATTTAATTTCCAAAGATATATTTTCACTTTTCCTTATTCATTAACTTATTTTATTTATTTATTTATTCATTCATTTACTTACTAGTTCTTGTTGCATTCTTTCAACATTTATATTTTTTATCAAGTGTTGCGTTTTAAAATCGGTTGAATATGTCTTATTTCATTTTCAGACTTAAAAAGGAGCAGTTGTTATTTTTATTTATTAATTTTATTTTTTAATTTAATTATTTATACATTTAGTTTAAACTTTATTTATTTGTATAAGCATCATACACTTATGTACAGACAATGGTTAACAGAACATACGTTTATACAAAGGGATTCAGAAGGAAGTCTATCGACTTTTGTAAATCTGTATCCCTGGAGATGAATTCGTGCGTAAACCTCAAGATAACATACAGTATGTTTAGACAACGGTATAAGCTAGTAAAAAAACAGTAAACATTAAGAAAAGAAGGTAACAAGAGATTGTATAAACTATACTAAGCTAATGAAGGAACAGCTTATCTATGGAGATAGGTTATTCATTTCTGGCGAGATAAACCAGCCTCTACGGGAAAAGGAGGAGTCAGTAAACTTCGTTTTGAACTTCTTATTCTCTTTTCACTTATTTTTCTACAATGTGGAGATATTGAATCCAATCCTGGTCCAATACTCATAGCTCGCTGACCACTCCCGATACGTCCTTTGCAACAAACTCCGATGAGGAAATTATTCGAAGTAAATTTTCAATGATTCATTATAACATTCAAAGCTTGTCAAATAAAATAGATATTATCGAAACAGAATTAAAAGACTTTGACATTATCTGTCTGACAGAAACCTGGTTATATCGACGTACGTCTGATACTGATATTGAAATAAATTGGGTTAAGCTACCTTATAGCCGTGACCGTCCGGGCGATTTATACATTTATTTACCTTGAAGGTCTTTTTTGCATTCGCTCATACTTTATCATATAATAATCAAGTGTTGCGTTTTTAATTCGGTTGAATAAATGTACTTTTTCATTTTCAGACTCAAAAGACAGCAGTAGTTATTTTAATTGATTTTCTATCTATTTATTTTATTCTTTTTCATTTATTTACTATTTTATGTAATTATATTTTTATTTACTTTATAGTCACTCTTAGTCTCATGTGAAAGTTATTTCACGTTAGAATTAGTCATAATTCGATAGTGAGATTTTGTGATTCTCACTATTTCTGTTCTGATATCCCTACACGAATGAATGTGTTAAAGTACAAGCTATTGGAACCATAACTCATTGCCCTTAGTTTGGTTTTCGTTATTAATCATGAATTTCAACACCCTTCGCCCCAAAGAAAACTTAGCATAGACTGACTGGCTGATTGGTTTTAACGTTACCAGACATCATAGGCACTTGGCGGCAACGCCCCTTACTTACCATAGACAAACGGATCTACAACTTTCAACGCACTGATTGTATGCGGAAGGCGAATCAAAGTAAACGTGAACATAACACTGCTGACACCCAAACGAATGAAAGTAAACACCACTTATTTAACAACAGAACACCATCACCATTGTTCCGATATTCTGTTCTGATACTTACCTAGAGATAAAGTTGCTGCTAATCTGGGAGATCAGCATTTTCTGTTGAAGATATAAAAAAACAAGAGGACCAATGGTCCTGTAGCTCACCTGACACTTGGTCCTGATATATATTTTAATGCTTTTATACATGTATATAGCACCAGGGCAGGGGCAGATAACCCCCCTCCCTTGGGGATTAATGTTGAGTCCCAATTCTATATACCAAGCCACAAGGTCACTGGGCCTTTGTTTCTGGACAAAGATTTCTGAAGGGTTTTTTATCATAAATGGGTGTGGCGGCCACCATGTTCATACGACCATGACCATCTGAACAAACTTTGATTCCTTTGACCCAGTATTAAAGCTCCATACTATATGAAACACAGTAATCATTTGTATAAATAAATGTATGATGGGCCTGAGTGCCCAATTCTACATACCGGTACCAAGTTTCAAGGTTATAGGCCTTTCGGTTCTCGAGAAAAAGACGTTTGAAGAGTTTTTACTATATATGGGCATGGTGGCCATCTTGGTCAAGTGACCAAGATCATCCGAACAAACTATGGTTCCTTTAAGCCGGTGAAGCTCCATATGAAATATGGCTTCAATTGACCCTAGTGGCCACTGAGAAGATGTTTGAAAATGTTGACGGGTGACAGAATCTCAATGACCTTGTACAAAAGTCAAAGAATGACCTTGACCTTTAACGACACAATATCTTCATCTGGTCATTTAGTCAACCATATATACCAAATATTGCACCTTAGACTTAAATAGTTTCTGAAAAATCCACTGTTTAAGCATTTTCCCATATAAAAGCCTACATAATGTACCAAAGTTGACAGTGTCATAAACTAGGTCAAGGTCAACGCACGATCATTTGTATAAACTATGATGGGCTTGAGTGTCCAAAGCTACCTACCAAGTTTCAAGGTCATACACTTTTGGTTCTGGAGAAGAAGATTTTGAAGGGGTTTTACCATATACGTATGGCGGCCATCTTGGTCAAGACCCTGAGAACAAACTTTTATTCCCTGATCACACTTAGACTCCATATGAAATTTCGCTTCAATCAGACCAGTGGTTTTAGAGTGGATGTTTTGAAAATCTTGATGACGGACAGACCGACAAAATGACCTTGACCTTTCAGTGACATAATATCTTCATCTGGTCATTTAGTTGACCTTATATACCATGTATTGTACCTAAGACTTAAATAGTTTCTGAGAAATCCACTGTATAAGCGTTTTCCCATATAAAAGCCTAACATACCAAAGTTGACCATGTCGTCAATTAGTTCAAGGTCAACACATGGTCATCATTTGTATAAACTATGATTGGCCAGCATGCCCGATGCTACATACCAAGTTTCAAGGTCATAGGCCTTTTGGTTCGAGAGAAGAAGATTTTCGAAGGGTTTTTACCATATATGGGCATGGTGGCCATCTTGGTCATGTGACCCAGACCCCGGGTATAAACTTTCGTTCTCCAATCCCACTGAGACTCCATATGAAATTTGGCTTCAATCGGCCCAGTGGTTTCAGAGGAGAAGATGTTTGAAAATCTTGACGACGGATGGTCCGACGGAATGACCTTGACCTTTAGTGACATAATATCTTCATCTGGTCATTTAGTCGACCATGTATACCAAGTATTGTACCTTAGACTTAAATAGTTTCTAAGAAATCCACTGTTTAAGCGTTTTCCCATATAAAAGCCTAACGTACCGAAGTTGACCATCCCGTAAATTAGGTCAAGATCAACACAAGATCATAATTTGTATAAAATATGATGGGCCCGCATGCCCGATGCTACATACCAAGTTTCAAGGTCATAGGCCTTTTGGTTCTGGAGTAGAAGATTTTTGAAGGGTTTTTATCATATATGTGCGTGGCGGCCATCTTGGTCATGTGACCTGGACCAAATATATAAACTTTCGTCGAAACATCCCACTGAGACTCCATATGAAATTTGGCTTCAATCGGCCTAGTGGTTTCAGAGGAGAAGATGTTTGAAAATCTTGACGACGGATGGTCCGACGGAATGACCTTGACCTTTAGTGACATAATATCTTCATCTGGTCATTTAGTCGAGCATATATACCAAGTATTGTACCTTAGACTTAAAAAGTTTCTGAGAAATCCACTGTTTAAGCGTTTTCCAATATAAAAGCCTAACGTACCAAAGTTGACCATGCCGTAAATTAGGTTAAGGTCAACGCAAGGTATGATTTGTATTAACTTTGATGGGCCCGCATGCCCGATGCTACACACCAAGTTTCAAGGTCAAAGGCCTTTTGGTTCTGGAGAAGAAGATTTTTGAAGGGTTTTTATCAAATATGGGCATGGCGGCCATCTTGGTCATGTGACCTGGACCAAATATATAAACTTTCATTCCCCCATCCCACTGAGACTCCATATGAAATTTGGCTTCAATCGGCCCAGTGGTTTCAGAGGAGAAGATGTTTGAAAATCTTGATGACGGATGGTCCGACGGAATGACCTTGACCTTTAGTGACATAATATCTTCATCTGGTCATTTAGTCAACCATGTATACCAAGAATTGTACCTTAGACTTAAATAGTTTCTGAGAAATCCACCGTTGAAGCGTTTTCCCATATAAAAGCCTAACGTACCAAAGTTGACCATGTCATAAATTAGGTCAAGATCATCACAAGGTCATGATTTATATAAATTATGATGGGCCCGCATGCGCGATGCTACATATAAAGTTTCAAGGTCATAGGCCTTTTGGTTCTGGAGAAGAAGATTTTTGAAGGGTTTTTACCATATATGGGCGTGGCGGCCATCTTGGTCATGTGACCTGGACCAAATATATAAACTTTCGTTCCCCCATCCTGTTAAGGCTCCATATGAAAATTGTCTTCAATCCACCCAGTGGTTTCTGAGAAGAAGATGTTTAAAATTGTGGACGCCGACGACGCCGACGCCGACGACTGACGACGGACCAAGTCTATACTATAAGCTGACCTTGACAGTTGAGCTAAAAACATATTCATGTGTCCGTTCACCACTACAAACCATAAAGTTTCTCACCGGGTTAATCACTTATAGCAGAGAGATCAGATGGTTGCGTTAGTTCAATGCTTCTAGCCAAGAGGCTATGAAAGTCTTTCCCATCTCGCTGTTTATGTCATTTGAAATACTAGGAAATTTAAAACTTAAAAAGATTTCATCTTTTAAATTTCATAGTATTTCAAATGACATAAACAGCGAGATAATTTTGCTGGTGTTCAGGGAGGTCGGCATTATCACTGACCTTCACCAGAAGTTCCTCACCACTTGTCAATTTCACTATCGTAGTCAAAAAACTACTTTGCTCATTTGGATTCTTCCGCGTACTATTTTGTTTCGGCTGTAGGTTTGACACTAGTTCCTCTTCCTTATTCTCCTTAATGTTGTATTTGTACAGCGCGTGTTTCAAACTGTGACCGTTTTTACCCGGCTTCGCTGACAAATCCATATAGGAAGACACAGCGTATGTTCCAGTGAGGGGTACCATCAGCCTGCCGTCACTGTATCTCATGCCAAATCTCAGAAATCCTCCGTAGTCTCTGAGATCCTTACCCGTCTCCCAGTCCCTGATGGTTACCATGGTGACGTTCCTACTGCTCACGTCTACATCTACAAATCAAAAGAACATGCTAGGAATAAGAAATGATCTTGCAGAAACGTGTCAATTAAGATATATGAAATGTGCGACACGGGACACACCCTCTAGCACCAGCTAAAGCAAAACTCTATTTTCAAAATGACTCAGAATGAATCGAATGATTACAGAGGATGGGCAATACTTTACTTATTTGTTTGAACAACATAACATTTGTGCAAGCAGTGGTTAACAGAACATACGTTTATACAAAGGGATTCAGAAGGAAGTCTATCGCCTTTTGTGAATCAGTTTCCCTGGCAAATAAATTCGTGCGTAAACCTTTTACAAACACCTTTATACAAATTATAAAATATCCGACAAACCGCGTGAAACAGTAAACTTTCAGAAAGAAAAAAAGTATCAGAAAAGGGATGGTACTAACTATATTATGATAACAAAAGAAGAACTTACCTATGAAGATAAATTCCTCATTTCAGGCGGGATTAACTAGATTTCAAGGGGAATTATACAGTTGCACTATCTAAATATACCTGGAGACGTTTTATGGCCACCAGACAGCACTTAACGCCGATTGTGGCGAAGATATAAAAGTTATGTAAAGTCACATTTAATAATAATACCTCTTCTCGGCCTGTCAGGCTGACTCATAACAATACGGGCGGCCGGCTTCCTGTCAAAGTATCTCTCTTCCACGAAGTTTTTCAGCTGGATACGGTCTTTACCTTCATTGACGTCTTTGACATAAGCCTCATGTTTTTCGTCCAATATTTTGAGCTCAGCATCAATACGCTGAAAGAAATAGTAAAATGAATGAAAACTATAAATTGATCAACAATGTATTTAATAGGAACCGTTGTAAAAATTCTACGTTTTGGGGTAGATATGTCGGAACAAACAGTGCAAACCCAGATTAGACTGCTCCTTTAGAACCAGTCTGATCGACTGCTCCTCAACCAGCCACTGTTTGCCACTCTCTCGGTATCATATGGATGCATTAAAGCATTGTAAAAATACAAACGAATTCATTTTAGGACAATTAAAGTAATCATTTTATGTGTTTCAGTTTTTAAAACCTTTACGGTATTCTCTAAATCTGCGATCATGTCTGTGCCACGTTAGATTTTAAAATGATTAGAAAGTTTCATGGGTAAGAAAAAGTTCTTGTTGCTGCTGTCCCACCGGACACACATTGTTGAAACAACATTGAATCAACATCGTTGATTCAACGTCATGACGTTGATTCAATGTTGTTTCAACAATGTATGTCTACTGGGTTATGCGTATAACCTTTAGTCTAGTCTACAGTTCATCTCGTAACCTTAGATGGTTATTAGGGAATCACAGATGACTCTTAAAAATCTCTGCCGGGCCGCGTAGCGCAGTCGGTAGCGCGTCTAACTTAAGAGCCAGAGATCCCGGGTTCGATACACGGGCCGGCCACTTACTTTCGTTTCTCCTTCCGCTGATTCAAGAAGGGCAGTTGTCAGTTACCGGGCGAAAGTATGTGCACTTTGAACTGGTTAACCGCCTAGGAGGTCTAAGCCTGCCCAGGGAATAGTGTGGTTAGGGTAACTGACCGTCCCGACATGGCCATGGCGGTTTACCGTCGACGTAAAACAAAAAAAACACACAAAAAAAAAAAAAAAAAAAAGTCAGGGTATACTGTTTTCCCATATGTCTGTCTACCTCTTTTTCATGTTCCTTTCACTGCATGAAGATAGCTCTAGAACCCAGCAAAGCATGATTTAAAAACTAAAATGAGTTTTTGGTATGCATTGGCGAATTTTATTTTGTGTAATCTCGTTCGCTAACCTCACAGAAAACTGTCAAATACTGGGACAGATTGGTATGAGCACATAGTGCAGACTCAGACCAGACTGCGCCATAAAGGTGTATACACTAGTTGCCAAAATTACATTTGCATTTTTAGACGCATACTTCAGTGTTAGACCAAACTGTCCAAATTTTAGGGCAATATCAGCAATTATCTTGGGCGTCCCAATTATTAGATTCTTTTACGGCGAAGGAACCTTTATCAAACAAAAGTAGGTTGTGACCCTTATAAGTTATAATGCATTTGGTAGAGACTTCATCAAACTATGTCCTATTGCTTTTGTGGTGTATTCAAAAAACAGTTAATTCAAATAATCAAAGTAACTGGCCAGTCAGGTAATTGTCCGTTGACGCGTACTGTTCGGTGAACGATGATGATCCTAAAGAGTTTCTACTGTTATAAATGTGTCAGTTTCATGCCCTCTCTACATGCATGTATTTTTTAAAAAAGAAGATAATTCTCATTTTGGGATAAGCGCAGGAAAACGCGGCGTCCGAGCAGAGTCTTTTTACTCTTTGCATTAGCCAAATGGGTATTTCTCCTTAATATTAATCAAAAGTAGTAAATATAAACTGAGCCGGATACCCCTTAATTGACAAATGGATGCATCCAGTTGATAAGGACACAAGAGTCCACCGAGTATAAATGGGTTAAAACAGTCAGACAAATGCAACAGAATATTGTAATCCGTAAGTCAGGTTTCAAATCTTATTTGTCGGGTCATAATTGGAAAGTCGACATACGTGCTCGTGTTTCATTAATTAATGCAAATCTCTCTTCCTCTCTCTCTCTCTCTCTCTCTCTCTCTCTCTCTCTCTCCCTCCCTCTCTCCCCATTCGCTATCTCCCCTCTCTCGCTCGCTCTCGGTGCCACTGTCACCCTTAAATCTTAATTAAAAATACTATTTAAGACTCTACTTCTGCATTTCAGATCGTATTGACGCCACAATTTACTTTACTTCACTCAACCACTCCACTTTACCTCTTTGTTGTAAAACTCAACACCGACGTCGACAACATTGAGCTGGACTCAAAGATGGGTTGTCTCGAGGTAGACCCAATGTTGTTTCAGCGTTGTGTGACCACTTGGAACGCTCCACTACAATACTCAACCCCAACTCACGACTCTATTTCACATCTGCGGTCTTCACATCTGTCGGCCCACGCCATTCTTTGTACTGCATTTCACAATTCATGTCATTCTTTTTCTACATGACATGTGAGTACAAATTGACAAATCCTTTTTTTCAAATAAATAGTTAAGGCTGACGATTCATGCATTTATTAGTGTTGTTTCTATTTTTATCTATTTCGGTATCATATACAAAATCACATGTCCATGTTAACTCCGCTATCAGAATACAATACAGTCGTTAAAAAAATGAAATGACCTATTTTTCAGTTTCGTAGAAAATACCCTTGCATTGGTCTCGAAACTTCTATACAGCCTGAGTCATTATTATGTGCGGCTATAATTAATTGGTTTCGATTCTAAAATTAGACATTCCTAGAAAGATTTTAACTTCCTTCTTGCTATTGATTTTCAAAAAAAAAAAAAAAAAAAAAATACTTACCGCATTTGTATACTCATATAATCTCTCTTCTGTTTTACCACAAATCAAATTTCCCGACTGATTCGGCAGACATATTTCATCTGTGATCACTGACTTAGGCAGGTCAGGCATACTCCATACCAGTGCCAGCACAGTCGCCAGCACACATAGTGTAGAAATCACAACCACCACAACTAAAATCTTTTGTCTCGTAGTTACCATGTTCAAATATATTTCAATCCAATGCCTGTATTAACGGAGGCTCAAACAAATTTTGAACAAGAAAAGATTTTATTTGTGCTGGTGTCACTGGCTAAAACGGTCTAGACTTTCACCGTCAACGGATCACATACGTGTCCCTGGATATTATTGAATTCAAATACAACGAATGTAGGTTACACACTGCGCATATTATCGCCACAGTATTCTCTTTATATTGATTGCACTCGCTATGTTAGCTGTATGCTATTTTTAGCGAATAAAGTCACAGGGGAATACACTACTGTCGTCTGTTGAGGAAAATATTTAAGCTGTAATTATTTAGAGGTAAATTGCATTCACCCATAGCCTCAGCCCCTCCTTTCTCCCCCCCCCCCCCCCACACACCACCACCACCACCACCACCACCACATCCACCTCCACCCACCAAATCCCCTCACACACGCCCCCCACACACACACCACCACCACCACCACCACCACCACATCCACCGCCACCCACCAAATCCCCTCACACACGCCCCCCACACACACTACCACCATCACCACCCTCACCACAATCCTTTCACACACGCACTCCAGTTGATTTCACACATAGTTGTGATTGCATACAAACATCAGCCCTCGTGTTGTTTTCTGGTTGACTTCAGAACTTTAGTAATAAGTAATAATGTAAAGAGTAAATACACTTCAGTAACTGACTGAATCAGTCCCCAACATCAAAGGGAAAGATTGTATAAGTTTCCTAATTTGACTCGACCATCATTTTTCTTCGGAGTTTGCATCAGGCTAATTCGAACATAGCTGTTGAAAAAAGTCTCTTTATCTAGCATCTTCAAAGTTTGGTCGGTCTGATTTCCAGATCGTCACGACACGCCAGATGAATCTGCAACAATCTACCTCCGCCTGGTCCTCGTGCAGGCATATCCATCCTTGCCTAGTCTTTGATATTGTCTTCCACCTCTTCTGCTGCCTGTCTCTTCTTTTTTGACAATGCAAAGTTTGTTACTACGCTTTATTAAATGGACATTAAAACTTTAATCGTACGCTGAGTTTATACAAACTACTTGGGGGTCATCTCAAAGTTAAAAAAAAATCCTAGTCACAATCGATGCATACAATAGCGGAAAGGCAGATCAGCCTGCACCTTCGTGCAAGCCAGTAATGAATGAGGGACGTCCAAGCTGGTCCTTAAATCGCAACGTGAGTAGAAATGGATGGATGGCTATGAAATTTGCCGATACTAATTGCCAGCTCGTGTTGCAATTTTACGTTCTTTATAACAGTATTTTCATATCAGGACGATGGCACATTGATAGTGAATGTCTGTGTGCAATGTAGCCCAATTTACGGTCGGAAAGATTTCGCTTCTCGCGGGTCTCTTACGCGGGACCGTTAGATCGGCAGGCCAGCGCTGAACCTACTGATGTGGATCATCATATTCAGACATATAATGAGACATATGTCATTTTTGCCGTATTGTTTGTGGGCTATTACATTTACATTCTATCGTCATAGCATATATATATCATTTCGCTGCCTTTTATTATTGATTAAGGTGGTGATTTATGGTAAATGTAAAAATCTGTATAAAACCATAAAAAAGTAACGTATCTCCCTGAAAGTTAGCAGACTTCTTATTTTTGTTGTTCTTTACAGTTTAGAATACAAAATAGACGTACATGCTTCTTAAAAAAGTGTTTTTATAAGGAAAGATCAAAGGGTAATTTTCTGCGCAATAATCAAAAAAATTAACATCGTTATTGAAAATTTAGGTAGTTCTGAAGGTGCATTATTGCATAATGAAGAGCGAGCTAGCAATTATTTATTCCAACTCTTTCTCAAATTGTAATGTAGACCAGATGAAAATGGTAGCTTTTTTCTCAAATGTTCAACACGTACAAGGTAATGTACACTGGATGCATTTATTAAATATAGGGTAGGCAAGCATACCTATGTAACACCTACAGTATAAATAATACATTACTTACATGATCACTGGTGTGTAGATGAAATTGTTCAACCTTGTTTAAATAGTCTCACCTGTTTCACCTGTGTGTTTTGACAAAAAAATTTGGACACAGACCTCATCTTTTTTCATCTGCTCAGCCTGCTAATGTGTGAAAGAGTTTGAAAAAATAATTGCTAGCTCGCTCTCCATGATGCAACAAGGAACTCTCAGCACTAAGTATATTTTCAATAACAATATTATTTTTTCAGATTATTGCGCACAAAATTACCCTTTGATCTTTCCTTATAAAAACAATTTTTAACTTTAAAAAATGCTGCATTTTGGGAGTCTGAATTGTCAGAAACAACATAAAGAAGGAATATGCTAAGTTTTGGAAAGATCAGTGGTATTTTGAGTGTTTTATGCAGATTTTTGTCTTTGCCCCAAATCAGTGATTATCACCACCTTAAATAGTATCAGGTAAGGGAGTTTGTCAGTAAGTTAGGAACCTGGATTGTTCAAACGCAAGCCAAGCGCCCTTGTTATCTCATAAGTTTGTACTAACATGGAGTGGATGGTGGTGGTGGTTGGGGTTTGGGGTTCAACGGCTCTTTGAGATAGTATTTAAGTCTCTTCGAGCTGCTTCCAGAGAGAGCGAGAAAGAAAAGGAATAGATAGGATAGATGAAACTAGAATAATCCAAAGAAACCCCATCCTGCATCTGCTGCAGGCACATCCGGTCCTTGCCCTACTATTTGCCAAATGAGAAGAACGCCACGGCACTGAATGTTCAACAGCACCATCGCCCAAACCGACCACCTCCAACACGGAATGGAAAAATCACGCTACATACAATGTAAATCATGGGCGACTGACTTAATTTGTCATGGTTGAAATATAGGCTGACAACCGATAATACCAACCAACAGTCGACCTATCCGGCACTGTGCAAAGTGGCTGTCGACCGATAATTCGGTCGAAAGCTACACAAGTCACGGTAAATGATACTATTGTAAATGGTCGTCGACCGGGCTGGTATTGTGCTGATTGTCTCAGTCGTCGACAACCACTTGTGCATGTGCGGTAACTGATTGGCTAGGTAGAAAACCAGGCTGGGAAACTTGATTACCCTCGAGATTAATTGATCTTCCTCATTTTTGTTTTGTTTTTTCTCGACCACATTCCTTTTTCCACTCTCTCCATCTCTCTCTCTCTCTCGCTCTCCTCTCTCTTTCTTTCTGTCTCTCTCTCTCTCTTGATTACTTCGATGCGACACCATTTCGTAGAACCGACGTCAATAGGACGTTATGTGCCTGCTGGTGTCTATCTATCTATCAAGGAGCTCCGGTAGCTTAGTAGCTTAAGCGGTGGCCCGCTGATCTGGCGGGCCCCGAGTTCGAGCCCCTCTGTTGGCGGGGCTCTTTTCAATCGTAAATGGAGTTCCACTGCACATAGCCTTTCATTATCATCCACCCATTGTCCGCCCATTGTCCTGATATGACTGAAATACTGTTAGAAAGGACGTAAAATCGCAATTCATCCATCCACCCAGCTAACCTTTTATATAACTACCTATTGATCGATGGATCGATCGGCCGAGCCATCCATCCATCTGAGCAGGAGTGCAGGCTTATTATCGTCTTCGCTGTTCGCATGAGCTTTAAAACTTTTTCTCATGTTCTCATTTCTTGATATAATGTCAAGTACCAAGCTTTTTTTCTTCTTTTTTATTAATGGGCTCCGCCTCCCCTACACCCATTCCATTATCTTATTTTTCCCCTACACCCATTCCGTTATTTTATTTATTTATTTATTTACTTTTTGGCCATAGGTACCAATCTGTTATGAATTGGTTCACTGTCATGCTTTTTGTGAATTCCTGTTTTATTCTCGGCGCAACGTTGCCCTTTCAAACTGAAACAACGCTTAGAGGAAAGAATTCAAACCACCAGAGGTAGCTTCTTTCCCCTATGGTTTGACCCTTAAGTACAAGCGACTTACTTCCCCTGAAAGTGTACCCGTGCATGCAGGCAGTCAGGTCAGAGCCTTTACTGTTTGCACATTATGCTCGGATCTTTAGGAATCTACATGCGCAAAATGAATTATTATTATTTTTTTGCGTTATTGTTTTTTTACCATTTGGCCGATCTGGATCTTTTGTCTTTATTTAATCAGACTATAGACTATTCGTACTGTATGAAAATGGAGCCTCAGTATGTTAAGCGCTGGTCTGCTGATCTAGCGGTCTCGGATTCGAGCCCCGCCTGAGGCGGAAATCGTTTCAGTCGTAGACGGGGCTCCATTGCTTTCATTATCACCCATTCATCGTCCTGATATGACTGAAATACTGTTTAAAAGGACGTTAATTCGCAAATCCATACTGTCTGAAAATAGTGGTGTCCTATAAATAATGCAGACAGACGATCTGTCAGACAGAGACAGACAGACGGCGACAAAGACAGGCAGACGGCCGTTCAGTAGGATAGGGTAGGGTAGGGTAAGTGAACGGAGAGACAGACATACAGACAGCCAGAGGGTAGGGACGAAGGCAGGTAAGAATGGTAGGTAGGTAGGTAACTAGATTGATGGATGGATGGATGGATGGATTTTTAAGTTGAACTGAGCGCTGATTCAAATTAGATGACTTAATTTTGTACTAAATTTCCTTTTTATCTTACGTGGCTGAACAATAAAATACCAAAACAACAGGTTTATCTGTATTGCGAGAATGACGTGTTTACTATCGATTTCGGTCTATAGTCATGTGTCCATAACGTGTACGATGAGCAGACTTACTGGGTTCTATTGCAGGCAAAGGCGTAGCTACCTGTACGCAAATACGCAGGTGCGTATTAAATTTTGTCAAATTAACAAATTCCAACACGCTCGGCGTATTTTTATTCTGAAATGCGGAAAATTTTGGCAATGTTTTATTCACAAAGTTCCAACTGGCCTTTAAAGAACAAAACATATCTAAGGGGCTAAACCCCAGGTTTCTCACTAAAACAGTATGGAAACCTTATTGTGCGTATAGTGATATATCCGCTAGTGCGTCCTTGGTCGGTACAAATACATGTATTTATGTATTTTGCCCTTGTTTAGACATGTGCAGTCTGATCACGATACTTGCTGTTCCTTCTATAATGAGCAGAGCTTTATTACGTTGTTTGGCTGGATGATCTACATGGGTGATTTGAGATGTAAGTTTTGGAAGCCTCTGAAGGAACCAAGCGGGCAAGTGTCGAATCAAAGTCGATGTAATGTCGACATTACCACGTCAATAAAACGTCATAGTGTTGCATCGACGTTCCTCCGACGTCATTTTGACGTAGTGTGCCTGTATGGAAACTATTTATCGTTGCGATGACCGATAGCGTTTACCGGGCATTTTTAATCTGCCAATTATGCGTAACAACTCATGAGCATGCTACTTTACCGATTCTTCATATGGATTGCTCGATTTTGACATTGAATGAAAAGCCTCTAACAGCACCGCCTAGTCAACGAAAGGAAATCGAGGAATACCGACTTATTTTCACTGACTAATCCCATAGGTGCATAGCAATGGCGTGTGAATATGGCTGATGCTTACTACTCATGAGAACCTGATTACTCCTCTGTTTTGGGTTCATGTCTGTGTGTATAGATATATATTTCGTCAATATTTATGGTTTGCGAGTTCGGACTTCTGATTTGGGTACTTTGGCCACTTTTACTTAAGGATACGTCAGATTTGACTGAATTTTACATCAACAGCAAATGCCATTGAAATAGGACTGCGTCACCCTTTCTTTTATCTGAGATAAAATAAAAGGCGGCGTATTTATGAAACATAGGATGGAGTTTAATCCTTCCTTAATAATTTTCGTGCGCTCATTGTTGGTTACATGTACTGCTGAAATTTCAAGGAATTAAACGAATAGTATATAATTGAAACTTAAGGAAGTTATGTATTTTATCTAATAATTGGTTTATTTACGTTGTAATGATTTTTGCAAACGTTCATTCTTTATTATGTTATAATCAAGTGTTGTGTTTTTAAATCAGTTGAGTATATATAATTTCATTTTCAGACTGAAAAAAAAAGCAAAAAAATAAAAAAAAAATCCTTTTTATTTATTTATATATTTTTCTTACTAGTTTTTGCATTCCTTCATTCTTTATTATATAAGAATCGAGTGTTAAGTTTTTTATTCGGTTGAAATATTATTTCATTTTCAATCTTTTAAAGGTGTAGTTATTGGTTTTATCTATTCATTTATTTTTACATTTTTATCTAGCTATTTATTTATTTATTTATTTATTTATTTATTTATTTTCTAAGTAGTATTTTTGCATTCGTTCATTCTTTATTTTAGAATAATCAAGTGTTGCATTTGTATTTCGGTTGAATATATAATATCCCAATTACAGACTCAAAAGAGAGCAGTAGTTGTTTTTTTTTTATATATATTTGACCTATTTGTTTAATTCTTTTTTTATCTATTTACTTATTATTTATTTATTTATTTTATTTGCTTCATAGTTTTGTTTTTGCATTCGTTCATTCTTTAGTATATAATCATCAATAGTTGCGTTGAATATATACATATATATTATATCGTTTACACACTCAAAAGGAAGCAGTATTTTTTTCTACTTATTGGTTTAACCTTTTTCTTATTTATTTACTCATTTATTTATTTATTCATTTTATTAACCTTATAGTATTTTGGCTTTCGTTCATTCTATAGTATATAAGAACCAAGGTTTGCGTATTCGTGTAAGTATATATTATATCATTTACGCACTTAAAAGGGGCTGTATTTCTTTTATATAGTTACTTAACTTGATTTTTTTTGTTTATTTATCTGTTTACCTTGTTATACTTTTCTTGCATTTGTTCATACATTATTATATAATAATCAAGTGTTGCGTTTGTATTATGGTTGAATATATAATATTTCTCTTTCGGACCCAAAAGAAAGCGTAATGACTTTTTAAATATTTTTTACTTATTTGTATTTTTTTTTCTTTTTTAATTTACCTACTCATTGTTATTTATTTATTTTATTTACTTTATAGTATTGTTTTTGCATTCGTTCATTCTATAGTATATAAGCATCAATCGTTGCGTTTTTAATTCGATTGAGTATATATTATTTAATTTTTAGCCTTAAAAAGAAGCAGTAGTTATTTCTATTTATTTTGTTATGTATTTCCATTTGTATTTATTTATTCATTTATTCATTTACTTAGTAGTGTTTTTGCATTCGTTCATTCTTTATTTTATTGTTATCAAGTGTTGCATTTTATTTCGGTTTAGTGTATATACTGAGCAAAAGTGAAAACGCTACATTACAGAATGCAGTTTCTAGCAAACGCAGAAATATGTTTTCGCCTGGATATTAACATTTTAGTCGTGCAAGACATACAGCAAGAGAATGTTTATAAAATTCTGAATCTGATGCTTTTCATAACAGAGTAATCTTACTTTATTAATTTTAGCACAATTTGTAAAACACAAAATATGCGCATGCACAGATGCACATTTCTTTGCTGATCTGAAGCGTTACACCCAGAGTGATGGAAAAAGCAACAAATGACTCATAAATGTTATTAGGAAAACTAGGAAATTGAAGCTTTATTTTTCAAAATTAAAAATTATCTCCCTTTGCATTAAAACTATAGCAAATTTCAATTTTCGATTATTCTTTGGTTTATCAATTTTCTATGCATCTTTTTTCTCGTTTTTGTAGTGCAATAAATTGTACATTTTACCTATTGTTAATTTCAAGCAAAATTGTGACAATATGCGAGGAAAGCACAAATTAATTTCTTATGGGAATTTCCATTGTTCAAGGATTTTTATTGTGTTTTCGAGGAAATAGCGATATTTCAACGCTATTTTTCAAAGTCAAGAAAACACATCCTGATGTGCACTTTCTCTTGCGATATGTCTGGTACACTAATTGCTTACCTAATGCAAAATAAGGCGAATTGTATCATGAATTCTTTTTCTAAATCAAGTTAAAAGTACCTGATCGACTGGTCCGTATTTGCACATCAAAAAAACGGACCCCTGTTCACTTCGAAATGTGTTCGTTTTATCTGAAACGGCTTTTACAGCTATCCATTGGCATCATGGCTTTACACATGCATTCAGCTTTAAAATACATTCTTATTCATGGACAGTTTCTGGTTCCACAAAACAAAAAAATTGAAGACAAGTCACTTGTAGCGTTTTCACTTTTGTTCAGTATATATGTATTATTTTATTTCAGACTTAAAAAAGAGCTGTAGTTTCTTTATATTTATTTTTACTCATTTGTTTTATTTTTGTTTAGTGATTTACTTACCGATATTTTATTACCTTTTGGGCTTTTTTTTTGCATGCGTTCATTCTATAGTATATAAGAATTAAATGTTGCGTTTTTAATTCAATTAAATATATATTATTTCATTTTCAGTCTTTGTTAAAAGTAGCAGTTGCTATTTTTATTGAATTTGTTTTATAAATTTCTATTTTTATCTATTTATTTATTTACTAAGTGGTGCTTTGGGCATTTGTTCATTCTCTATTGTATAATAATCAAGTGTTGCGTTTGTAATTCGGTTGAATATATATTATTTCATTTTCAGACTTGAGAAGGAGTAGTAGCTTTTTGTCTTATTTATGTATTTGTTTATTCGTTTATTTATCATCTTTGTAGTACTTTTTGCATTCGTTCATTATTTATTATGTAATACTCAATTTTAGCGTTTTTTAATTCGGTTGAATATATAATGCTTAAAATAAGTAAGAGATATTAAAACATTTATGATAACAGAAGTAAGAAACGTTAGTAGATGAATATTAAACTGTAACAATTCATAAAGTATTTTTAATGATTTTCTAGGAATGGCTATTTTTAACTTGATATATTTCACGGAAATTGGATAATTACGACGAAAGAGAAGAATTGCTAAAAATAGCCATTCCTAGAAAATCATTAAAAATACTTCCCGATTAACTTTATTGATTCACTTACTGCATTTGTATAGTCGTATACTCTCTCCTCTGTTTTTCCACATATCAAATTATCCGACTTCTTGATTTCTTTTTTTTCTTCTGTCTTTCCTTTTTTCTATTATTTATTTTTTGTTCTTGTTTATGTGCAGTTTCCGTCATGGTCCTAAATATTGAGACAAAGTGCCAGTTGTACGGTATGGTGTGGGCTTGCCAAAGGAGCGATCTGATCTGAGTCCTCACTGTTTTCCGCATAATGTACATTAAACCGGATATACTGTGAGCATAAAGTGCCTCAATGTTTGGAATTATGACGGTGACTGAATTGTTAGTTGTTATCCATGTTGCTGTTGTATTGAATAATGTAGGAGGAGGGCTGTAACTAATGTTGTGAGAACTTGTAGCCCGACCCCATTGCTACTATTTGAGCAATAAAATATGTTTAAACTAACCCAAACCGAACCAAAAATAATAAGAACATACATAAGGTAAAACATCACAGAAACTCTGACACCAAAAACAGGCAACAGAGAACCACACCAGAACTACCGCCTTGGAACGGTCAGTAATGAATTACTGGGGGGCTTAAATCGATTTTACAGGCCCAACCTCACCCTCAGTTCAAAGTCTATATAATCTTCCAAGTGGAGTCAAATGTCTAATTGTACAAAATCTTCCAAAACTCTTCTAAGTGTAGTAAAATGTGTAAAGTCTACATAATATTCTAAGTGTAGCAAAATGTTAAAGTCTACCAAATTGTCTAAATGTAGCAAAATGTCTAAGTGTGCAAAATCTTCCAAGCGTAATAAAATGCTCAAGTTTAAAAAAAATCTTCAAAGTGTTGGTAAATGGCTAAGTCTACAAAAACTTCTAAGTGTAGTAAAATGTCTAATAAATGGCTGAATGAATAAAAGAAAAAAGAAGTCTTCACGCCTCTGAGACTTGCATCAGTCGCCGTCATGTCGCACGTTTGATTTCCAGTTCAACATTTTCCAAGTATACTAAAATGTTTAAGTCTCAAATATCAGTCAGGTGTAATATCACGCTTAAGTGGCCAGTGTCTTCCAAATGTAAAATAACGTCTAAGTCCGTCAAGTGAAATGGCTACTATCGGCTTCCGTAATTAGCAGTGAAGTTGCTGCATTTTTAGCGAAAATGTATTCTCTCTCTCTCTCTCTCTCTCTCTCTCTCTCTCTTTTCGATCGATAGCTCGTTAGGTAAAGGGCTGGCTTGCTGATCTAGCGGTCCCAGGCTCGATTCCCGCTGGAGGATGGAGACGGCAATCTTTTCAATTGTAAACGGAGATCCACTGCACACCAAAGTAAAAAGATGGGCAATGATCAGGAATTAATACAATCAAATCCCACATTCCGCTCTCAAAACCAAAGCCTATTATCACATTTCCATATTCCTGGTAGGGCTTTGACGGAAATACTGTTGAAAAGGATGTAAATTTGCAAACAAGTCGTCCAACAATTCTCTCTCTCTCCCTGTCTCTCTCTCTCTCTCTCTCTCTCTCTCAACTTGTACAAAATGCATGCACGATTACGACAAAAAGACAAAATGTTTACATCAAACACGAGACGTAAGAATAAGGTTCATGTTCACAATTGAGCATCATATACCTCTTTCTGCTCAATTTAGAAAAATATGTATACTTTTAGGTATATAGTCGATACATTAAAATATGGCGGAGCCCCGACAACGTCATAATGATACCAGTGAGGAAATGTATGCAAAAGAAGAACGACTATTGATGATATTAACCCTCAGTTCTCGAGCAAGAAGAAAGAACACGAAAGCTTAAAATATATATATTGAACAGTTTATAATTGACAATACTGGTCAAAAAGCGACAAATTGCTCTTGGTTACCATGGCAACAGCATGGAAGCAACAGAAGTGAATCCATTTTATTTTATTCAATTCAAGAAAAAAGAAGAAACAACATAAAACTTTGAAAAGGAGCCATACACATAGGTGTTTAAAGGCTTTTTACTGACCTAAAAACGATGATTTGTTCTTCGTTACCATGACAACGAATTAGTGCGAGAGGAATACTCTTTTCAATTCGATATTTCAATCCTCAGCTCTCCAGCAAGAAAAGACAAAGTCAAACAGTCAAAAAAAATTGAATCTTTTAAATGAAACTGTTTGCCAAAAATCATGAAAGATAATCATGGTTACCATGGCAACGGCACAATTGCCTTAACAACGGAAACGAACTGTTTTTTAGGATTGATTCACACAAATATAATTACATATTGACTTACTTAATCGAACCCTCAGAGAATGTCAAGCTCAAAACGGCTTTTGTCAGCCTTAGATAATTATTTAGATTTCAAGGCGCACGTGGCTGGAGGACATATTTTATTTTTAAAAGCGCCTCCACATGCAACAAACAACATGAAACTTTTTATAAAAGTTCCTTTTTAGTAATAAAATTGTTTGATAAAGCATGAAGTTGTTTGTCAAATGTGTGGGCATTAGAATTTTTGTCTGAATACATTAAAATTGGCTAAAAAGTGCAAAAGAGCAAAAATGTAGCATGTTTGGAGCGTTACCATGGCAACGCCATGAACAAAATTTTAAAACCGACATCTGATTTGAAAATAAGGTACCGTCACATATTCATGTAAAGGAATTTTAAGGAAAATATTCATATTTTATTTTCTCTGAAATTTTGAGGCCAAAATTGATGCTTATCGCACCTAGGCCTTTTGAACAAGAAAAGATTTTCACTGGCTAAAAACTTTTCGACTTTAACCGGCCGCGGATCACATATATGCGGCCCTGAATACACAAAATGCAGCCCTGGATATGAATATAAAATTTCTTGTTTATGTAGGTTATACTGCTGCGTATATTTGCTATCTGCTTATCGCGTCGGTGCGCTCTTTCAAATTGATTGCACTTTGTCTATCTGTATGCTATATTTAGCGAATGGTAAGCAATAGGGGAATACCCTACTTGTAATATTGAAACTTGTGTGAAACTCATTGCTGTATCACTCAGAACTAAATGTTAGTTTTTTTTACAAGATTAGGTTAAAATCATGTTATATCAACTGGTTATAGTTTTATCAACAGCTCTCCCTGTTTTATATGAACTACAAGGAATCAGCGCACTATTCTTCAGTATTTCCAACAGTATTGCAAGAGCTGTGAGAGAACGGGACCTAGTACCGATTTTATTCAAAGGCACTGTCAGACGTCATTTATATGAAAATAATACAGTCCTAAACCATAATTTTATTCATTTACCGATCGCAAAGAAAAGGTGCTATGAAAATATTATGTTAATTATCGTCTGACGTGTTATGGATATTCTCAATTATCATTATTATACATCAAGCCCCGAGGTTATACAACTTTTTTTCGTGCTCAACTCACCTGAGCATGATTTTTTCTCTGTTTTCTCTACTTATAAAAATAAAAATGCCAACTCATGTTCATAAGCAGAGAAAATTTCGTACTCAGCTAAACTAAGCAAGAAGGCAATTGTACTTATCAGTTATTTGCTATTTACATGTATTAGCAGGTAAAATTTCATGTTCAGCTGAGTTGACCATGAAACAAGTTTTATAACCACGGGGCCTGGTCTACCCTGTTCCTTTATCTAACATTTTTTTCAGAACGCTAGACAGGACAAAACTTGAAGACAATAATCATGAACTGTTATAGTCGGATCTCATATTCCGGCCTCAAAAAGGGAAAGAAGTATACACATATATTCTGAACAATAAACCGAATGAACATCTCTTTTCCAGACAGGTGATCATTCAGCTACCCCAAATGAAATCATCACTCACGCAACAGGTAAACATAGAGGACAAGAACAAAGTAGTAACATCTATTTGAACCTTTTTTTATTTATATTACAAAACAAAACAGAAAGCGAAGAGGGCAGCTATAGAGGTGACCCTATTACTAGCAGACCACAGATAAGCGGACATAAAAACAAGTCACTTTAAGGAACCGGTTTGGAACGGCCAGTAATTTATGGAGTCAAACTCTTGCCCTTAGCCATACGAGGAAGATCACCCTCAGAGAACTATTTTATTACAACAAGCAGCTAGTGTTTCGTCCGTGTTTGCACTAACGATAATGTGAATTTATACTGAAATAAAAAAGGAAGATTATGATTAATAATATATAAACACAATCTGTGCTGAGCAACAGGATATTCTTAGCCTTTGCTGTTTAATATTCATCTATATTTTCTTGTAAAGCATGCCTCTAAGCTATCCGATAATCTTGCAAGGTCGTCAAAGGGCTGAGCGTCTAAGTGTCTGATGGACCGGGGCACAGCCGGAGGCGGAGCAGACCGGTTAAGCACCACCTTCTCCTCAGTGATTTAATTGCTGGCCGTCCCGGGAGGAGGGGGCGCTTCTGCTTTGGTTCCTCTTAGTTGTTTTGTGTTGACGCTGGCCCGGTGGCCGCCTGCATGGGAGATGGAACCTTGTGCGCGTAACTTCCGCTAGTGATGTCTTGAGTGGTGATTAATTTGTGTTGTCTTTTTCCCACATAGTGTCTCGGGTGGGATACGGGACCGAGTTGTGTCAGTACTTGAGAAGTTTCCTTCTTGCTTTTACGACAATCTGTCTCCTGCTGGTCCTGTTTTAAGCTGCCCTTGTTATGCTGATAAAGTCATCACTGTCCGTGTCTTACATGTCTTCTGCAACCTGCATCTTTTTTTTCTGCCTTTCATTGTACCGTGTAGGGTCGTCTTTGGATAAAGGGAAACTAACTTGCATTTCGTCACTAGCACATACAGAAAAAAATTACTCAAATATTTTAATATGACCGCCGCTTTTTCTTTTGTCTAAGTCAAAACGCGGCGCGGCTATAAAACAAGGGTTCTACATTGATTAGGTTTCGTGCAATCATAGCATGCATGGGTGTTATTTGCAATAAGAAACTGTGGAATTGAAACCACAGAGATTTCTCAGTTTAGTTTGCCATGATTGTAATTCCACAATGACAAAAAAAAAATAAATAGATAAATAAATAAATAATACTGTCTACTTCTCTTGTCCCGTGACATATTTTTGTTGGCCGTATAAATTACTTTTCTATAATGACACACTCGAAACTACAATTATACGGTCTGAGTCATTGTGTGGGCTATAATTTTAGCTGTGTGATTTTATAGGAATTAGTTAGAATACGAAAACGAAACCAATGATACCGTATTTATTTAGTTATAAGATGGGTCTTCCAAACAATTGCAAAAATCCAGAACTGTCTTGTAAGACGGATCTACATCTATGAAATTGTTATGGACGACAATCTAACATAAATCTCAAAGGTTCTTCCAAGGCAGAGAAATCACTCGAAAGAAGAAATATGGGCCTTACTTCGAAGTTTCGGCTATTCAAGCCTCATCAGTAACCCTGACCGCCGACGGATCACCTATACCACTACCTACAATGCGTTATTGCTGTATTCTGCATGATATTGTTAACGTTAGGTTTTCGCCGCTTTTACAAAGAATTGTGGGAAAGCGTCCTTAGAAATTGTGTAAATAAATTATAAAACTAATATTAATTGTTATGGGCGTGGTTCTATATCATTATACCCCCTCCATCCCCCCACCCCGGCCCCAATATACGATGTATGCTATTGGGGTTCGTCCGTCTGTCCACTAGTCTTTGGTTCCGTCCGTTTTTAATTGCTTAAATTTCAGTAACCATAGGTGAATTCTTCTATTATTAGGTGTACCAAACTTGCATACCATTGACTTTGATCCTGAGAGGACTAGATTAAAAAAAGAAACAGAAAATAGCCATTTTAAGACAGTAATATTTTGTATCATTTTTTTTGTTATTTATTCATTTTCTTGTGTGTGTTTGAAACTAATGATATGTAGCAGTACCTGATTCAATATCAGCTAGGGATTTGTAGCTAAGGTCAATGTAGAACATTTATGACGAGCACCCTCTTTAAATATTGTATGACAAATAAAAAATAAAAAAATAAAAATAAAATGTGTATGATGAAGCTTAGAACTTTCAAAGATTTTTATTCGTTTGAATATACATTTTCCACCCCTTCCCCTAATCACACCACTACAATCTATATCGCAAAAGGAGTTTGAGGTTGGGGTATATTGTTTTCGATCTGTCCGCCAGTCTGCTGTCCTCATTTTAGGTTTCTGCTTATACAGCATTTGTCGGATTTCAGTGACAGTTGGAACATAAATTTATGTTGACTGGAGACAAGTTAGCCTAAAAAAAACAGGGACTCCGAAGAGGTTTTGAAGGAATTATGCTTCTCTGTAGATCTGGTTCCCGCTAAAAATGTGTAAATAATGTCAGAGTTTCCTTTTTGAAAAGTTATCTTGTAGCTCAACATTAAGCTGTCAGTCAAGTTAGAAATTCGACTGGTTTTTGACAGGTTTGGGTTTGTTGTTTGTTTGTTTGGGGTTTGACGGCTATTTGACACAGTGTTTCAGTTTTTATCGAGCGGTTTCCCAGAAGAGAGGAAGAAGGAAAGGGCGATAGGACAGACGAGAGTAAAATGAAATCCGAACCCCATCCCGCACCTGCTGCAAGTACAGCAATTATTATCCAGATTTATAGTACCCAAATCTTTAGCATGAGACAAACCATAACGTTTAAGGCCTATAATGGGTATCATGCTATAAGTGAGAAAGAACGCGGTTCGTCCTTCTGTGCGGTCGATAATGCACTCGCTAAAGCTCGTGGATTATGTCTCCGTACCGGCGGACGAACCATGCTCTAGCTTGCACTAGTAAGACTCACCGACACCTAACGTAGCCCGACCCGACCACGTGTGAATGAGTGTGGGGGGGGGGAGGTCTCTCTCTCTCTCTCTCTCTCTCTCTTGGAGACTGAATATTGACTTAATATTTTCTTAAACGACATTATAGCTGAAAGAATACATAATATGACGTAAGCCAAAACTCTGTCTGTGAAACGCAGCACCCTTAAAATATGAATTTGTCACAAAAAAGAAGAGAAAAATATATAACATAGAAACCATCTGGCCTATAAGAACATCTTTTGGTGGTCGTGCTTCTTTGCCTTGTATATCATAGCCATGAATCGCTGAAATATTAATAAAACTTAACTCGAGTCGCCGTCGAGGGAGCTTCACCGTTCCTCGACAAAACCTTACTTATTGGAGTTTACTCCAGCTGCACTCATGTCTGTGAATAAGACTCGACCTTACCTTGAGACAATCGTTGAGTTTGAGTTTAGTTTGCGAATAGGGGCCTCGGTATTAAAGAACATGTTAATGATTTATATACATTCACCGACTAATTTTAAGAGTAACTACACTTCAGGAACTGACTGAATCAGATCCCAAACCCTATCCCCAACAGCAAAAGGAAAGATTGACAAAGACATCCCAACAAACAAAAAATTACAAGTGATAAGCCGAGTCAGCAGCTCTTTCCCAAATAGGTGGCAACTCAGCTATCTTTATTGAACTAAATAATTTAGACCAACAGATCGGTTACAACAGACTAAGCAAATATACGAAAAACATTTAACAATTATTTTTACCTATTTTCTATTTTTATTATAGAAGGGTTAAAATGAGAACACAATAAATTAAACAGCACCGAACATAAAACAAATGCAACCGCAACGAAATTACCGCCTTGGGACGGTCAGTAATAACTACTGGGGAGTTTAAACCGGTTTTACTGGGCCCAAACCTTTCATGTCACAATATTCACCGTAGGAAACATAAACGTCCACCGTAGAATACGTTAGCATAACATTCAAACCCCAATACATAAGGTTTGGATTAGCCGTAGAAAATTATAAATTTAAGGAGTAACTACACCTCAGGAACTGACTGAATAAGATCCCAAACCCTATCCCCAACATCAAAGGGAAAGATTGACAAAGACATCCCAACAAACAACAAATTACAATTAAAACCTTTTTTTCCGAAATTCACATGTTTTCATACGTTAGTGCATGCTGCAGTAAATATCGGTGTATATTTACAATTAAGTGCCATATTCCTCTGCACTGATAAATACAGGAGTAAATAAGAGCCGGTAAAACCCTTCTTACGATGACTAGGACTCTAGCTAAGCCTATATCGATAAAACTGCCGAAAACCGATTTTTTTACGTTCAAAGGAATGACAATATGAGCTGAATTTCTTCGGCACAGCGTAAAAGGCTCGATTCGCATTAAAATAGGAAAATAAATAATTATTTTGTTAAAATCGTCTGCTAAACGGCCGTTAACATTAGAAGTCTTCTCAAAAGCCGTAGGAAATCGTTACTTTAACATTCGCATGCAGAATCCTGAAATAACACATTGTAGGTAGTGTATACGTGTCCTTGCACGGTAACTGGGTTAAAATACTGCATACAATATGTTATCTGCGTATTGTTCGTATTGATTGCACTTCGCGTCTACTTGTATTCTATATTTAGCGAATAGGAAAAGAAACAGGGGAATACCGTCTGTTCTAAAAATAGTTGTTAACCGCATTAAAGTTGGAATCGAGTCGATTTGTTATACACATTCCAAGGCAGTTCGTCTGCTTACTGTAATTGTCAAATTGTTTGTCGGTTTTCTAATCAGTCTACTGATGCTTAATCTTCCTTTTCTTTGGGATCATCAAGCCCGTGCTTGTACCTTTGAAAATCGAGTGTCGCTTCGGGCCGGAGCTTGAGGACAGCAATGCAATCGTACGAAGAGGTACTATAAAACCAAAACCCCGATTTTCCGTTTTTGCATGGGCATTTGTTTTCGTACATTTTTATTTGAATTGTTTTGCGTTCAAAAGTTAGCATAGTCTCTTGCCTCAGTTCTATCTCAGGGGTGCTATTCCATACAGGCCGATATTACACTGAAGGTAGTCTATGGCACTCATGATCACTTACCATACATATGAAAGGAACGGGGAAAGGGCATCATGAAGGCTACTTTTCTCAGATAGACTAAATCTGTGTCGTTAATCTCTACTTACATATTTCTGTTTTTGTGCGAATGCGCCCATATGTGGTTATTGATTAAACCTGACTTCACGCAAAATAGATAATTGAAACCACTTGGGCGTTCATGGAGATTTCTCTAGTTTGTCATAATTTTAGTTCCGCAGTGACACAATAATACTACTATATGTGGGCCGTACATATCACTTTTCTGTGGGTGACACACTCGTGTATTAGTTCAGTAACGACAATAGAGTCTGAGTCATTATCATTGTAAAATCAGTTATAATTTTAGCTGCGTGATTTCATGGGAAATTAGCCGATATTCGAAAAAGAAAACCTATTTTATGATATATGCAAACCGTAAATATTTGGCTTTCTAAGCGACAATGAAAAGGCTGATCTCGATGTTCTCTGTTTGTTTATGACATACAGTAATGGTTCGCGTGGTACGCCGCAATAGAAATTTCAAGGATTATGTTCTGAGCGTGCAGGTACCCGCGGCGTAGTGGCTAGACGCGCTCTGATATGATGCAGAAGATCGCAGATTCAACTCCCAGTAGGGCAACCAACAACTGAAAAGGGCTGTCTGTGAACTAATCCGTAAGTGGGCACAATAAAGGCAGCAAAGGGAGAGAGATGGACTCTGCCTTTCACATGCTGTATCCAAGGTGCGGTGGTCCTCTAATCCCGATTACCCTTACCGCTATTAAGCTATGAGACAAATACTCAGACTGGTCGTAGATTTTGTTGCTCACTTTAGAGCTTATTTACGTTGCATAGAATAATTACTCGTATACAAAGAAGACCAGAATGCGTTATGCACATATCTACATACGGGTATGAGCACATATCTACATACGGGTATGAGCACATATCTACATACGGGTATGAGCACAGAAGGTGGCGTGAGCCAAAATCTCCCCCTTCCAATAATATGACAAATACGGTTGGTAAACGATGAGTTTGCCGCCCCTCTCCCCACCCTCACTAGAGAGGCGCGTGGTCTAGTGGCTAGAGGCGCACAGCTATGGTGCAGGCGGTTGCGGGTTCTAAATTCCTGTTGAGCCAGTGAACGACTTTAAACACACCTGTCATATCAGCAACATATGAATGCCTTTCTTGAAACAGGGAAGAATAAAAGCAGCACAAAAGAGAGGGACGGACTCTGCCTTCCATATGCTGTGCCTAATGATATAGCGGACCTCTAAACACTGGCAGCACGGCTAAAAGGCTACGGGATACTTTTATATTACGCCATTGATCTACTGTGGCCCGCACACACCGTAATTCCCACTTTCTTGTGTCCTGACTGAAAAGGTATACCCATGTGTGACTCAATTATGGAACGCCATGACTGTCTTACGAGGAATAAAACATATGTTTTTCCCTATGATATGCGGTGGGTAATCCGAACTATGATATATTCGGTGGTATGAAACCTTTATATGCTGTGGTATATTTCAATTATGTATTGTAGTTTTTTATTATATAAGCTGTGATCTCAGAGTTATATGCGGTGCATTTACTACTTGCTGATCCGGATATTTCTTGCTAGTCGGATCTAAAATCATTGCTGCAGTGGTTGTATTGTTATCTGCTTTCCTTTCACGCTGCCTTTTCATTTTTGAGATATCACAAAATTGAAGGGGTCAGTGCAACAAGGGACCCATCTCCACATTTGGTCAAAAATGAGTTAACCACTCTATCATGTAGAAAACATGTTTCCTCATCTGATTATTTCCCCACTGATCATAGAATCAGCCAAAAATGTTTTTAATGAGGTTGCAAAATTTTTACAAAGGTCCTAACTCCATTTTTGACTCATTATGCAACAAATGACCTACATCCATCGAGTATGTTTCTTCACTATATTTCATCAAAGTATCGGTTTAGAGTGAGAATAAGTATCTAAGTATTTCTATATTTAGACATTTTGATGACAAAAGTCATTTTCAGCTAAATTTTACCCTTTTCAAATAGTGAAAACTTGATCTCAAAATTACATGATGGAGTTAGGTCCTTCGTTGCATAACAATTTTAACTTTTTAGCGAAAATCATGCTTAATATGGGACATATTCCCATTTTGACAAATGCTAAAGCTAGAAATAGGTTATCCTCACCATCTTATGTACTTTTGATTACTGATATGACAACATTAACTTTTAAAATGCGATTTTCAGTTTTATGAAATATGGAGTAAGGACCTTTCTTGCATGAACAAAATCACTAAAATCCAGTATTTTTCGATTTATTTCTTTACATCTAGTGGAATACTCGCAACACCACTTAAAATAGATGTTTCACAACATACATTGACTAACTGTGCATCAAAAATCAATTATTTGAAGATTTAAGAAAAAATGACGGGTTTTTTTTGCGTTTTTCTCGAATTTATGAAAAATGGAGATAGGTACCTTGTTGCACTGACCCTTTCAATTATATTCACTGCTTATGCCGCACGTCTTTATGTTGGTTGCAAACTTTCTTATCATGTTGAAGTCATTCGGATGCGTCCGGGACTTACCAACGGTTTATTAAGATCAAGAAGCACCCATTTTTTTCTGTGCCGCAAAATTACTAAAATCGTAAGTCCGAACATATGACCATAGAAAAATCCGAAATATGTAGTTACACAGGCACGAACCCTCTAAAAGAAGCGTGATATGGTGCTCGCTTGTAGTAAGCATCACCTTTCTATTATCATACAGGCACTCGCTATGTCTGATGGACTAGTCAGTGGAAATGAAACTCCAGTAACTGAAGTCCCTGCCATGTTTCGGTAGTGGCCATCAAGTTGGAAATAAGTTAAAATTTGAAACAACCATATTTTAGGGATCTACAAGGTCATGATGTTTTCCATAAAACTGTTTATGTGTTGACACAGTCTTTGCTCTGCGATAACCATGTGACTATAATTTACTGGTGAGTAGCTTCTGTCTATAACATCACTCTATCTAATAAGCAGCCTAATACAATTATTGAGACATAAACTTCGTATACAGGTACCAAAGCTCAGATTCGCGCTGATTCCTCCGTTGATAATGCATAACATGCACACACTATTATCGATATTTAGGTTCTAATGACCGTTTCACAGTATTTCTGTGATATCGAGATAGTGAAAGATGAAAGCCTATTTGGTGCGTTTGGCGTGCGGCTTACTCAGCTTGGTACCCTAACAAAAATGTGAACGGGTGCGTTTCTCATGCTAGCCGGTGGTCCATGGTAAGAACAGAGGATAAATCCTATATACCCTTCCCACTGATACTTTATTGTCACACAGGTGTATTGTCATTAATTTTTCGAACTGCTACTCACGACTAAAGCCATAACAGGCAGGTACAGGTATGTGCCAAGGAAAAGATCTCCCTTTTTGGTAGTCCTTTTTAAAGAAAAAACAACACCAAAGTTAATAGATAGGCAATGATCAGGAATTAATACAATCAAATCCCATATTCCTCTCAATACCAATAGGGAAAGAAGCACATACACACAGAAATTAACACAAGTTTACGAAAGACACGCACAGTAAACCAAATGAGCAGCTCTTTCCCAAACAGATGGTCATTTAGCTACCCAAATTACAGCATCAACATCAATTTTTACTTATTTTTTGTTTAAATTACAAAACAACAGAAAACTGAAGGCAGATTGGGAAGCAATACAGGGGGTGGGGCATAAACTAGTTTCACTGGCCCAAACCTCGCCCTCTGCTTCTGCAGCGGTTTGAAACATTAAGTAAGCTTCCTAACTTATCAATCAATCATCACCGGATACAAACAAATCACGGATAAGGCCTATGATGAATCAGAGATGAAGACTCAACGGAAAGAACGTATTGCGACACCAGGAGACGCCTGGGAAGTCAGATTACACCTTTGTAAATTTAGTGCGACAGACGCGCGTTTCTGCATTATTACGTTACCAGTGTCGCTAAACCCCAAAAGTTTGAAAGGAACAAGGTGATGGGCAGGTTTCGGCAGGCAACGAGCAGTCCTCTCCGAGCCACACATACTGACGCATTCCACAAGAAACAGTAGCTGCCAACATCAGGTAAAAGACGCCTGGCAGATCAAATACAAGCACCCCCCCCCCCCCCCCCCACCGAACCACCTCAACCCCTGTGTCTCGAGATTCGAGAAAACAAGGGCATTAGGAAGGAGATGACTTATGCAGCAAGAACCTACATAAAGCAAAAATAATCCAACAGAATGGATGCCGAAATCCGCCATGATTCATGTCATTGTAAAATCAAACTTTGTTCGGTTTTAAGTACTTGCTGCAAAACGCCGTTCAGCAAAATAAATAAGGAATATATTTTTCTGAAAAATTTTGCGAAGTTGAAGCCTAGAGGAAGTGGATCCCAATCCAAAGTGATTGAAATTATAATGAAATTTAACCCTTTGCAATCATTATAAAGTAGCTAGATCACCTAAACCGTGTTTTTGCCAAACTAAGGGGATTCAATGACATCGATTTGAACCATGTATCTAAAGTGTGCCCATGGAAGTCACCATCGAGGCTAAACTACCTGTAAATAAATCACGAACAACGTGGCATTAGGGATTAGTCCCAAGAGACCTGTTTGGTTGTAGCATCGGTACCAAGCTGAGCGAGCCTCGCAACTTGGCCTCAAATCCTGCACCCACATACGCTTTTATTGTCACCCTTCTTCGAACTTGATCTGGATGAATAAATGTGAAAGAGACATTAAAAAATCAACATCTTCTTACAGGAAGACTGCCCATTTAACACCCCTGGTAAACTATCACAGGTACCTCCGCGGAGGTACCGATAAAATGCTGTGACAGGCATCCGGAGCTACCTGTGACGGACCAAAAATAAACAAAAAAGGTAGGCTTTCGTCTTTTTTGATAAAATACATTATAACCAGGGAGTTTATTGAAAATCAAAGAATGCTATTCGACTCTTATATACATTAAGTTTTGTCACACAGTATATCCTCGGGAACTTTACATATATACAGAAGATATGACTTTTGAAGTGGCTTTAAGGTCAGTCGAAAGTACTCAAAACAAAACCATATCGGTTGTTTTAGGACTTAAATGCACTTTACTTGCATAAGAATCTGTTGATCTGGATACACTGACGAAAAGTAAACCTCCTTGCCCAAATATAAATGCCGATAAACTCCAAATAAGGCTGGACCGGTAAAACAACAACTGGAGGTGCCTGTGACGAAATGGAGGTGCCTGTAATGTAAGAAAGTATAGCAAAATTTAGAAGATTTATAGCGATTGCAAATATTCATATTCTTCTTCTCTAGACCACTGCCTTGAAAGAATCGTTCATTCAACGTCGCAATTTAATCTATCATAATGCGAATATCAAGCATAGTTTTGTTAAAACGACAGACAATGATCATGAACTTATACAATCAGAATCTACATCCAGCTCTCAAAACCAAGATGGAAGTAAGTATACATTGACAATAGTTCATAAAAGACACACATGGTAAACCGAATAAAGAGCTCTTTCCCAGACAGATGGAAATTCACCTACCCCAAATGAAAACAACGCTAACTTCTGTTTTTACCTATTTTATATTTTAAATTACAAAACAAACCAGAAAGCAAAGTGGGCAGCCGTACAGGACCTTACTGCCAGAAGACTACAGACAAGCGGACATAAGAACACGTAACATTGATGCTTCACAACAGAAATCCAAAATCCAAAGCAGATCATCTCAAAGAGTTATTATCCGTTAAATTTCCATATCTGTTAGTCATACATTAACGAGCTGCACGTAGCTGTTGAAAACTTACTGCCTAATTCAGTGTTAAAATTGTTATGAAATGCGCTTGAATAAGAGGCAGCGTTTTTGTGAATGGTTAAATCGTTAGAAATTGTCGAGGTCACACGCCATGTTAGCTACTCGAAACGTTTGCAGAAACAACGTTTCAGAAGATGACTTTTATGTAGTAAAAGTGCTCTTTTGTTACCAAATATGACGCAGTGGCTGTTCGGAGACTTTGAATTACACGTTATTTAATGTAAGATTCCGATCACTTCAATATACTAAACGGTGTAATATTGAGAACATGTTACCTGCCGATGATGTAATCTGTAGGCCTTACGGATGTATTTGGATACTCGCGCCAACAATTCAAAACTACCCAGACTGAATCACTTGTAGCACCTATCACTGCAGTTACCACAAAGTTAACACATACAGCGAGCGTCATACGACACATGCGAGCGACACATAAGAGGTACTGAAAGGATCAACACTATAGATACCTGTACGTGTATGCCTGTTGACGAGTATCGGCAATTTTGACAATTTGACAGTGTAGCTGGCAAGACGTGTGACCGCGACAATTTCTGACAAGTTTAAATGTCTCACAGCCAGCACCTCCCGATCACAGTCATCACCAGTCATAAAATGTTGACTCTTATTTAAGCGCACATTTCATAACGATTCTAACACTGCATTAGGCAGTTAATTTTCAGCAACTATGTGAAATTCGTCAATGTTTGACTAAGAGAAGCGGAAACAAATGGGCAATAACTCTTTGAGATGGTGTTTTAGAAATTTTAACAGGGAATTTCATGATATACGCATTTTGATAGCTTACTGGGACGTTGAATGAATGATTCTTTCCAGGCAGTGGTTTAGAGAAAATGTCAATATTTCCAGCTGCAATCACTATTCAGATTTTCACTATATTTGCTTACATCACAGGCACCTCCACACCATTGCAAGCACCTCCAGCTGTCGTTTTAAAAAAATCAAGCCTTATTTGTAGTCAATCGACATTTATATTTGAGCAAGGAGGTTACCTTAATACCAGTGTGCAGAGAAAAACAGATTCGTATGCAAGACCACTGCATTTAAGACAAAAAACGGCCGAATTCTTTATGTTTTAAGTACTGTGGGCTGACATCAAAGCCTTCAAAAGTCGTAACTTTGGTTAATATGGAACGTTCAGGGGGGTGTAATGTGTGACAAAACTTTATGTCTATAAGGGTCGAATAGCACTTTTTGATTTTTAATAAACTCCCTGGTTATTTCATATTTTGTCAAAAAAGAGGAATACCTACCGTTTGTTGTCATTTTTGTGGACAGTCATAGGCAGCTCCAGGTGCCTGTCACAACTTTTTATCGGTACCTCCGCCGGAGGTACCTGTGATAGTTTACCAGGCGTGATTTAAGTTAGTAAGCGAATCAATAGTGCAGTGCAATGCTAAATTCAGAGTTGCATGCCAATTATACACTTGTGCAACAGTGTATCAGATTTTAAAAGGCGCTGCAGTAAGATTGATTGATTGATTGATTTGTTGCTTAACGTCCACGGTAAACAGCTAAGCTCATGTCGGGACGGTCAGTTAACCTAAGCACACTATTCCTGGGCAGGCTTAGACCTCCTAAGCGTTCAACCAGTACTAAGTGCACATACTCTCGCCGGTAACTGACAACTGCCCTTCTTAAATCAGCGGAAAGAGAAACGAAAGTATGTGGTCAGACCAGGTATCGAACTCAGGACCTCTGACTTATGCCGATTGCGCTTCGCGGCCCGGTCGCTGCAGTAGGAGTCTTGAATAGATTTCCAAAAATTTCGTGTACCAGTGACGACTCTTTTCTTGGCGTATTTGTTGCGCCATAGATTTCCACCATTTTGATTTGAAACCAAAAGAAATTGACCGACTTACTTCTGTATCCCTTTCAAATATCTACTATAGTGTATGTAAATTGTCTATGTAAATTCTTATGTATCAGTATTTCGAATAAAATATTGTTTACACTAAAAAACAAAACAAAAAAAGAAAGTCTCCAATAAGATCGGCATATATCGCAGACCAGAAGGCGAGACAAAAAGAAAAAAAAAACAATTTCTCCAATCTACCAATTCGATTCCAAGTGACTGTGACTCTTTACACATAAAATGTAGGGTTACCTTGGTTTGTATACCGAATGTGACAGTCTGTGCACTACTAAGAAATAATCTGAGAAATCAGAAATTTTTGATCGGTTAAGACTCTTATTCTAGACCATCGCTTGAAATCGTTTGGGCCATTTTGGAAATTAATCAGATGTCGCTTACCAGAGTTATAAAGGTTTATCCAGCTAGTATGTAGATTATATCCATTCAGTGAAACGAAAACAAAAATTCGGGTTGGTATGAATTTCGTTCGCTTTAGCAGTAAACCTTAGCGCTATTTCTTTGTGCTTCTCAAAATCAATTCTAAAACCACTAATAAATATGAACATGTTAAAAACAAATTTTCCGATTTTCGCCCCATAAGGCTCAAAATGCCAGACTCTGTCACATATCAGGACGATGTGAGGATGACAATGAAAGGCTGTGTGTAATGGAACCCCGTTCGCGGTTGGAAAGATTCCCGCCTCCAGTGGGGCTCGAAATCGGACAGATAGATCATTAGGCCAGCCTGTAACCTACTAAGATACCGGGACTCTTGATATGCACAGGGCCTATATGTGAAAGTAGAGTACATGTACTTCAGAGACATGCACTGGGCCTATCAGAGAAAGCAGAGTCCATCCGTGACAAACCTTGAGTATAAAGGCGACAGAAGGGTATGTCAAGGATAGCCATTGGGCCTATAATCGCTAGAAGAGTGTCCCGGGTACAGACACCGTGTCTTCAGTTGATAGTAAAATACCGAAGGACAAACAGTAGACATGGACATGTGAATACCTCGGATAGACATATAATCGAGTGGAGTACCATAGGAACATACGAGTTAAAGGGGCAGAAACTGCAGGGATAAAGCTGTGTCCTAGCTATGAATCACAGTAAAGTAACTTAGGGACAGATCATACAGATTAAAGCAGAGTACCACAGGGATAGGTACCGGGCCTATTAGTATTGCGCCAACCATTTAAAAATGGCCGTACGAGAAAGTTTTAACATTTACCGAATATTGGTTTGATAATTTTGCAAGTTCAGTGAGGCGACTGCCGCTGCAAGTTGGGTTGTGGCGAGGGCGGACGGGATGTGAGGGATTTGAGTCACTAAAGGTATAGCTTGGTTTGGGGAAGAGAACATTATAGTACACTGACTTTACTTTTTAAGACGAACTATTCCAACACAATTAAGTGCCAATCCATTTTTGCTGCCGGTTGTATAAGAAAATACCGGTACATTTGTACATCATCTAAAGTGGTCCTGGCATCTAAACTGGTTATGGCATCTATTTTGGTCCTGACTAACCTCTAAATTGGTCCCCACTAGCATCTGTTATGGTGCGATAAGCAGTCTCTAAAATGATCCTGAGCGCTTAGCGTAAACATATGCAAAACTTATAGTTTTCTGCTAAAAACTGCTTCCAACGACCTTATGTTCATAGCCTCAGCCCAAGCCATTTTAAAAATATTTCTCGTGTGTGGGAGGAGGAGGAGGGGTTGGTTTAGCCCCACCCCTCTTCCTACACTTACGTCGTTTTATTTTCAATGTTGAACGCCAATATTCGTGCATATTCTCCCACCGCAAAAGCTTCACCTTTTCGCATTTATTTTGGATAAAATGCAATGTTTAAGAAGACTTTGGCTACACAATTTAGCTTCAAGCAACCGCGACAAGCTTTTTTGTGCTGTGGTTGTTTTGATGATGAGAACCATGTAAAACGAAAAATGTAACACGAAAAACCTATTGCATGGACATGAAAAAAACTCTGAATATGCGTATTCACATGCTGAAGCTGACTGGATTACGCGCACGTGGATTGCTGCCTAGTATGTAGGATAGACGGACTAGCCATGATTTTCTATGCATTATCATCGAGTAGCCTGGCATTCAGGCCGTATATTTTTTATATGTTGATTTGCAACAATGTACTTAACTCCCGGAAATTAACTACTGTAAACGATTGCCAAAAGAGTCTATTACTTACTACAGGACTAACTTGGAATACTGTAACAGAGAAATAGTCTAGTTGTCCCGGAGACCTGTACTCATACTTCAAAACCATAGAAACTGTTTCGAATTATTCAATATTTTATTAAAACCATTTAGTCGATTGCAACGGTCTAAACCCATTAAAATCCATACCTGAAAAAGCGAGGGATTCAACGCCTTCCAACGGGCCTAATGGATATAAATGTATCATAAAAGCATGTTTGATTGCTATTTGGAACTGCAGAAAAAAAACATAATGAAATTCGCAAACGTTGGAGAAAATGCTTCGAAATGTTCTTTTTAGGTGTGCCTACGTTAGCTGTGCGGAAAGTCTTCCGCTGCTGATCACACTCGGCGCATCCCCAGGCTGATCTGCGGCTTCGCTAGATTCACATCACTCAAAGCAATAACAAATTGTTCGTAGAAGGCACTACTATGCTTAGTTATCAGGTATATAACTGTGTTCATTTTAGAGGATGCTACTCGCACCATAATAGATGCTAGCCGGAACCAGTTTAGAGCTAGTCAGGACTATGATAGAGGCCAGGACCAGTATAGACGCGGGACCACTTGAGTTGATGTACATACGTTTTTCAATATCATCATTATTTCGTTAAAAGGTTTTGTTCGTTCATGAGGATTGACTTTGGTGCCCAGGCTGAACTGAAGCTTCTCTAGGTTCACTTTATCTAGAAAAATATCAAATTATCCGTCGAAGGCATAACTGTCGCATAGTTATCGGGATCATTTTAGAGGCTGCTTATCGCACCATAATAGATGCTAGCCGGCCACCAATTTAGAGGCTGGTTAGGATCAAAACAGATGCCAGGACCAGTATAGATGCAGGACCACTTTGGATGATGTGCACCCGTGTTCTTCCTTTGAATGTGTCCTCTACTCTTGAAGGACTTTTTTTAGATTTTTATAACAGTAAATAGATTATGTAATCTATTTCTTGCTTTTTTCATGAAGATTTAGGAAAAAGCATCATTCAACGATACCATTTGTACAAGCTATGGTATGTCGGTATGACAAAGCAGTAATACCCCCATTCCACTGGACGGCGCTTCCACTGCGCTCCGAAATTTCGGACAAAGCGCCATGAATCGTAGCAGAAGCGGCAGCAGCGCAGGAGAAGCTTCTAGATCGCAGTGAAAGCGTATCAGAAGCGGCATGATCGCCAAGTCACGGCGTTTGTTTTGACTCTGCTCAAAATTTACGTCACGGAAGCGCCGTGGACTCAAAGCGCAACGAAAGCGTAATAAGGACGTAGCTCGAAATTCATGAACGCAGCAGCAGCGGGAGCAACGCAACACCAGAGCAGCGGGATCGTGCCGACAGCACCGTGAGATTCGTCTGCGATCCAGCTACGCTTCTGCTACGGTCTTTGCGCTCCAGTTGCGCTCTTGCCGCTTCTGCTGCGACTCTATGATTTATGAATAGCGCAGCCACGACGCTTCCGCTGCGCCCTTGGCGCTTTATATGCGTTTCCTCTGCTCTTATGGTGATCTGGGCATAAATGCCGCGTTTCCACGGCGATTCTCACGTTCATTCAAGATTCCTGGAGCAGGAGTCGGAATACCCTCTCCTGAGGTACAGGCTGCGTGAAAATAGTCTCCTGGCCAGGCCTGGGTGTGGATTTCGCCTTCTGCTTTTGACAGGGTTGGGGACAGACTCTTGCTCTCTAAACTGAGCCAGATAGGTGCCCTTCAAAACGCCGAGCATAGGCTCCAATTGAGCCTGAACAGCAAGAAGAACAAGACGAGTTGTATGAAGTCACTAGTTCATCATTGCTAGCTGGATCATAGCCACTGGAATTGTTATATTACCAATATTGTTTGAAGGCTGTGGCTAACTTCAGCTGAACCCGATTCTCCGCCGATTTACACAGAAGCGGTTAAAAAGCGCAACACAAGCGCAGCATGAGCGCAGCTCCGGCACTTAGGTCGCAGAACGATCGCAAATGCACCGTAATAAGCGTAGAACAAGCGTAGCTTGAAATCCTTTGCCATAGTGGTAGCGTATTAGAAGCTCCCTCGAAGTCCGTTAAGCGTCGCAGATCTGCGGCTAAATCGCGGCAGCATCGTGACTAGCGTGGCGAGATCGTATTAGAAGTTAACTGGCAGCGTACTGGAAGTGCACAAGTTCCAAGTTTTGGCAAATGCCTACGCTTCTGCGGCGATTTCGAAAAGTTTGAAGAAGCGCCATGATCGCCAAGAACGCAGTCAAAGCGTCATCCAGTGGAATGGGGGTACATGTTCAAGATTGAAAAGATATCCATCCGCCTCCGAGAATCGAAATCGGAACAGTTAGATCCGCAGCCCAGTATTTAACCCACTGAACTTCCGGGGCTCCTCATACAGATGATTTTACAGATAGGAATTTATGAAATACAATAAAATCTTAAGGCCAGCCTTTAAAACTTGTTTGTTGTGCTCTAAAGCATGCAATCTCAGCTGGTTTGGTAGGTTTATGGAAAGATTTTTTTCAGGTGTTAGAAAGTACCGAAAGCGACTAAAATGCATTTGCAAATTGTGCAGTAACTCTTAAGAGCAGTCTTGACAGGGTCAGCACTGTTTGCCATCTTTCACTGACAGTTTCATTTATTTTCAGCAGTTATCCAGGTTGAAATATAAATGTGACAAGAATGAAAAGAACAACAAAAAATCATTTCTGAAAGAAAACGCATAATTTCGTTGGTTATCAGAACAATGCAAACAAAAGTTTTATCGATGACCTAATACATTAACAATCCTCTATCCTCGCGGTAACACATAGTATAAAGTTTATTCATACCAAAAGTGCGACATATGCGCGTTTCTAAATTTAATTTCTTCAGTGTCGCTAAACCCCACAATTTTTAGAAAAAAAGAGATGATGGGCAGATCTTGGCAGGCAACGAGCATCGCCGAGCCTCACTTACTGTCGTATTCCGCAGGACACATTAGCAGCAGACACCAGGTAAGAGCTAGACGCCTACTTATTAACTCGCGATCGCAGGCGTCCACCATTACGTCACCTCAACCTCTGCATCTCGAGAAATGCGACAGATAAGGGCATCAGGAAAGAGATGACCGATGCAGCAAGAACCCGCAAAAAAAAACCAACACAAAAGAATGAAATCCAAATTCCGCTAAGATTCATGTCGCTATGACAAGCCAATCTTAGTTTTAGAACAATTTAGAAATCTTATTATGTAAACAGTGGCGAACGAAACATTTTGCTGTTAAAATAATTAAAAAAAAAGAATTCATTAATGCACTATATAGTCTAGAATACATAATAAAAGGTGATCATTGCATTCATTTTATTTAATTAGCTAACGCTTATAATTTCATTTGAAACACTTAATGTTGCTACTTAAAATATGTAAACTTTTGCACATGAATTCATTTTTCTTTATTTATAATGTTTCTTTTATACTTTTCAATGAGTTATAGAGATGTCTAGATGAAATCGAAACTGATAATCTCACTGTTTCAAACAGTGAAATTATCACTTTAGATCACACTGTTTAATAAAATAAGATTTTCGTTAAATAGTCTCATTTATTTGATGATTAACTGGCTAAAGCTTATCCGGCTTGACTTAACTTACTTTACGCATGTTTGCACGTCATTACGACGTTAATGACGTCACTAAAAGCGCACACGCATCATTGTTAATGCACGCGACGTCAGGCCGCCGAAGTCTCCTATCGGCATTCGTTCTGAGCAAATTTCTTGAGATTTGTTTGTCTAAACGGAATTTCAAGCTATTTTTTGGTTGCAACCCATATCATACTCAGTTAACACTCAGGAAGCATCAAATTTGACGCAAAACCGCTGGAAAAAAGTAATGCCTTTGTCGTGATAGGTCACGCATTGGAATAAAGTGATTTTTGAACTTTTAAAGCATAGACGTAATAGAAAATTTGACTATTTCAGTTTAATTTCGATATTTATTTCACTCATGATCACTAAAAGTGATATTTTTACTCGTGGCGTCACCACTCATGAAAACACTGCTTTTGATATTCATTCGGTGAAATAAAAATCGATCTAACACTGAAAAAGTAAAATAGTCTATATTTATTATTATCATTATTATCATTTGAAAGTTTGAAAAGGAAATTCTGATTTCATCACTGTTTCATCAAACATGCCGTCGGTAATACGTTTGGCTGACATAAGAATTTTGTTTCCTAGAAGTTTAACTGCGGTATGACCTTTCATCGAAACACATACACACACACACACACACACACATACACACACACACAAACGGACACATGACTAATAATATGATTGAAAAAATCTATGAACATGGAATTCATTTTTTCTGCTATTTTAAGAATTAGAACCAAAATAGATCAGCAATAGTAAAGGATCGCATACGCTCGAAGTGCCATCCTTTACTACTGTCAGCTCTATCAGTCTATACAATTTATTTCTCGGTCAGTATATCACCCGCACTCCGCGTGTGTATGTGTGTGTGTGTATGTGTGTCGCTCCAGCTCTCTCTCTTTTATCAATGCACATGCAAAGAAAAATTGTCTAGAGATATAGCCTCTGTTAGAGAAAAGCTTACAATTACTCCTGATCAGAGTATTGTTTGTACGATCATTCGTTTCGTATGAGGACACGGTCCCAGAGTACAAAACAAGCAGGTACATTACATCGGTATATGCATAGTGTGTGCATGCATCATACAGCTTTGTCTTCGCAATTCTCACGCTGACTATTACAATCTGACAGCCTTTTTGTAATTTATTGTTTGTTGGGATGTCTTTGTCAATCTTTCCCTTTGATGTTGGGGATAGGGTTTTGGACCTGAGTCAGTCAGTTCCTGAAGTGTAGTTACTCTTCAAATTAGTTTATTGAACAAGATTGATATGAAGACAGCTGGGTCCAGGAGTTAGAGATTTAATACTTTTATCTTGAAAGACACCAGGATTTTAGCAGTGTATACATGTAACTGTACGAAGTGAACTTTTATAATTTTATACTCGTTATATTGGACAAGCCATTTTACGCCTCGCAAGAGGTGGTGCATCGACGAAATTATCGGTGGAGAACTACGATCAACAACAACAAAAATGGCCAATATTTACCTATGGCAATTGTTGGTTAATTGTACAGAGTTACCCAATGCCACCTGAAAACCTGTTAATCTTTTCATCTGAGTAAAAATGAAATTCACTTATTTATTAGTTGCGAAGAGAATTGATTGGTGATGAATAGGATTAATTTATCTATAGAAACATTTCTTGTTTGTGATGCATATATGGGCATTGCTTATTGCTATTACATTAAATTATTGTACTCCTTTTTACTTAAGCTGAAAATTTTGTAACGTTTTGTACAGGATTGAATAGACAAAAGCAAAATTTTGACATGATAAAATTTTGAAAGTCAGTAACTAAGGGCGTATCTATGTTATATCAATATGAAATGGTGGAGCACTGACGCGATAAGCAAATGTTTACATGTATATATGAACATACACAAAAGCGCAACATACATACATGTGATTTGCCGGAGGTTTACTAAACTGTTTCCACACGTGGCACCAGCACGATGAATTACTAGTTCTCCGCGTTCGACGTATAGCGGAGAATTCATGTCTTAACAGAACCGGTTCTATAACAGGTTTGAGCAGTGGGTAGTCATGTGATAGGTGTGATATAAAGGCTTGGGCGGGAAATAGTTTTTTCAGTTCTAAGCGACATTTCTACCAGATCACATCGTTCGACAGTCGAAGTTTTAAATTTTGCAAAAGTTTGTGTTATAATAATTTTGTGAGACTTTTGTTATGCAGAGTGAGACAACACTCTCTAGATCGAGGGCACTTGTTTGGGATTTAATGCCAGTAATCCGAAGTAGAGGAGCATTCGTTGGTGACAGAATGATTTTGTATTTTGGGTTTCGGCATTTTGACAGCTTGTTCAAATGATCTTGCTGGTCTTGAGCATGCATAAACCTACCTCCCCCTTCCTAAAAGAGGTAGGGTTAGGTAGACCGCTCGCAGCGATTCTTTAAACGTTTCATAATAAAGTCTCCTGATTCGCAATATATATTAAGGCGATCTATTTTCAAAGAATAAGTTTATTTGGGAATCACGCTAACAAGCAGTTATGTATTCAGTATCATATCTTGTCATATGAATGACGTTATGTCCATCATTAACTTGTTTCTATGGTACCACTGTCGACGTATTTCTTTATATTAAGGTGCGGTTTAGGACAATATTTTCTCGTTCAAAAGTTGGTTCAATCTCCTAGATTGAAATATAGTTGAACATGGTTACCGCGGTACAAAAGATTTTAGTTGTGGTGGTTGTGATATCGACACTCTGTGTGCTGGCGACCGTGCTGGGACTTGTCTGGAGTATGCCGGACCTGCCTAAATCAATGATCACAGACGAAATATGTCTGCCTGATCAGTCGGGGAGTTTGATTTGTGGTAAAACAGAGGATAGATTATATGAGTATACAAAAGCAGTAAGTGAATGTAATATATATGTTTTTTTTTCAAATCAATACCAATCAGGAAGTTAATGTCATGTTTCTACATACTTTGAGTTTACAAAAGCAGTAATAAATGTAATATATATGTTTTTTTTTTCAAATCAATACCAATCAGGAAGTTAATGTCATGTTTCTACATACTTTTTTTCAACAATATTTCAGTCTTATCAGGACGATGGAAGGGTGATAATGAAAGGCTGTGTGCAATGTAACCCCGTTTAAGGTTGAAAGGATTTCTGCCTCCAGCGGGAATCGAATCTTTTTCTTAATCATTACAGACTTTCAAATTACATTTATACTTTCAAATCTTGCATTGGGACAGATTATAAAAGCAGTTTTGTACCATATACGGCTTCCTTCGAATACACATACTCAGTTTGCTCACTGTGGTTTAATAACTGTATTTCTAGACAAAAATTTTACAGTCGTTCTTATTTTAATAATTGTTAGTCAGCTGGAGCTGTCACCAATTTTATCTATGAATTTTAGCGTATTGATGCTGAACTCAAAGTATACGATGAAAAACGTGAGACATTTGTCAAACACGAATATACTGGTAAAGACAACATCAAGCTGAAAGCCTTCGTCCAGGAGAGATACTTCGACGGGAAGCCGGCCGCCCGTATTGTTATGAGTCAACCAGAGAGACCGAGAAGAGGTGAGGAGATTTTTCAGAACTTTTTTTTACTTCACTAAAACTGATGTTCAATGCATTGATGCGGCCGTAAACGTATTCTGGTATAAATTAAAAATGCAGATTCATGAGACATCTTGGAAATCAAGTTCTTCTTAGCCTACGCTTGATGGCTCGGCCGGTGTTGCACATATCATTAACAAACAATTAAAGGGAGATTGCCAGTTTTGTTTCCTACTTGTCTTTTTATTTTTTTACTTTTTTTTAGATTTACTGAAGTTATTTGTGTACACTTTCATAAGAAACTACTTTGCTCTTTTTACTTTTGCCTCCGGTCTCAGAAGGGGTCAACTCTTCAAGAAAAATTGCTCATGTAGGAGCAAATGCGTTCATTTAAGAATAGACCCCAATTTGAATTGCTTCCTGGGCGAGGGTGTCAAAATTCGTTTCCCTGATTAAAATGGCAAAAGAATGGAACTTAAGTTGTTACGGCATAATAGAAATTAAAGGAAACATGTAAATAAGTTCAAACACCTTGAATATTCGAGAAGAAAAAACGTAAAATTTTTATCAGTAACTACACTTCAGGAACTGACTGAATCAGATCCCAAACCCTATTCCCAACATCAAAGGGAAAGATTGACAAAGACATCCCAACAAACAATAAATTACAAGTGATAAGCCGAGTCAGCAGCTCTTTCCCAAATAGGTGGCAACCCAGCTACATGTATCTTTATTGAACTAAATAATTTAAACCAACAAAAAGGTTACAACAGACTAAACAAATTGTACGAAAAACATTTAACAATTATTTTTACCTATTTTCTATTTTTATTATAGAAGGGTTAAAGGTTGGTTCCTGGAGTATGGAATGCATCATAATTTTCATGATTTTTTTTTCTAAATTATCGGAAAGCACTTATAACAAGGAAATAAATAAGTTTCACTAAAAATATGTAAAGCCAAAAGTATTTGATAAGTCGTTTTGCGAGGGGTTCCCTAACTCTGCTTCGCACACCAGTTAGTGCTATTTTTAGTTCATGCCAAAAATAGATAACCCGGCTCACACCATGCTGCATTGCAATATCGGCTAGTATCAAACCAATCGCCATGGCGGGACCTCTAGGAGAACTCACAACAAGAGAAAACATGACTTTTGGAGAATGATGCTAGAAATTACGCACTTGTAGGCATGTGACAAAATTATTTTTAGAACTGGAAAATCAAGGCATTGCTTAAACCAAAGAAAGTAAACCTGAGATAAACGACAATTTTCAACAAAATCCAACGGTTTTCTCAGTAGCAACAGTTTCAGAAAAATAAGAGTATTCAATACCATACAGAAAAAGCCAAAATATTTTGTGAACAGAATTGGTATCCTTAGTTCAGGAACCTACCTTTAAAATAAGAACACAATAAATTAAACAGCACCGAACATAAAACAAATGCAACTGCAACGAAAGTACCGCCTTGGGACGGTCAGTAATAACCACTGGGGGGTTTAAACCGGTTTTACTGGGCCCAATATCATGCGAACCGAACAACCAACTAAATGTTTTGTACCACTTCAGAAACTGAGGGTGAGGTTGGGCCTGTAAAATCGATTTTAGCCCCCCAGTAATTCATTTCTGACCGTTCCAAGGCGGTAGTTCTGTTGTGGTTCTCTGTTGCCTGTTTTTGGTGTCAGAGTTTCTGTGATGTTTTACCTTATGTATGTTCTTATTATTTTTGGTTCGGTTTGGGTTGCTGAGTGGCCACCTTTTGGGAACAAGCTGCTCACTCGGTTGGCCATATGTTCTCTGTATCTTGATTATTTGCAATCTTAGTTGTTTCCAACTATGGTTTGAGGGCTGGATTTCGATTTTCATTGTTTCAGTTCCTGGTCTTTGCATACTTTTTCCTTTTACTGGGCCCAAACCTTCACCCTCACCCTCCGCCGCGGTGCACACAATTAGTTGATAGTTCGGTTCGTATGGAGGTCCCCTAACTCATCAAAGAGTCATCACGGTCAACAATTAAGATCAAGAAAAGACCGTGATGAAGCAAGGATGAGGACTCGACAGCCAAAACGTGTTAAGACACCTGGAGATCCCTTTTGCGTCAGCAACACCACTGGAGCTCTGGAGCAAAAGAAGACCACCAGTTGAACCCCGGTGGGCCAAGAAACAGACAAACATCCGGCCCCAACCAACTAATGTATAGCTTTATGTAGGGGCTATCACAGAGTCTGAATCCCGACCCACCGGCGTGCAATTAAATAGGACAGCAAAGTTATCAACCGTGATTGGGTTAACCACTAAGCATGCAGACTGTCGCATTACATCTATGTTATAGCCAATGCGTTTAAATCGTATGATAATTTTCTTAAATTGATCAGGAAATTCTGTTTTCCCTACGATTTTGCGTAATTTATATACTAAGTCACCATAAAATTCAGGTTCCGATAGGCCTTGTTGCAAAAGTGACCTTAACCCTGTATTATATTTAGAAACCAATTCAAAGTGTCTACGATAAAATTTAGAAAAAGCTTTCCGAAGTTTATGATACCGATACCCCTGCTGTAAAAGCTTGGCAGTCAAACTTTTATTACGAGCATTGAAATCTGCCAGATAACTAGACACCCTAGCGATCTGATGAAAATGTTATCTAGAAGATATACTAGATATATTCTTCGCAACTTTCATCTAACGATCATCTCTCATTCGTAGCACATGTTTGTTATCTGTAGGTGCAGCAGTGAACAGTGACAATGTCACCATGGTAACCATCAGAGACTGGGAGACGGGTAAGGATCTCAGAGATTCTGGAGGATTTCTGACATTTGGCATGAGGTACAGCGACGGCAGGCTGATGGTTCCCCTCACTGGAACATACTCTGTGTCTTCCCATATGTATATGTCAGCCAAGCCTGGCAGAAACAGTCATAGCTTAAAACACGCACTTTATAAATACAACATAAAGGAGAATAAGGAAGAGGAATTAATGTCAAACTCGCATCCGATACCATACTGTACGTGGAAGAATTCGAATGAACAAAGCAGCTTTTTAACCACCGTAGTAAAGTTGATTAGTGGTGAGGAAGTTCTGGTGAAGGTTAGCAATAATGCCGACTTCCCAGAGTATCAGCAAAATTATCTCGCTGTTTATGTCATTTGAAAAACTAGACAAATTAAAAGGTGAAACCTCTTTAATTTTCTAGTATATCAAATCACCTTGGATAGTCTGTACACTACTTGTGGCCAGATAAAACATAGAAAAAAATATTGCCGATATGTCAGTATTAACTGTTTGCAATGAGCTGCTGCAGTGATTAAACCAGTGATAACATATTATATACTTTGCATAGGTGAAAAGACACTTAAATGTGATTGTTGTAGTAAATGTAACTGTTAATTATTTGGCTATTTATGTCAGTTGAAATACCAGGATATTTGATACTTGACACCTTAAATGCCCTAGTATTTCAAATGAAATAAACAGCCAGAAAAGCAAATCAGGGTGTAAGCAATGAACTTTGTCACTCGATCTCTTTGTGCAATTAAAGCGATTAACCCAGTGAGAAACCATATTTTTGCATTGGTGAACGAACAAATTTCTAATATTGGTATTGTAAATGTTTAAGGCTATAGTTAAACTATCCACATGTCCTTCGGTATTTTTCCTTGGATATAGATTAATCAATAAATGTAAAAAAAATAATTATCATATGGGGCATATAATGACAAATGCTTCCGGGAACATTTCCACAAACAAATGGTTTTATAATCAAAATACAAGGAATCGGCTTGGGCGCATATACTGTATCTGGGACTTCCATCCTTTTCAGCCATAAATATATATGTTGTGATCCATCATTAATTTAGTTCTAATGAGGGGGCATAACAGGTTGTTGTGAAGCACACTGATCTTGGTGCAACAACATTTTGTATTTGCAGCAGTACATGAAGGAAATTTTTTTTTTTAACTTTCATTTCATTATATTCTAAATACTGACATAAAGGAGGACAAACAACATTACACAACTACCTATATTTAGTGCCGAGTCTAGCAGTCAGCAGGTATGACCCATTCATTTTTCGGTGTGACATATACGTAATGAAGGCCTTATTTTTGGCATTTAAAAAACCTCTGTGATCAGTTAAATGCTTATTTAGGGGTAAAAGATAGAGGGGTGGGAGAACCCTCACCCCACCCCTTTATGAACATTAGCACATGTCTGCAAATTTACTCACTATTAACTTAAAATGATAGTTTACTCTTACTCTCTTGATCCAAAGGGGGATTCAACTTACATGTATTATGCAAATGTGTTCTAATCTTTTTGCTTTCGCACTTTGAAAGCTGCAAACATTTAAGTTTGGTTAAATGCAATAAAAACATACATGTAATACCTTTTTACAACGTGGCATTACTCTTATTGGAATATAAGCATTTTAATTCATTTTTATGAAATTGCAAGAAAAACGTATTTTTGGCATGTAAAGTTTCTTTCTTAATTTTTGGGATACAATTTTTCCCTTTTTAGCTCGCCAGAACAAAAATCAGGAAGAGCTATCGTACTACTCCTGGCGTTGGCGTTGGCGGCGGCGGCGGCGTTGGCAAAGTGTTAAATAAAGTTTTTTAGGTGATGGGCAAGGCGCTGTCAGGCGAGCTATCCTCTCCTACTGACAGATCTTGTTTTATTTTATATTTACTGTATAGCGTACAGATCTAGAATGATTTTTTTCCATGAAATATGACCTGATTTGCATGAAATTAGACCTGATTTGTTCATTATATACTGTTATCCTATCGTATTACCGCCCAAGAATACTCACTAGTATCCCAACCATAAACTTTTACCAATGTCCCCGACATCCGTGTGTGGGACAGTTGTCTTTGCAACGTAAGATATGGCAGCGTTTGGGGGTTGGCTTTCTAAAACCTGGCTGCCTCAGATCAGGGCATTATATTCTACTTTAGATGCATTACTGAGGTCTTGAATTTAGCTCAAAATGAAAACTAAACGCTTTTTTTCTTATTTGGGTTTTCAGTAGAATCGGTCATCGTGTTTCAGTTATAAAGTAAAAAGATAGGCAACGATCAGGAATTAAGACAATCAAATCCCACATTCCGCTCTCAAAACCAATGGGGAAAGAAGCACATACTCACAGAAATTGACAGAAGTTTACGAAAGGCACGCACAGTAAACCGAATAACAAGTGGCATTAATTACATTGTGCGTAGACGACGCTCTGAAAATGCTTTACTCAAATGTGATTTCCAACGTCCACCTTATATGTTTATTTTGCTTTGTTGTTTTGATGTGAAAATAAAACTTCATAAACAATCACTTTCTTATGTTTCACCCATTCCCCCCATAAGCAACAATATAAACCACAACCTCAGGACTGAGTAAAACTTCTGACATTTAGTTCAACATTCAAGCATTTTGATGTGTATGGGACACATGCATCTTTTTCAAACATATTTTCAAAAGAAATCGACTTTTTGACATTTTGTTTTCTTTCTCGTACGATGAAACCCTTTTCATAAGGAATATACTTTTAAAGGAAAGAATTTGCTCTTAATGGAGGCATTTCTTTCTTTTCAGAGCTGATTTTCATTGAGAAGGAAGGTAAAGACAAAAGTTTAAATTGAAAATTTATCTCCCCTGACAGTGTACCCATTCATTCAACTAAAATTTTCGTGAAATGCAGAACAATACACCCAGGAAAAGATAAGAATCACAGAGCATGATTAACTGTAGTGTTTAGACGAAAATCTGTAATTATACCCTTGACACACGGAGTATGTCGAGGGGTATAAAGTTTCTTTCTTCCCGTCAGTTCTTCTGTCCGTTTGTTATCAAATATGCTCGTATAAGGTACCATTTAGTGTCTTATCAAGCTCGGTCATTGGTTTTACGTCCTATCGACTTTTTTCAAACTTTTTTTCGTGATCTGGCGCTAAAAATATATTCTAGCTCCGCATATGTGACAGTGCTAGCGATTTTGAGCCTTGTGGAGGTGCGACGTTGACGTCACGAAACGTGAAATGAAAGTGACGTCATAAAATTTGCACGTAAAGCTAATTGTATTACCGCGCACTGACTAATAAATTTCAAAGCGTCATCTGAAAAGAGTGATTCAACATTTCTATCGGCGTGTTTAATTTTCTTTCTCTACACTCTTAAGAATGTTCGCATTATAGATCTTTGAAAAGAGATGTCACGAACCAGAGTTATAAAGGTTTATCCAGCTAGTATGTAAAGTGTATCCAATCAGTGAAACGAAAACAAAAAATCGGATGGGTGTGAATTTCGTTTGCTTTTGCAGTAAACCTTAGCGCTATTTCTCTGTCCTTCTCAAAATCTATTCTGGAAGCACTAATAAATATGAAAATGTTAAAAACAAAATTTCCGATTTTCCCTCCATAAGGCTCAAAATGCCAGACACTGTCACATACATTGAGCCCCACAACTTCAGCCTCCCAAAGGACCCGGTTAAATGCTATTAGGAATTACATTTTTTCACAGCATACCTAGTACATGCGTATAAAGTATTAACCCATTGCAATGAATCACAGATTCGTAGCTTGAAATAACAGATTCACAACCTAACATAATTTGCCGTTGTATATCGCATACACTGACATCATCTACACGTACTTGTGCTGTCTTGTTTCTTAATTTGTAAAATTTCCTATGCGTTATGACTAGCAAGAATTTAGCATAGAATGAACAGTTTTTATTTGCCTATTCTCAGAGCAAGATACTCTTAGCCTTATCCCTCAGCCCCGCCAACATTCAGTTGGTTTCTACAAAATCTTGTTTTGACAGTATCATAAGATTATCTTCCTCGTTGTTTCTACTTAAGAAATAGCCCGTTGACTGTTGGTCAGCGTGAAGTGGATATATCACGAGCGCAAAGCGCGAGTGATGTATTCACTGACGACTGACCGACAACCAAGGAAGTATCTGGTAACAAATCACTTGTTACCAAGAATCTATTTCGATTCTAACACGCAAGAAACGATGACAACGCCAGTGTTTTTCTTCAGATTTTTCCAGTTTTTGCGCCATGATTACACGAAGAAATCCCGTCAACAACTGACTGTAACAAAGGCGTTAACAAGTATTTCCTAAGTTTTTGGTGCGAGAAAACGATGGAAATGAAACTGGACGTCACCAAACGAATCAAACTGACGTCCGAATGGCGAAAAATAACGTTACGCTAGTCCGTCCAGTGATTTGTCACTCAACATACACATTTCCTATAAATCGATAACGTCTCGCACGGAGTATCTACCCAAGAATTCTGTGACGTCACCGTTAAGGGCGTCCCCGGCACATAATTCTGTGTAACTACGAGCACACATAAAGCAGACGTTTTATAATATGAACTGCAACCAAGGTAAAGTTAATACATTAAAAGGCCAAATTTAAGTATAACTGTGATTTTTTGTATTTATCTAATGTTTTATTTTTATTTATTTTTATTAATACTTCTTCTTTAGAAAAGTAAAAAGATTCCTGACATGGTAAAACGTCTGCATTCGTAGAGTAATTACGTATTTTTACCGGACAGATTGTAGTTCTGATATTAATGGTTTCTTGTCCGATAGACAGATCTAAAAGCATCAGCATCCAGACAGTCTTATGTAAGTTTAACCCGAGTTGAAGTTATATACTTTTTTCCATTTCATGATATATTCGGAATTTTTTATTTTATCGTTACCATTTCACGCCTTCGGAACACGTGTCTAGGTACAATACAAAATAAAAGGTGTTTGTTTATTGCGCCACAACGCGCGCGATTCGGTGATTACACAACCGAATCCCATGTCAGCACACTTTGTTGTCATTGTAACGTGTGTCTGCTTTATAATCAACTAATGGTTCGTTTTGTATTTTTTTGTAATAACGGTCTGAGCATCTTCCGCGATCTTTCTTTTCCTTATGTTTTGGAAGCTTTATTGGTGTTATTCGGTAATTTTGGCTCGAAATTTTGGTTGGAAATCTTCTAATGTCATGTCAAATTCCCATAGTCTATAAGTTATAATGCTCATTTTCCAACAAAGATAGAGCTAAATTAAGCCAAATATAGATGGAACATGGTAGTTGTCTTAATCTTAAGCGTTGAATGTTGGTTTTGTATATATGGAAAACCGGCATTTATTTGGTTACACAATGAAGGACAATCCGATCACGTCATAGGCGTTAAAAGCGACAATCTGAATTATAGGGAAGGTTATAGGCGACCAGTGTTCAATTATCAATATTTCGTGTATTGATAGCTCCGTCTATTTTAAAAGACTTACCAAATATCAACGTATATATCAGAAGTCAGCTAGTTGTGTGCACTATTCTAAAGCATTTTCAACAGTAATGCAAGTCTTTTATACCCTCCTCTGTGAGATAACGGAAGCTTGACAGACGCCATTTGGATCAAAATATACAGTCATTATCCAGCATTTTATTAATTTACCGATCGCATCAGACAAATTATCGCTGGAACAAAAAGTACTAAGAAAATATTTTGTTAATTATTTGTTAAATATTTTATCCTCTGACGAATTGTGGGTACTGTTATCATACATGTTCAGACGCAAACACAGGCAGTTGACGCCTGAACCCCGTTCCGGGACATCTTGGGTCGGACCCGGGGAAGGAATCTTCTGCTCCGAAATTTCAGTGTTGTTATTTCTGTGTGACCTCATATTTGTTTTATCTTAGCTTTAGATTTGATTTCTGTGTTTCTGATATATTACACTTATGAGCTAGGAATCTCCCTCGCAAGTCTAGACTGGTATCAGTCCATTAAATAGAGCAGTATTGTAAAATGCATAAAAAATAAAAATGCATATCATCTCTTCACTACAGTTCGAATAATTTCTGATTTAAAACCATGTATTTCAGTTATGGGCAAGTAAAAAAATGTTTTGCTGATAGCAGTTTACTGGTTATGTACCGTTCCATAAAGGCTATTTATAAATACATGGCCTGATACCAGGCTATCGCAAGTCGAGCACCGAAGTGTCTGATGAGCCAAAGCAGAACAAAGGGCGAGGGTCAGTCGAGTAAAACCGGCTAAAGCCCCCTTCCCCAGCCCCCCCCCCCCCCCAGTTATTTCGTTACTGACTTACTGACCGTCCCAAGGCGGCACTTCTGTTCTGGCTCTTCTTGGTTGTTTTATGTGTTGTTTGTTGGTATGTCTCTTATTGATATATTGTTTGTGATGCTAATGCTATTACGATGACCCCTGCAAGGCAAATGCTGTTCCAATGGAAATGGCTGCCGCTGATGATGTCTTTAGTGGTGACTAATTTTGTGTTGTCTTTTTGCCACATGGTGAATTGGTTGGGATATTGGATTAAAATTTGTCAGTTTGTGAGAATGTTTCTACTTCCTTTTTCTGATTTCTAAGAAAGTGGTCAGGAGTACTCCCTTGCCAAACCATGAAAAAATAATTACATGACAGCTATGAAATAGTCCAAACTTTAGTTTAGTTTAGTGTATAATATTACGGTTATGGGTTATATATTTGGCACGCGAGTTTACAGTATGTATAATAATCTATATATAGCGACATTGCAAAAGTAATTTTAGACACGCGATTTCATGGAAAATGAGTCAGATTTCGTAAAACAAAAACTGCCTCAAATGAAAGTCAGCATTTTCTTGTTCGTATCAACAACAAAAAGAGATTGAACTCTGTCTTCTCTTTTAAAGTACATCAGAGAGTAACGGTTCGTCAATTACTTCCCGCGATAATCAACTCAAGTTCGGCGAGAGCACACTCAGGGTCGTGTTTCGAGCGTGTAGATAAACGTGATACATATGCATGAAAGTACGGATGAACAGGTTACGATTTGGTTGGTTGGTTGATTTGATGCTTAACGTCCACGGTAAACAACTAAGGTCATGTCGGGACGGTCAATTAACCTAACCACACTATTCCTGGGCAGGCTTAGACCCCCTAAGCAGTTAATCAGTACTAAGTGCTCATACTTTCGCCAGTAACTGACAACTGCCCTTCTTGAATCAGTGGAAGGAGAAACGAAAGTATGTGGCCAGACCGGGATTCGAACCCAGGACCTCTGACTTACGAGTCAGGTTCCCTACCGATTGCGCTACCCGGCCCGGCAACAGGTTACGAACAGGTTGGTTTGAGACATAAGTACTAAACACCGGTTTTTGTTTCACATAGAGAAAACCTAACAACAACACGAAAAAATGTACCTTTGAATTGAGAGAGAGCCGCGTAGTTGAGTGGTTGGAGGCGGTTTGCTTCAGTGCAGGAGGTTGCATGTTCAAATACCAGCACTTGCAGCTAGCAACTGTAAAGGTCTCTTTGAAAGTTAGCCGTCAAAGCACAAAAAGGAGTTTAATGCGCTTTGTTTTTCATAAGCTGTGTCCAAGATACGTCGAGCCTCTGAGTCCACTGTCCATATATCGCCACTAAGGTATGGGTCACTTCCACCTTGATCATTGTTTTGTGAATATCCTAAGATTGTGCAGAGATTCATCGGGCTCTACGGAAATATAATGCATCAAGGAATATATCTAAATACGCGAAGTAATAGGGTATGAGGCACAGCCCCTTCTCCCTTGACCCCCCCCCCCCCCATAATTTGACATTCTTGACTTCCCCCCCCCCCCCCCCCTCCCCATAATTTGACATTCTTGACTTACGAGTTCAGACTTATGATTTGGGTACTTTGACCACTTTCATTTAAATAAATATACTGCTGGTCTCTCAAATCAGGTTCACGAGTGATCCACCTTTACTACCCTTAACAACGTTTCAAACCTTCCTATGCCATAGAGATGCGCATGAGCAAATAGTTGAGAGCTCAGACATGGTGCAGATATATGCGAGTTCCAATCATCTTTGAGCCGACCTGCCACTGAAAACGATTGCAATTTGATCCGTCACTGGGTATCTTATTTATTTTTTTTTTATATACAATATTTCAAGAGGATTACACTTTTAGCTGAAGCAGCCAGTCTACGACGTTATTCCATCCCGTGAGGGAAGGGATAGGCTCCGCCTTCCATATGGTGTAGGATCCCCGGTAGCTCAGTGTGTTAAGCGGTGGCCTGCTGATCTAGCAGTTCCGGGTTCGACTCCCGCTGGAAGAGGAAATCTTTTCAGTCATAAACGGATCTCCATTACAAACAGACTTTCTGTTTCTTGGCCCACCGGGGTTCAACTGGTGGTCTTCTTTTGCTCCAGTGTTCCAGTGGTGTTGCTGACGCCCCAGGGACCTCCAGGTGTCTCAACACGTTTTGGCTGTCGAGTCCTCATCCTTGCTTCATCACAATCTTTTCTTGATTATAATTGTTGGCCTTGATGACTCTCTGATGAGTTAGGGGACCTCCTTGCAAACCGAACTACCAACTAATTGTGTGCACCGCGGCGGAATGTGAGGGTGAAGGTTTGGGCCCAGTAAAACCGGTTTATACCCTCCCAGTAGTTATTACTGACCGTACCAAGGCGGTACTTTCGTTGCGGTTGCATTTTTTTTTGTTGTTTCGTGCCGTTTAATTTAATGTGTTCTCATTTTAACCCTTCTATAATAAAAATAGAGAATAGGTAAACTAGTTGTTATATGTTTATCGTGTAATTTGCTTAGTCTGTTGTAACCCTTCTGTTGGTCTAAATTATTTTGTTCAGTCAGATAGCTGAGTTGTCGCCTATTTGGTAAAGAGCTGCTGACTCAGCTTATCGCTTGTTGGGATGTGTTTGTCAATCTTTCCCTTTGATGTTGGGGATTGGGTTTGGGATCTGATTCAGTCGGTTCCTGAAGTGTAGTTACTCTTTAAATTTCAGTTTCACCCTCCCATCGTCCTGAAATACTGTTGAAAAAAGGTGAAATCGTAAGTCATCCATCCATCTTTTCATATGCTGTACATAAGAAAGTGACGGCCTCTAACACTCACCGGCCATCGGGCTACTAAGCTACGGGATACCTTTACCTTTACGCCATTTATTTAATTTGTTTGTAGTCCGCACACACTGCAATGTCCATTTTCTTGTGTCGTGGCTGCATTCGTACAAAATACTTGCTCACACAGGTGTACCGAAACACAATTGCAGGACATGACTGAATTGTTATCAATGTGAATGTAATTCAACCCCTTTTCAAGTTATTTTATGCAATTAAAACTTCCTGCTTTGAATCTCGGTATGTTGATTTAATTTAAATAATGCACGTTTTTTTTTCTATTTTTTTTTCTATTCTATCCCATAACCTTACTAGGTTGTTGACGCCCTTTCCACCTTCAGGCTATGTAATCACGTGACCTAACTGTACTGCGACAGATGCTGCTTTGGTAACCGTACTGCTTAATTTGGACGACTTCGAACGGCGTTTGCACCATGTGAGTATTTTGAAGAAATCCTTCTATAATATAGCCAGGTGAAAGTTCTTGCACAAATAATTATACCATATATGTTGGTTCTTGCAGCAGAGGTGTCATTTTGAATGGATGGAAAAGAAATGAGAAAATCACAATTTAACGGGTTCGAGTTAGTCGTTTACCACGATTGTTGTACGAAAAAAGTCTTTTTTACCTCGAAATACAACGGAAAAAAACAGAGAAAAGTCTGCCTATGGTGCGACAGAAAGTGCATTTTCCAAATTAAATAGAGTTTAACTTGAATAGATTAATATTCTATGAGAAAAATAGGATTTTGCGTTGGAAAAAGTGAACTGCTTTCCTAACATAAAACAAATCCAACTGAACTGCATTTTTGGTTTCCGGGAGTCTGTTACTGCGACTACAGAATGGCCAAAACTTATTCAAATAAAACAGAATAAACTGCAAAATACCTAAAATTTACAGATTACAGAACTAAGTATTGCTGTAAGCGTACTAGTATAAGGTGACGTGCGATGATGCATGTGTTAGTGCATGTGTTCATGGACAGTCGTAGTTGAATGTCAACATCCTGTTAGTGTCAAAACTTGCTGGGAAAGGTGGTGTTTTCCCTTTTTTGTCTTGCTGATTAACATTTAAGCTTGAAATAAGGGCAAATCTGGATAGTGAAGCAACAATGTATGAAGGGCGTGACACTGTCAAAGGGAGTAGGGGTCACTATAGAAGTCTATGGTAGAAACAGTTATAGTTCACGCTGCCCTTTATAGGCACCCCTCGTGTAAGGAGTAAAACTTTTCTTCATCTACACAGGTAACACGCGAAAATATACGTTTGCTATGGTTAAGCCTACATGAAGTGACCTGACAGAGCGGGGGCTATCGATTTGGTTCAGTGCATTATAAAACAGGTAAAGCAACATGTTCGTAACCAGTCAAAGAAAAATACTCGTTTATATCATTAACCATTGCATATCATGCATGTTAATTATGTGTCACAAATATATAAAGACTCATTGGTGTAGCGGACGTCTGCTAGTCATGCTGACCCTTTTCATATCCTATAAGGATGCAACGTTCGGATCTGCCAACATAATAAAGTCTGTTCTTTTCATTATTTTTAATATTTTAGGTAATAAAGATAAATAAGAATAAAACAAAAGTTTTCTTTTGTTTTGATTACTCAATATACGATTTTATGCTCGTAATCAAAAGGGAAAATCCTGCACAGTTGCTGGTCTGATTATGCCCAGATATATACGCGGGGGTTGTAGGAGGGAGGGGTGATTTAGTAGATTATGGTATCTTGTTCCCGAGAAATAGCGATATGCACGAAGTTTGGTATTCACTTGTCAGTCTCAAAGAGTCTTCATTCTAAACGCAGAATTATCGAGCACTAAGACTTTGAATTCAACGGTCAGAGAAATTATTGGAAATGGGAAAAAGGGAAGAATGACCCGACCCATCCCCCCCCCACACACACACAAAAAAAGACAAAAAGTTCTCATCTGACATTCAAACCTAGCCCGTACCACTAATGTTTTAATATCATGCCCTATTCATTGATATCCATAATTCGAATTATGGATATCCATTATTTGCAATATTGACATCCATAAATCAGGTTGAATATTGGATATCCATAATTCGAATAATAGATATCTATAAATCTATTTATGGATGCCTATAATTCGAATTAATGGATATCCATAGTTGTATTCTATTTACTGATAGTTATAGTTCGAATTATGGATATCCAGAAATCATGTCGAATAATAGATATCCATAACTCAAATCATGGATATCTATAATTCGAATTATGGATATCCAGAAATCATGTCGAATTATAGATACCCATAATTCAATTATAGATATCAATAAATAGGGACTAAATAGTAAAACGACAACCGATATCATCATGCCTACTTCTCATTCACTGCATACTGACTGTTTCTTCACGATTTGGCTAAAATATTGTAAAACGGCGAGGTTTAACAAAGCCATACGGACAATTTTCCGATTACTGATGCATTGATCCACAATGACAGCTCCGCCCTGCCAGGACACTCTTGATGGTTATAAACATTCTGATTCAACGAGTAAGCAGTGACCTTGAAATCACAACAGGGGATAGATACATTGCACGTTCAGGGGATAGATACATTGTACATGTATATGCCCAAGGGCTACATAGCCTATAGCACTTGAATAAACATTCTTCTTCTTCACAATATAGACAGGAATTTAACTCCTGTAGAACTTCTTGTGTCTAGCAAATATGGAGTGAGAAGGTTATTCTTTCATGGAAGAAATCACGAAAAAATTAGAAGATATCATTCTTCTATAGCACAACATAACCAGCACTACTGCATTAGCACCAGTTCAGGAGACTTAACCCTCTAGTGCAGCGGCATCAGTGTCACTTCAGGAGACTTCACCCTCTAGTAGCGCAGCGGCATTAGCGCCACTTCAGGATACTTCACCCTCTTGTAGCGCAGCGGCATTAGCGTTGCTTAAGTAGGCTTCCCTCTGTAGTAGGGCAGCGGCATTAGCGCCACTTCAGGAGACTTCACCCTTTAGTAGCACAGCGCCATAAGCGCCACTTCAGGACCCCCCCCCCCCCCCTGTAGTAGTGCAACGGCATTAGCGCTGCTTAAGAAGACTTCCCCCTGTAGAAGCGCAGCGGAATCAGCACCACTTCGGGAGACTTCACCCTCTAGTTGCGCAGCGGCGTCAGCGTCCTTTAAGACTGCCCCCTGTAGAAGTGCAGCGGCACTAGCGCCACTTCAGGACACTTCCCCCTGTATTAGCGCCACTTCAGGACACTTCAGCCTTTAGTAGCACCACGCCACTTCAGCACAGCACTTAGCGCCACTTCAGGAGACTTCCCCCTGTAGTAGCGCAGCGGCATCAGCGCCACTTCAGGACACCCCCCCCCCTCCCCCCTGTAGTAGTGCAACGGCATTAGCGCAACTTAAGAAGATTCCCCCCTGTAGAAGCGCAGCGGCATTAGCGCCACTTCAGGAGACTTCACTCTCTAGTAGCGCAGCGGAATTAGCACCACTTAAGAAGACTTCCCCTTGTAGCAGCGCAGCGGCATTAGCGCCACTTCAGGAGACTTCACCCTCTAGTAGCACAGCGGCATTAGCGCCATTTAAGAAGACTTTTCCCTCTAGTAGCGCAGCGGCATCAGCGCCACTTCAGGTGACTTTACCCTCTAGTAGCGCAGCGGCATTAGCGCCTCTTCAGGAGACTTCCCCTTATAGCAGTACAGCGGCCTTAGCGCCACTTCAGGAGACTCCACCCTTTAAAAGCACAGCGCCATTAGCGCCACTTCAGGAGACTTCACCCTCTAGTAGCGCAGCGGCATTAGCGCCCTTTAAGAAGACTTCCCCCTGTAGAAGCCCAGCGGCATTAGCGCCACTTAAGAAGACTTCACCCTTTAGTAGAGCAGCTCAACCTGGGCATTGTTTGTGAGCCTTACTAGTTCCCTGGATCAACTTGACTTCATCTGGTACACTGACCCTGTAGGGAGCTTTGTCCCAGCGGCCTTCGTCCGTGATGCTTGCCTAGTGTCCGGTGTCATCTGTAAAGAGCTGATTCGATCATGCTTGATAGTAAGCAGTGCTACAATTGAAAAGAATCCGAGTAGGGGCCACCGCCAAGATGGCTCAGTAATGAACAGCACCGCCAAGATAGCCTGGACCCAGGGGCTTTCGGCCCTGCGATCGCGGGCCCTTTGGGCCCTTGCATAAGGATCTTGTTGTAAATGATTGTCCTGTGTCAGGTAGATTTGGATTCACTGCTTCCAGACATTAAGGTGCAGTATCACTGAATAAGCACTGTTGTGACATTTTCAGGCCATTTATTAAAGGCCCCATTGCTCTATCAGCATGAAATATTTTATCGTGAGGTATCGCTGCAAACTTCTCAATACAATTTCGCCATTGATTATTATCGTGATTGGCCGGCTTTGAAAAATCAAAACGCCCTTGAGTTTATCACAAAATAGATTTGAAAAAATAACTAGGTCATTGTAGTTGCCAACTAAAATGACCTACTTTCGATTTCACAAGCTTTATTTCATGATAGAAACACAAGGTACAGGAGATAAAAATACAAGGTACAGGCGTTTAACTATTGATAAAAATACAATGTACAAAAATGTTAAGCAAAGACCCCATTGATTGTGCCGCGGTTGCATTGTTTCATTGCTTAGCGGGGAACCAGAGACGAAACCCGTATTTAAATGGAGAGACTTATCATTTTTCCAAAATACCATGTTCCTTCTTTATTTGCCAGTTATATGATTCAAAAAGCACATCAACCGACATATGTTCATTAATTCTGAAGGCTGTACAGGTTTCGTAGTGATATGTATTGTGACGATTTTTACTACTGGTAGGACTATGGAGACTTTAAGGTGACAATATGCCTAGTTCAGCTCAACCTGGGCATTGCTTGAGACCCTTTCCAGTTCCCAGGATCAACTTGTTTCCACCCTGTAGGAAGTTGGTCTGATAATGTCTGATTAAAAATAATCTAAAGTATTACCATAAAGATAACACAAATTTTGAATTTTGGCAACTGAGTTATGACTGAAGACTCAGAGATGAATGAAATGCTGAGCTACTGAAAGGTGATGGCTTATAAAGTCGCACAGTTCCACTGCTTTATTAAAGGTGATGTTTTCTGTACTAGCGCTAGTGCCGCTGCGCTACTAAAAGGGAATATCTTCTGAAGTAGCACTATTGCCGCTGCGCTACTATAAGGGGATGTCTTCTGAAGTAGCCCTATTGCCGCTGCGCTACTAAAAGGGGCTGTCTTCTGTAGTAGCGCTAAAGCCCCAGCGCTACCATAAGGGAATGTCTTTTGAAGCAGCGCTATTGCCGCTGCGCTATTATAAGGGGATGTCTTCTGAAGTAGCGCTATTGCCGCTGCGCTGTTACAAGGGGAAGTCTTTTGGAATAGCGCTAATGCCGCTGCGCTACTATAAGGGAATGTCTTTTGAAGTAGCGCTATTGCCGCTGCGCTACTATAAGGGAATGTCTTCTGAAGCAGCGCTAATGCCGCTGCGCTACTGTAAGGGAATGTCTTCTGAAGTAGCGCTATTGCCGCTGCGCTACTATAAGTGGATGTCTTCTGAAGTAGCGCTATTTCCGCTACGCTGTTACAAGGGGAAGTCTTTTGAAATAGCGCTATTGCCGCTGCGCAGTTGAAAGAGGCTGCCATCTGAAGTAGTGCTATTGCCGCTGCGCTAGTATCAGGGGTTGTATTTTGAAGTAATGCTATTGCCGCATCGCTACTATCAGAAGCTGTCTTGTGAAGTAGCGCTATTGCCGCTGCGCTACTGAAAGATGTCTTGTGAAGCAGTGCTTATAAAGGGGCACTATTTTTAATTATGTAGTAGATATATCTGTACATTGTTCACCCACCAACCCTCTTTTCGTGATGGTCTTACATGAAAGATGGACCAGTGAGAAAGATGTGAGACCTAGCATACAAAAAAACTAATAGGCTGCAATATTCACACAGTTCTGCCATTATAAGAGGTACTTAAATAAAGCAACGGTGGCTCATTAGAGAGAGCAGTGTAGAGGCAGTACAGCATAGGCATCTTTGACCATACTTTAAGGCTCAAGTGGAGGCGAATTGCTGTTACAGTCAAACTTGCTTATGTGGTCACCTCCATTAAGGGGCAACCTGTATTTAGCAGCCACCTTATCTTGGTCTCTTGAACCAAACTACAGTGCAAATGAACCTGTGTTAAGGAGTCACTTGTTTTAAGCAGCCAATTTTCATTTTCGGTGACCCCTTAAGACAGGTTTGACTGTACTTTGACTCTTTTTTTTTTAATTTTCAGGCCGATACGGTAGTCTGAAGTCCTGGACTGTGATAGATCGTTTTGCGAAAAGCAGTACAGTTGATGGAATGTAAAACCTAAAAAGCAGTTCATCACAACAAAAAGCAGTACATTAAACAAAACATGCTAAACGGCCCCCTGTTCTTTTCACGTAATAAATACCAGTATTTTTACAAAACACCAGTATAAATGATGTATAATACATATGTCATCATTCAAAAATAACATAATAAATCGAGAGAAAACAAAAATATTTGAGATGACAACAAACAGAAGCACATGACCCATGCAGATTTCTTCAGATTGTCGCTTAAATACCGTATTCACAGATTAGTTGTCAAAGTACAAAGCAGGTTATTCACTGATACCACTTGCCCGAAGTAAATCTTTTCAATTTTGAAATAATTATACAAGAAATAAACCAGCTTACCGTCACAACGAAGCGCCTGACCACCATTTTCCTTTACAATTAAGCAGTACGGTTACCAAAGCAGCATCTGTTGTAGTATAGTTAGGTCACGTGATTACATAGCGTGACCTTGTCCTGTCTTCAGCTGCCCTAGTTGAGCTGGCAAAATCCATTCCTGTCCACTCCTTGATATTGTCTTCCCTCCCCTTCTTCTGTCTACCTCTTCTTCTTTTTCCTTTCACTGTGCCCTGAAGAATTGTCTTTGCTAAACCAGAAGACATTGAGACGTGGCCAAACCACATTAGTTTCCGTTTCTTGACCAAAGTAAGGAGTTCATCATATTCTCCAATGGCTGCTTGGATCTTCCTGCGAACCTCCTCATTGGTTATATGGTCCTTGTACGAAATGTTCTGTAACCTTCGGTAGCATCTCAACTCAAAGGCCCGCGTTCTTTTCTCTAACTCTGCTGTCAAGGTCCATGATTCACAGGCATACAGAAATATGGAAATGACAAGGGAGCGCATAAGTTTCACCTTTGATCCAAGAGATATATTGTTATCTCTCCAAACTGGTTTCAGCTTAGTAAGAGCTGAAGTGGCTTGTGCTATCCTTGAGAGAACCTCCTGTTTTGAGCCATCATCTGAGACAACTGCTCCAAGGTATTTGAAACTGCTTACGGTACCCAGCTTCTGCCCGTTTACCTTGATCTCCCTCTGGATGCCGTCTGCGCTGTTCGTCATCAGTTTGGTCTTCTCAGCACTGATCTCCATCTTATACCTTGGGCAGGTTTGGTCGAGACTTTCAACTAGAGCTTCCAGTTCCTGCTCTTCCTCAGCTAGAGCGTCTGTGTCATCGGCAAACCGCAGATTGGTAATGTTTCTGCCGCCTATGCTAACCTTTCCTTCATGTTCTTCCAGAGCATCAGCCTTGATCCGTTCGAGAAAAATGTTGATGAGGGTGGGTGACAGAAGACATCCTTGTCTTATAAGCTCCAACTGTTGTTCTGAACCATTCTCCTGTGCTGCCATTTATCAGGGCTGCACTTGTAGCCTTGTCGTATAGTTGCTCAATGGTGCGATCTAGATTTGCACTAATATTGTACTTCCGCATGGTGGCCCACACAGGATTCTAAGGTTGAAGATTTGTTCTGTGGTGCTCTCCTTCCTGCTCGGAACCCAGCCTGTTCCTCAGCGATTATCTCCTCGGCTTGTGGTTTAAGCCTGTTCAAGATGACTTTCAGCATGACTTTGCTTGAATGACTGATGAGGCTGATGGTTCTGTAGTTCTGGCAGAGCTGTAGGTTGCCTTTTTAGGGAGCGTAATAATCAGCGACTGAGTCCACGGGGTAGGCCATTCTCCTGTTCTCCAGATCCTGATACAAATATCTGTTAAAACACGGTAATGCACAGTTAACCTTGAAAATAGCCTTAAATACATGCTGGACGCGTAGCAGTTAGTCATAATGAACAAGAACACAAGACTTGTTTTTCATCTGCAGACGTCAAAAGAGTAAGCCTTCGGCGCATCAATTGCACACTCAAGAATCGAGTTATTTTGCAAAGACTTGAAAGATTTAACGGCTCCGTTCATAATTGTACCGTATTTGTTTGATTATAAGACTTATATTCCAAAGTGATTAGGAAACCCGATAGCTTAGAAGGTTAAATGCTGTCTTGCTGATCCAAGGGTCCCGGCTTCGAGATCTGCTGGAGATTTTTTAAACCATTAACAGGGTTACATTTGAGATCGATTGAGACTATTATTCTAGATCATCGTCTTTTATATTATTTGGATCCTTTTGAAACTAGTCAGTCTTTGAATCGTCTGCCCTATTAAAATTAAAAAATTACAGTATGCTTTTTTCTGGTTTCGTCACCAGATATTGTCAGGGTCACTGACGAGGCTTTATTAGCCGAAACTACGTAGTCTGGCCCATGTTCCTACTTCTGTATGTATTCCCTGCTCTTGAAGGAACTTTTAAAGATTTTAATTTTACATCGCACAAATTTTCAGGACTGATGGGTGGGTGAAAACGAAAGGCTTTTCGTTTTCACAAACCCATCGTCCTGAAAACTTGTGATAAATCATGTTGCTACCTGCGCAGTGTGTAAAGTCGCGCCTTGATGACGTCTGAGGTGAACGTTGTCTTCTGTCGACGTCCGCTTCAAAGTAGTCCCCTGGAAAACGTCAAAATATCTTTGCACTTTTTATTCTACACGATGATAGAACCGAAATAATTTTCCTTACCGATAATTTTTTGCTGATTTAAACGTGTTAACGGGCAGATACAAATATTGATTCTTTCAAGCTGCGCCTTCGAGAATTATTATTTAATAATATGACCTCAAACTTCATGTAATATTTTCCTTGCCCGTTCGAATCCCGGTCTGGCCACATACTTTCGTTTCTCCTTCCGCTGATTCAAGAAGGGCAGTTGTCAGTTACTGGCGAAAGTATGTGCACTTAGTACTGGTTAACCGCTTAGGAGGTCTAAGCCTGCCCAGGAATAATGTGGTTAGGTTAACTGACCGTCCCGACATGACCTTAGTTGTTTACCGTGGACGTTAAGCATCAAATCAACCAACCAACCGACCTTACCCGTAAATAATCACTGACAAACCCATGATGTTGGAGGGCAGGTCGCGCATATACGAGCACGGAAACATTATTTGATTCTTAAAATATAGTGAATAAAAATGGAAGCTTATTGTGACGTTTTCTAAGAACTATGTTGAGGCTGACGTCGACAGAAGTAATCATTATAATATCTAAAAATAAACTGATTTTTATTGGTGCAAATTAAGATTAATCCCTCCTTATATACTTGATGTCTACTGGCTTGGGGTTACTTTCTAAAATCTAAAATTAGATCTCCTGCAATTTTTGCAGACTTGTGTCCGCAGTGTTTCGTGAATCCGAGAACCAGTTACGCTTTAACACCAAACTTTCGTGACGTCAAACTGTATGCAAACGTTAGTGACGTCATATAAATTAGCAGCAAGGTGGCAACGACCACACGCAATTTGATGTATCGTAATGTCTAATGGCGAAGTTATGTCAGCCATATAGGCAATACGAAACTTTAATACCAAAGAATAAAACGTGGACACATTTCCTATTTTTTCTTCACTCTTATCTAAAGTAACCATTATCTCATTTTCTGGTCCCAGAAAATGTGTTTGTGCTATCAGAACTTAGAAATAATCTTCATATTTGAGATATCCAAAGATGATTGTGTCTGACGTTCTTCTTATAATAAGGTATTTTGTTTTGTAATTTAAAATAGAAAATAGGTTAAGCCTGTTACTATTGCTTGTTCATCTTTCCACTTCGATGCTCTCGTTCAGCTGTTGTGTGAGTGGTGTTTTCATTTTGAGTAGCTGAATGACCACCTATGTTTACCGTTTTACCGCGCGTGCCCTTCGTAAGCGATTGTTAGTTTATATTAATTACTTCTTTTCCCTCTGGTTTTTAGTGCTGGATACGTGATCTAATTGTATTAGTTTCCCGGTCATTTTCTACATTTTCTACTTTATACATGCAGTGAACCCTTCATTCTTTACTTCATTTTAGACTACTTATATAACGTATCTTTTTCATTTCATGCGAAACACCGTAATACAAGCTACCGTAATACAACATGCTACTCTTTGAATTAAGCATTGCACTGCATAATTAATTAAGCGTTTTGTATGATACATGTACAATTACAAGATAATTTCAGTATTTTCGTTTGCTAGCCTCAGATTCTATGCACGAGATCGATCCAATCCGAATACATGCTTCCGGGGATGTTAGATATAGTCATTGGCTAGGTGCCGAGTGATACAATTTAGTTTTCTTCTGCAAAAGGGTACCATTCAGTAGTACAAAAAACAAAATTGTTTTTACATGTATGAATTTACTCTATATGTACACTAAGCTCATTTCTCAACTTTCTACTGACCTCCGTGCATTAGCTTAAATGTAGCCGAATTTAAGGGATCTGTGTCAAGGTTTATAATTATTAGGTTCGAATAATCTATATTTAAATCATACGTATTTGCAGTCATAGTTTTCGCGTGAATCATCCATTGAAACCTAAACTTCAGGCTTGTAAGGTAATACAATCGGCGGGTTTACTACAGTAGAAATAATTGTGACCCGGAGCTCTGTTTAGGGTAAAGTAAAGTACTTGATTTTATAGACCTCTTTTTGGATATAAAAAAAAAAGATTGGCTAATGTGCAATCACTAAACCTTCTAAAATAACATTTGCAATATTTTATAATGTAAATCAGAAATGGTTTAGCATTTGGTTTATGCAATATTTCATTCGTAGAAATTACATATATAAAGGTTGTTATATGGCAGTTTCATATCATACCCTGCGTCAGCCTTCCCCTAAGAGCCAAAAGGCCTATGGCCTTCGGTCTGATATGATGGTCAAGGGCTAATATGTATGCCCTTGAGCGGATATTGGGATAGGGGTCCGAATAGGGAATCGGAGGTTGATACAGAGTATGATATATTAATTGCCATATTATATCTAGTTATCAGACACTGTTGAAAATATTTAAGGGAGCACCTATTTTTTTCCATAGACGACAACGCATCGCCACTTTGAAACTCATTTACTTTCGATCAACACAGAGGTGAAATTTCCATTTTTTAAGTAAGAGGGTCGAGGTTTCTGACTTGGCAAGTTTTACGAAATATTTCTTTTGCCCATGTCCATAGACAGGTTTTTACTTTTATAAAACTAGAACTTTGGTTAAAAATGAAATATTTCAGAACAAGTGAATTATATGAAATTTGAGTAAAATCAAACCAAACCTTTTGTCTATGAAACTAACTGTCTTACAACTGACTCGCTTGAAGGGATCACATTTAGCTCAAGACGGACTTGCAGAAAAAAATGCCTGAATTTCAGAAATTCAAAAATTGCAAAATATTTTTCATGGAAATGAGTGGGGCATAAGTTGTATTAAAATTCTTGTTGTCTTCAATTGCTTCCTTTCTTAAAACTGCTGCAAAAGAATGCGAAAGGTGGTTGTATTTATTGGTCATAGAACTGGGTAGATTTTGTAGTAATGTCTATGAGAAAATATTCACTGCTACGGGTTTAGCTATTTTAGAGAGGTATGACTTTTAAGATCTTCTATCCTGATGCGTGCATAAAAGTCTTGCCTGAATCACAAATGCAAAACGAGCGAGTTTTCTTGTAATTACAGTAAAACAATTGAGGGATACTAAAATTCCTGGGTTATTTTTACTTAAACAAAAGCTTTATTAAGTTCAATATGCATGCATTTAATAGTACTGGGCATTTACAATAGTAGAGCATGCCTTATTAAAGTCACGCTTTTAGTAGCCACAGTACAGTACCACTCCGATAACCACCACAACATGAGTATTGTTATTATTACCAGTTTTAAGGAGCTGAATGATTTACCATAAGGAGGCCATCATGCCCCTAAAACGTTAGTAACACATGAAAATCATTAGACAGATTTGATTATGTGAACTATCAAGACTACTCCTACTCACGGTCCTGCACATTTCTTAGTTAAGCCGTGGTCAGCAGCAGAATAGATGGCATCAAAATATTGTAAGAGGCGCTTAAATAATTGGGCAAGCTGCCTCTGTGAATAACATACCAAAAAGCAGGTTTAAACTCAATTATAATTGTTTGTGATTCTATGCAACAGGGGGTTTGTACATGTGGAATGGTACAGTTCGGTATCCACTGTAGCGTGACGTTAATTAATCATGCGCTTCAATTGCATACACCTGGTACAAGTATATGCATGTATATCAATATGGTATATATGTTATTAAAAGTCACAAATAGGATAAAATTTTAATATCCTTCAGTTGTTTTACAAAGAAAATATATGACAAATGTA